>OX465423.1:7698126-8290581 GCA_950005045.1 Agrotis exclamationis | reverse complement strand
TAAAAAATAAGTTAAAATAACTAAAACCCGACTACGAAAAAATCGCGCACTAAAAAGTATAAAACAAGAACAATCCGTGTTACAGAAATTTTTAATTAATAGCCGTGGTCGTATGCCACCTAGCCAATAAAGATTGTGTGAAACAACCGCAGGTGGCATACGACCACGGCTATTAATTAAAAATTTCTGTAACACGGATTGTTCTTGTTTTATACTTTTTAGTGCGCGATTTTTTCGTAGTCGGGTTTTAGTTATTTTAACTTATTTTTTATTTACACTATTTTGGGGTTATTTGATATAATAAGCAAAGCAGCGAGTGAATTTAAAATGTACTCATTAAGCCTTTTCATTTGATACCCATGTTGACACTGTTAGAAACAGGCAAAGTAGCTAGTAAAAGCTATATAATGTATATATATTTCAAAATCGCTCATGAAGCCCTTTAATTTGATACCCATGTCGATACTGTGCGAAAATATTTTTTTTTCGGTTACGACTTTTCATCCCCTAGAGGGCGCCATATGGATTTGGTGACACGTCACCTACCCTATAACCAGCGGACAACTGAGACGCTTCTAACGATACCTCATTTGTCAAGTAGTGATAAGTAGTTCAGAAGTTATGAGGGAACAGATGAACATACATACATACATACATACATACATACCGGTCAAAATCATAACCCTCCTTTTTGCTTCGCCGTAGTCGGGTAAAAACAATAGCAAAGAAGCAAAGATTAGATGAAAATGGAGCGATCTCACCCAGAAGGAACTGGAATACCACCACACCGACACAGTAAAAACCGGTATTCTCAGCAATCCATTTCTTCATAACTCATCAGGCCGGATAAATCTTGCTTAAACATAAAATAAATGTAATAAATCCAAATTCCTGCAAAATACAGGATCGTTTCCATGTAAACGGGCAGTCACTTTACTCCATTAGAGGAACCGCCCCTGGGTGTTTGCGTCGCCATCAAAGTGTCGTTTTTCAAAGAATATATAAATCTTGCGATAAAACGATCTTTGTGTAACGCTTATTTTATTTGCAAGGTAATAGAGACCTTCAAAATCTTACGTAATGTATATTTTATTTTCTATGGCTTTTTGAGAGGTTTTTTCCACTTTGTTCACCTGGGCGGTATCGTATCACCCGGGTGACCAAAGTATCTACCAGGTGAATTGATGATTTATTCGTTGTCCCGGGATTGTTCACCTCGGAATTGTTTCATCCAGATGACCAAAAGGCAACTTTCAGTCCAATGATTTAATTTTATTTTGCAACGACCAAAAACATCATCATCAGACGGTGTTTCGGATTTAAAAGGGCATCCTAAAAAGGTTATTTTTTCATCCCTTTTGGCGAAGTGACCCCGTAGTTCACGGGGTATAATTGACTACCTAATTGATCAAAGGTGTTTTTGAAACACCCTCAGATTAATTTCTATTATTTAGAGTGTAAACGACTGCTAAGTTCAAGTTCATAAGGAAAAGAATATTGAAATTCTTTGACCCAAATAGGAACAGCTATGATAGGGATCTACATTTTAAAACATTCCTCTTTTTAAACTCGTAAACCTTACGCCACCTGTCCCATCATCTTCAGGGTCAAAAAAGGCGTCGGTTAGCAGCATCAAATCGATGCCTTCCGGCCCAATGGGGGTAAGCGACATTTTTTGCGAAATCGACTTATATATATGGTTAGAATCGGCTTTTTTTTCTGCGTCTAATGGTCTAAGTTTCGTGGCTCTAGGACAAACTTTTTGTCGCTTAGGCATTAAAGGAATTGAGGTTCTAACACTAAGTTTTTCGTCATAAACGACAGTTATTTTTGGTGTATTTTGTATTATGGTGGTTGGATAAAAATAATATTTCAAAACTGTTAGATAAGCAATTTTGGCTTTGAATATTTTTTCTTTACTTGAACGTTAAGTAGTTTGGGCTGGAAATAGTTTTTTGTAAAAAATACATTAATCAAATTTTGCTGGAATATTTGTTTACCAAATTTTCGGTTAGGATATTAGGGCAGTTTATATGGATAAAATATATGTCATTTATTACATTTAGGCCTCATTTCCGTGACATTATTTGGCGCTTATTTTTATTTGCCCTAGTCACCAAATCAATCATGGAAGGCGCTTAGGATAAGTCATCCAAACGAATGTCGCCTTACATTGTCGCTTACCCTTTTTTGCACACCCAAAAAAATATATCTGGTATGGTGGTTAGAAAAGAAGATAAATCAAAGGTTTGGCGGTTAGCTTACACAAGAATGACAAACAGCATCGGTTATCTCTCTCTTTCGTTCGAACAAAATGTCGTTAGCGTTGCACAGCGATCATACAGTCTGTATACGACCACGGCGTAAGCACCACCGTGCTCGTGAGTCATTTTGGCGAAAAGTTTTGTTAGGAAAATAAAACGGGAAGTTTATTTAATAGACTTTATGTTCATCTATGACTGTGTATTATTGTACTTAGTTATTTTAGGTTTTATAAGAAAAAAGTTATTCTTTTGCTACCTTGTTCCGACGATACTGAATAGTTAAATAAGTAGGACCTACAGTTTAGTTTTTCAGTGCTTTTGTTTGTTTGTTGGCTAGTATATACCACTGAGAAACATGATCAAGGGTTCGAATCCAAGGTTAAGCCAGCAAGGAGTTATTGGGTTTTGTGATGAATTCTCTGAAACAGCCAAGAGTTAATCCTGTGCCTGATCTGACCCTTCTTTATCATGGTTAAATCATCCAAGGAGTCCTCCCAGGGAGGTACCTACGGGAAGGACTGTCAGACTTGTACTGACTAAAATCGACAGTGATCCTTCAATAGCCCTTTACGCTCCAGGGTTACGGTTACCTGGTTAAACTGTCCCGCGATCCCGGCAGGCTTTGGCCCTCTAAGGGGGGCCTTGGTCGCGGGACTAACGAATACCGTGACTCCAAAACGTAAACAGCTGTTGAGCAGTATAAGTCTGACAGTCCCTCCTGCCCTGCCCTGGGTGGGAAAACTCATTTTATGAATTTACCTTCAAATTGCCGGCAGGTCTTTGAGGCGCGCGTGGAACACGAAGTGTTACGTGCCTACGGTGACCGATCGGAAATCATCTCGCGACTTCCGATGCCATGGGCATCTCCCACAGCGGTTAGGTTGTGAGGTGGAAGCTGTTCTCTCCCTCACGGTACCCGATACCTTCTTTGCTAACATGCTTCGTAGAAGGAGGCGACCGCTTCCCATTCTGTTTCGCCCCGCAGCATAGCCTCGACCATTGCCGGGCGCTAGAGGTATCGGTCGCGGGACACACGTATACCGAGACCGGTACATAAAAGGCTACTGAAGGACACCGTGGATTTTAGTCAGTACGAGTCTGACAGTCCCTCCCGCTCTGCCCTGGGTGGGAGGACTCATTAGATGATTTTACCACGTAAAATAAAAAAGCCATTTCTCAAAGAGGGGTCTTACGTTTTATCATACCTAAGAGTAGTCCATGATTATGAATTGCAGCATGGATGTATAACTATCAAGACTAACTTACAGTTAATAACTATTGTTTTGTGTTATTCTTTAAAATGAAGACAAAGAAAAAGAGAGATTGAGCATAATATCTTTTTTTTATGTCCGCATCTTAGTAAATGTCAGTTTAAAAACTTAAAAAGGTCTAATCTACGTAATTAAGTGTTGATGTATAATTTTATAAGAATTAAACACAATGTGCTTTCGCGTTGTTTATAAAAGTGCTAATTATATTTCTTATTGTTATGGAACTTATAACAATTTCCTTGTTCATCTCTCATTAACCTATAGCCGGTTATATCATATTGGCTGCACTTGATGGACAGAAAAGTCACAGGTATGCTCTTTTTCTTCAATAGAAATAAAACGAATGGTGCACTTAAATCATTTAGGTTGGAACTCAACCATTGAGTTAATTTCATTTAATACGTTTTTTCCTGTTAGTGAATTCGGGACCATTTGAGGGTAAGCGACACTAAATTGTGTTAGGAGTGTGATTTATTTTAATTAACAATGCCATTTCGTAGAGACCTAATCAAAAGCTAAATGGGTAAATTTTGAAACTTTTGGAACGTACAGAAAATTTTATATGATTTTTTTCCACTTTTTTTGAACTTTAAACTACTCTCCTGTAAAGTTTGTAAAGTGGCGGTTACCCCCTTTGGGCCGGAAGGCATCGAAATGTATAAAGTTCTATACTTTAACTATAGAGCTCTGTGCTCTTTAAAGGTCTGTTTCGATCAAGCAGAAACACCATAGTCAGAAAGATCATTGGTGGCCCAGTGGTATCAGCCCCGACTTACGCGTTAGTAGGTCGTGGGTTCGAACCAAGCCAGACGCATTACTTTGTGTAATTTATTTCATCGCCACTGCTCTTATAACGGTGAAGGAAAACATTGTGAGGAAACCGGCATGTCCTAGAACCAAAAATTCGAGGACATGGGACATCCACCAACCCGCACTGGGCCCGCGTGGTGGATTATGGCCCACTCCCTCTCACAGAGAAGAGGCCTGCGTCCCAGCAGTGGGAACATTTAGAGGCTGATGATGATGACGATAACACTTCTTTAATGTCTCTGAATAGACGTGTAACAATATTACTCTTCAGTATAAAATTTAGCACTCACGTATCTTCGAGTACGCGTAACGACACAGACCCTAATTCTATAGAACCACAAAACAATAATTGCCTCACCGTTCCTACACCTGTACAGTCCGTTAAAACAATTAGTTACTCGTCCCTTTCGATCCCCTCACGTCCCATTACAATGTACAAGTTCGTATCAGATAGTCCCGGGTCTTGTAGATACTGTAACGTGAGACATCTGATAACAGTGATACGGTGATAACATGTCCAGAGACAATCTGGGAGAACTTTATTTGGGGACATTTTAGATTTAAAATGCAACGGAGATGTTTGTTATGCACTAAAGAGAAGGTGAACTGTCCCCAGGTAAGTTTTGGGCAATTTGTTATTATCAGTGGATGGGACAGAAGGAGGCTTAATCTTTCAGCCAGCATTCGCTGTCTGACATAGGCCTCTTCCAATGTACACCATTGAGTTCGTTCTTGAGCTTTTTTCCACCAGGCCGGGGGGCGTCCCACACTAAGTTTGCCTAGTCGCGGTCTCCACTCAAGGTCACGTCTACCCCAACAGTTGTCTGTCTTTCGAGAGATGTGGCCAGCCCACTGCCACTTCAGCTTTCTAATTCTTTGAGCTATGTTAGTAACTTTGGTGCTCAGACGGATCACCTCATTTCGGACTTTATCCATCAGAGTTACTCCGAGCGTTCCTATGCTCGCATAGCATAAGAAGGCCTAATACTCAACAATAGTATGTCAATGATGATGGTGACAAAAGAATAGTATGGGAATCATTTCAGGTGGAGAGTAATTCCAGTGAGGGAATGAGATGGCGCTAGACGACTTGCATAGCTCTGTCTTCTTTCCCACATTGGAATTACCTACTCTTGCTATAAGACGTCATGGTAGGCCACCAGTGGACATTTCTATCGGGTGTCTAAATGGTCCATCATCTGCTCAGAGCCTAAACTCAGGGGCGTGTGATGTAGCTGTGATGTTATTGATTTTTAATTGGTCCTTTCAAACCTTAATGGAAAGATCATATATTTGTTTCTTAACAAACTGTTTTTAGTTTTTTTTAATGCTCTAATAAGAAGTTAAATATATTAAATTCAAAATCATTATTTGAACTCCGAGCCGAAAACACGCCGACAGTGCTCGACGGTGTTACGTCACTTTATTAATTTCTATACATCGATAGTACGTTCCAACTTTGAAATAAGAAGCCAGTTGACACAGTGCTAAGGAAATTCTTTGTCATAGTGATGTCACATCCGAGGCGAGCAATTGGAGCGCGTTTGTGTTCACGTCAATTTTGTACCAATTTTATCACTTTTAAATTGGTCATAATTAATTATTATAAAAGAATTAAGATTTTTTCTCTTCCATAAATGTTCTTATTTGTGGTGAAGTTATTAATTAAGTAAAAAAAATATTTTTTGTGAATTCAAATATATTTGAATTCACAAAAAAATTCAAAAAATTGTAGTTTAGCAACTAAAGGATATAACTGGGATCATCACAGCTCAAATTGAAATAGTACCCAACATATATGTACTCATAATCATGGACATGGGCCGAACTTTAATAAATAAAACTCTATCGCAAATTTTACATCGCACTGACGAACGCTTATAAGAGTAAAACGTAGAGTAAAATACACAAATACTTCGATATATGGCTCGTTTATTTACTTTTAGATTAAACAAACAGTTACGGTAAACAATTGTTCGGCTGAAGTAGAATTAATACGTACAGTCCAAATGTATTCAGGTAAACATCGGCTTCGAATAATTGATCAATATTGGTCTAGACTGCTAGATAGTGCTGTTGGCACTAGTTTGTGTCTATTTCGTATAGATATCTAGTTTCAAGTCCAAGGAGAGCGTGGCTAAACAATAATAACCGCACAAGTCGATCTTCAAAGTTAATCCGCCGTTTGACGAGTTTGGTCTGTGGATGGGAGACCAAGTGACCATGACCATTATTATTATATCATAGCATGTTTCCTGCGTGTCTCGGAAAGCCGTTGGTCCCCATAGTCATTTGCAGGATCTTTCATATCTGGGCTACTTATTTTTACACGAAACTTAAAAGGGAAGAAAATGAGGTAGGTTCTTAGTAATTTAGTAAGAATTTTGAACTTTGATGCTCTGTAACAATAGCTTACTGTTGACGAATAATGGTATTCACAATTTTGTCATAACTGAAGTTTAGCATGACTTTTTACATGTTGGTGACGTAAAGTAAACTAGGCTGCTAAGTAAACTAGACTTTAGCGTTAATTTGATGGCAAAATATTAGTACTTACGAGTACCTCGTTCGTACACTAGAGGCGTTTATTGATTTTCCATACAATAAAAGCAGTAGGTACTTCAGTACGCCGTAAATAAAATACTACAGAAATCTTGTGATACGGCCTCCGGTATCTTTGAAAGCCTGTGGTGACAGAATATCTAAACTATAATCAGTAAATACAATTCTAAATCTCATAACATCCTACTCCAGGTGAATATCACCATTTCTCGGAACCTTGTGCAATAATTCCTCGTACAACGTGGCAACATTATAATCGTGTATGCGAATGCACATACTCATACGAAGCATATAGACACGCCTTTGATGTGCTCACAGATACGGTAGTTATAAACAGACCCGATACAACGTATAAATGAGAACTTCAGCGAGAATATTATATTACTGGAGATATTAAAACGGTTGATAGATTCTATTTTATTATGCACACCATACAATTTACAGGTTTACAAAGCAAATTTTATAATTCAATCATCAATAACTGATCGCTCAAAGAAAGCGCTATATGTATAGCTAGGCCAGAAGCTGCCAAACCTGGTGCACCGTAGAAAGTACAGAGGGCATTCCTTTTTACTCCAAGATCATCCAGATAAAACAAGATAGTCTCGTAGAAGTCAAATATTGTGTTCCGATTTTGTGTCACCAGTCAGTGTCACCTTGAATCGACTAGATGACATGCCGAGACAAAATACTATACTTAAAAAATGGGAAGCCCAAACATCAAAGGTTTCAAGGATTTGGTAAATTATGTAAACGAATGATGCATGGTCGGTGGCCAGCATTACCTGACCCATTTTAACATTATTCTGCCAATTGTACGGCATTATGCTGACATGGGCCTATTTGGCGCAGCCGTGAGTAAGACACTATTTTCTTGCTTGGTTATTAAATTCTTTTTGATTTGTTTAGTTTTGTATTTCTTTTTCTTATTTGTTTAGCTTTACATTTTTTTTTGTCTTTTCCATATATGTAGGTACTGTCTGCACTGGCTTGTTAAGTGAGGTTTAACCTTGTTTGGTAGAAAAACTTTTGATATAATTTTACTAATTCGAACAACGTTTGAGAAAATAATCAGTTTGTATACGAGTACTATCGGTTAACATAATTTTTATTTCATCGAATATTTATTTGCGATAACAACATTTGCACTATTGATCAAAAGGTATAATGTTCATTTGATGTAATGTTCAGGTGGTATAACATTTAGTTTATCGAATATTCGATTGGTGTAATGTAATGCAGAAAATAAAACATTGTAAATATTTGTTCCGTCGATCTACCTTGGTAGATGGTAACTAAGGATGCAAGAGCCAGCGAAGCGAGCTCGGGACTTGGGGCACCCCGACTCGGACAGGTTAGGTTCGAACTACTGGTTATTTTAAACCTTGCAAACAGAAATAGGGGCCCCGCGTCGAGCTACCTTGGTAGGTAGTAATCGGCAATTTGACTAAGGATGCAAGGGCGAGCGTATATAACAGATTACTGTTTGCAAGGTTTAAAGTAACCTTCCCGCCATCCCCTTCGAACCTAACGTGTCCGAGTCGGGGTGCCCTAAGTCCCGACCTCGCTTCGCTCGCTCTTGCATCTTTAGTAAAATTGCTGATTACCACCTACCAAGGTAGCTCGACGAAGCCCCGTTTTTTAAAGACAATGAAAGGAAACAAATTATTAAATTAACTGAATATTCGATACGATATTTCGAATAATCATTATTAGTCTAGTGAAACATTAGTTTAAATAAAATTAGTACATTTGAAAATTCGGTCAAATGAAATTATTTCAAAGAAATAAATATGCTAAATAAAAATTTACCAATTTATTATTCGGTGAAATGACTTTATTGTAACCAAAATTAGCCGGAGTGATTTTCGACTAAACGTTGTTCTGCCAAACAAGGGTAAACCGTAAGTGACGACTACTAGAAAAGTTTCTACTAAAAATAATAATATTAATAAATTCCTTACCTTTCGATACTTTTCTTTCGGAGTACCTATCTACTTCATCACCTTTGAATTTCCAGTGAAAATATGTAAAATGGCACCCAATTTGACAACCGACCCAACCTCTTATGCAAAGAGGTTTTCATCAAAGTGATCTTCTAATCTATAAATATCACTTTGATGTTCCGACGTTGAATAAGAATATCAAAATAATTATAATAAGAATATCAAAATCATGATCCTTCACTGTCGGAAGTTATGTTAGATATTTCAAAACTTTTGGAAGTTGCGAGATTGATGCTTTATTAGCTCAACGGAAGTAATTAAATGGTCTTCTTAATTATTAGCTGCTTTGTTTTCCTTTTATAGAAGCTCCCTTTTCAAGGTTTTCTTTTATTCCTAATTTTACTTATTATAATTAAATATTTCAACAAATTTTTTAATAATTCCCAGAAATAGAGGCTTAGGAGGCTTATGCACTTTTTTTTTAAATTTACTATAAGCTCACGTTTGGCAGTTGGTAAGCAATGAACTAAAAAATGGCGCAGTGCTGGCCCTGTATTATTGGCCCCAGCTATTTACGAATTGTAGCTCGTGGGTTCAATATTTTGTGTAATTTATTTCATCACCACTATTCTCCAAACGATAAAGGAAAACATCGTGTGGCAAACTGGAATGTCCTAGAACCAAAAAAATCAAAGACATGTGACTTCTACGAACCCAATATTGGGATCGCGTGGTGTATAATATGGCCCACTATCCTCTCATGGAGAGGAGGCCGGTAGCCTGTTCCATGACAAGTGGCCTACTGTGCGAACGAGATGGCGCTAGACGACTTGTATAGTTCTATCTTCTTCCCACAGTGGAACTACTATCGCTTTAAGACGTCATGATCCCTGGAGACGTGGAGCATTGGCAATAAAGGTTAATGATAACTGAGAAATAGTAATTTTTGATTAATATCTATAAGTTCTCTTCTCATATGGCAAATAATAAAACAAACTCCTGTTTTCTACGCAGTGTTTCGTGTCTCAAGTCATTAAAACTTGAGCTTTGTACAAAAACTAGAGAAGAAATTCTCATCTTCGTTCAAGTTGCAAACATCTTTCGTGAACTAAAGAAATCTAACACGTCGCTTTCTAAGAAACTGCTGAAAAGCACTTGTTTGAAATGTTATTAAATGGTACACGACTGAGATGAGATTTTCATGTCTGTTAAACTTGTTTAAATATTTAAATTAAGGTTTTTGCTAAACAAAAAGGTAGGTATACCATTACTACTTGTTGAAAACGTAAAGAGGAAAACTAATTTTGTCATTTTTTTTTAATGTTCGAAAAATTAAAAGAGCAAGTCTTCAAAGTTAAAAAATATATTCAAGAATACATACATTTTCATTTTGAAGCAATAATTTTTTTTCCAGCCTTGTTATTCTCGCTAATGAGCCGGTAATTAGCTGTGTTTGTTAATGTAAACTGGTAACGGTTTGACAAAGACTGTATTAAAAATATAGGTATAGAATAAAATGTGCAGAAAAATAGGTTGTTAGGTTATTGATATACGAAATAGAGCTTAAACGACATCGTCACAAAAGCATTAAAAAAAATCCATGAAAAAAATATCAGGATATAAGCACAGTGTTATGCAAAACAGACGGATGTAAACATCAAATGCATAGTTTTCTTTTCTGACTTCTGTTTATAATTAGAACCCTAGTTATTAGCGAACGAATGGATATTAAATGTTACTGTTGTATATTTGTATAACCTATTTAACAAGTTCTAGACGATGACTCAAAATAAGTTTTTCATTTTTAATAGAATAATATATAATAAGTAGCCATGATTTAGGACTATTGTGAGTGGCAATTTTTATTTTATTTTTCTGTAATTTTTGCTACCGAGAGACAGACATAGCAATTCCAAGGTTTATTTCAGAAATCCCCAGAGTTTAAATAATAATACCTTAGAAATATAATTATCACTCCCTTTTTAGACAGTCGTATAAAAAATGCCTCTATCCTGAACATAAATTTTCCTAAAACCATGAAATAATGGATGTCCTATACTATCTGTACCATGTTGATTTCGTCTAGAGTTTCGTTTAGTCTCGCTCGAACGATGCCGCAAAAATGATGAAGAAAGAGATATGTAAACAAAATAGCCACTACAGATTTGTTATTTCTTTTAATAGTTCAGCCCCAAGGACGAACCCTCTTTAAAAGGGCAGATAATATATTTTGTAGGTACCTAATTATACAGTGAGTTGTAAGAAGCACATTATAAGTCACATTATAACTTTCCGAAACAGTTTTTAAAAGGTTTCAGAAAACAGGTATACAGGGTGATTTGTAATTCGATGCGGTCCTTGAAATGGGTGATACTAGACCTTATTTGCAACAATTTTAACCCCAACAACATGGGGTCTAAACTGACTGGTTTTGGAGATATCGAACTTTAAAGGTTTTTCGAAAAATTACTACCTCTCCATCATTAAGTGCTTATTGTTAGAAAGTAATGATGGTCACCACTTAGAATTTATACTTTTCTGATAGAATATGAACGACTGAATCTATTGAATACAAGTTTGTTGTAAAACTAATCATATCTTGGGAAATAAAGTGTCATAAAGTTTCTGTTTTGAAGTTTTCTGAAAACTTCCCTTGTCTTTCAAAGCATATTTAAAAAAATAAATGTATGACACTTGGTTTACAAATTACAGAAAAAACTTTCTTGTCTCATTACCTTTCTAAAATGGTGCCACAGTACCTACTTTTGTTAGTGTCTGACCAGAAAATTAGGGTTGTTACTGACAAGGTAGTAAATCAATGAAAATCGGTTGCAATGTTTTTTCCACCCAACATTTTCTTTCTGTGGTTTTTGTCCAAACTGCTATCTAATATTAGCTTTTTGAGTCAATGCGCTTAATCCTGGCCGTAATCACATAATCATATCAGGCAAAGTCGGTTTTTATTTGGAGTATTTTACCTATGGACCAGATAGACAAACTATCAATGCTTTTCCATTTAAAACAGCTACTTGAAACATAAGTACAATGACGGAATGTTTGTAAACTCTGGTTTCATAAAAACCTTAACAGGCGTACATAAAAGTTAGGTCACCCTACTGGTAGGACAGGTAAAAATACTCCAGATAAAGCGCGATTTTGCCTAATGTCATCGACCAGGATTTAGCGCATTGACTCAAAAAGCTTATATCAGATAACAGTTTGAACAAAAACTACAGAAAAAAAATGTTGGGTCGAAAAAACTTTACAACCAATTTTCGTTGATTTACTACCTTGTCAGTAACAACCCTAATTTTCTGGTCAGACACTAACTGAAAGTGGGTACTGTTGCACCGTTTTAAAAAGGTAATGAGACAAGGAAGTTTTTTCTGTAATTTGTAAACCAAGTGTCATACTTTTATTTTTTTAAATATGCTTTGAAACACAAGGGAAGTTTTCAGAAAACTTCAAAACAGAAACTTTATGACACTTAATTTCCCAAGATATGATTAGTTCTATAACAAACTTGTATTCCCTAGATTCAGTCGTTCATATTCTATCAGAAAAGTGTAAATTATAAGTGGTGCCCATCGTTACTTTGTAACAATAAGCACTTAATGATGGAGAGGTAGAAATTTTTCGAAAAACCTTTAAAGTTCGATATCTCCAAAACCAGTCAGTTTAGACCCCATATTGTCGGGGTTAAAATTGTTGCAAATAAGGTCTAGTATCACCCATTTCAAGTACCGCATCGAATTGCAAATCACCCTGTATACAGCTGCTTGCCGTGATGATTTTACTGAGCAAAAATGAGATGGAAACTCTGGAAACGAAACTAATTACAGAATGACATTCGAAATTTGAATATTTAAAAATAAATAATCGTCCAGGTGAAAAGAGGTCGAAACAACGGAGGAGGTTAGATACCTACTCCGTTAGATACGTGACTGACGTATGCGATCGATTTCAGCATAAAAGAAATTCAGACCTTAGGACCAATAATACCTACTATCCAATACTCACGTTTTATTCTCTCATCTTACAGCAGATGGCGACAGACGACAGCATGAGTGACGACGTGTTTGAAGACGACACACTCCGCGCGCCTGCGCAAGCCGCACAACGAAGCACCCCCTCCCCCACAGGGTATAGAGACTACTACCCTCCGGTTGTCGCGTCCTCTCGGCTGCAAGACGATGATGATGTTATTATACATAAGGTGAGATAGATATCATGTATTTATTCATAAAGCCTCCTGCTGACACACGCGATTAATCGCGCTGCGACAACGAGCCAAGCTAATTTCCACTCTAAAAATACTGCGAATGGACCGCGACATGTCGCCCCGCGCGATTAATCGCGTGTGTCTGCAGGAGGCTTAAAGGCACAGAAATGAGAAATAGGTAGGTAATGTAAAAAAAAGAAAATGTCTGAAAAATATGGGTGCTCTTTTGAAGATGGCCGCCATGACAAGATGGCCGCGACGCTATAAATCATAAGGTCACAGGCTGTAGCAGTTGTAAAAATTAATAGATTTAAAAAAATCTAAAAACCCACGTTTTTAAATGTCCTAAAAATAAGAAAATAACCCTACGGGGCTGAGAGAGGGGCCACTCAAAACGTGGGGGCGTATATTATTTAAGGGATTATTTATGGGATATATTTACATGACGTGTAATAGATCGTGGGTGAACTTGCAAAGATACGCCCCCACGTTTTGAGTGGCCCCTCTCTCAGCCCCGTAGGGTTATTTTCTTATTTTTAGGACATTTAAAAACGTGGGTTTTTAAATTTTTTTAAATCTATTAATTATTTTATTATTTTTATTTTTGTTCATCGGGTTTGAAGCTACCCTGAAAATTTCAGCCTGATAGCTTATCGGGAAGTGCCTCAAAGCCTGTCCGACATATTGGATTTAAGTCACATGACTATATTTTTCGTATTTCTGACAGCAAACCCTTTCATTTGATACCCATAACATGGTGGTGGATTTCAAACAGCCAGTCTGCCATCTTGGACGTCCGCCATATTGGATTTAAGTCACGTGACTATTTTTTTCGTACTCCTGACAGCAATCCCTTTCATTTGATATCCATATCTTAGGGGTGCATTTCAAATAGCCTGTTTGCCATCTTGGACGTCCGCCATATTGGATTTAAGTCAAGTGACTATTTTTTTCGTATTCCTGACAGCAAACCCTTTCATTTGATACCCATATCATAGGGGTGGATTTCAAACAGCCAGTCTGCCATCTTGGGGAGGCCGCCATATTGGATTTGTTATGACGTTTCTTAGCTAGTCATGCATTGTCATCAGAACTCAAAGCGTGTACAAAATTTCAGCCTGCTAGCTTATCGGGAAGTGCCTCAAAATTGAGTTGCAAAAGTCCAACCGGAACGACAAACAAACAAATAAACAAACAAACAAACAAGAAAAACGTGGGAAAAAGTGAGTGTATAAAAACGTGGGAAAATGAATGCCCTCTCATAAGGGTTTTGTTAATTCGGAATGCAACATAAATAGTATCGCTGTTTATCAGAACAAACGAACAATTTTTTTTTGAGAGATTTTGTATCCATTTTTGGCATCTTTGTAACGAGTCGCTTTTAATAAAAAAACATAACATAAAATAATTTTGAATCTGGCGGTTCTGTGATAAGTATTTTTAATCTGTGCAACTCTCATGTCAAAACGACTGTCTTGTCTATGATTTAGTCTATGGTCAATAAAATAAAACATGTCTCCCAACGTGAAACTTCAAGAGTTATTATTTTTACTAGGTGTAAGTATCATTCAAAAGCAGCAGTTCTGATTTCTATGTAACAATCTAGACATGGCTACAGATGATGGCATCCTCAGATCTACCGCAATCGAATAGCATTGAAAAGCTCTATGAAAATAATTTGTCTGATCCATTAGGTTCGAAGCATAGCGTCTAGGGTTTTGTAAGTCTTCACGATGCGATGTTTTTAAAATAGAAGCTCATTCATTTGAGCAACAATTCTTAGTACCTATCCTACAGTATAGTACGTAAAAATACAGGGTAATTTTGATTTAATTGAAAATTAATAAAAATTAATAACATAATAATAACAAAAAATTATCATTTATTAATCCTTTTATTTGAAACAGTTTCTATTTGTCACGCGCTTGTGATACGTGAATCTTGTTTTCTCGAGTGCGCATACGACTTTCTGCTACCCGAGGTTTCTGGTCTATCTCAGAAAGATACAGCGCCCCTGAAATGCAAAGCTCAACAGAAAAACAGGTTGTTTTTTGATCGAATCATATTTCTACCGCTTATTATATCCAATCAACAAAAAATTATGGAAATGTGTTCTGTTACTGAAGAAAAACCACAGTAAAAAAATCCGTATTACATAAAAAATTACCCTGTATAAAGTTGTATACCTCCTGCCTAAATCCCGTCTCGTCTATCAAATTATGCTCAAGTATTTTTTTTCAAAAAAATTGCCTCTCTCCTAAGCTTTAATGATCTTCAAAGGATTTATTGTTACAAAGCCTTGTTTGTAATCCACGAGACATCAAACATCTTAACGTGCCTTTAGGTACCGACTAGAACTGTCTGAAAGTCCAACAAATTTTACTGTTTTCAGCTGTTATATATCAGAATTAGAATTCGTAAAAGGTTCCTTTGCTGAATAGATTTTGCTCTGAGTATTAAAAAAAAATTTTGAGTACCTACCTTTTGCATTTTTGTTATTTAGATGTCTTGCAGTAACGTCTTCACGTCTCAATTATTTTCATTGTAATTTTGCCATATTAATTTGAGGCTGCGCTCATTTTCCCTAAGACTTCAATTAATGTCTCTAATAAAAATAATTTTACTAGGTCAAGATAGATAGATAGAAAATCTGGGGCACGGTAGTGGCCCCGCCAAGACGAGCCAAGCTTTGCTTGGCTGTTTCATTGCTTCAGAAACTAAATATTCGCATCTGCACCTTCACGACGGTAGCGAAACGGTGAAGCCATACATTTTTACTGAATGTAGAATTTGTGAAGTTAGGGTCGGTAGAGTTAGGCCGTGTAGATTCAGAAGTTTGGCTTAACATGAGATCTGATATCTTTATCACAGGTAACAAACATTATGTGGTCGTCTTGGCAACATTTTACAAGAAATGTTTTTGGTGGGATTATAATTATGTTTAAGAACTCAATTAAATAAGAAACAGTTCTGATAGAGATATAAAAAAGATAGATATTTTTGGGTCTGAAAAAGCAGAAAATTCAATTAAAATACATAAGTAACACTTGCTCGTATATAGTTTAATGTCTTTGTATCTGAAAATCTATTAAAAATATAACTCCTATACATCCAATACACTCTTCTTTACATCCAATTCTACTCTTACGAACACAATACAAAAACGCACACACGCAAACATATGCAGGCTCGCGCTCGCTCATATTTTTATGCCACTACTTACACAATCACACACACACATGCATGCGCTTTGCATGCAGGTAATGCAGGCACATTCACACACACACACACACACACACACATCCAGGCACTAGCATACAGACACACATACAGAACACCCAGTCAGGCACAGGCGTCTACTTCTAAACTCAAATAATATGTTGTCATTTTTACTAAAAACTAAAATATGTAGTTATTTACTCCTTAATCGTTGTATCTAATGTCACAGTGAATGTATCTACATTGGAGAATGCTGGTACCCATAACACAAGTTAAATCTTTACCTTGGGTACCAGAGTTCATACAAATATTTGCATGATTGACACTACCTATAGCTTCTGAGATGTTTTTAATTTTATTTTCTTATTTTATTGTATGTTCTTCTTTGCTCGTAAATATTTGTCTGTAAACGCCTTAAAGCGCAAATAAACGTTATTATTATTATTATTATTTCCTTTATTCATTTTCTATCATATTTAATACATTTTTAAATATTATTACAAAAAAAAAAAAAACATTTAAAAATATAAAAAATAGGTGCCCACCAGCATCGGGAACAGGGTTATTATTATTATTATCTTGATGTCCAATTATCATTCACGAAATCTAGATTTTTTTTTCTAACACTGAGCACATTCAAATAGATCATTAGCACTCCCAACCGCCATGATTCTAAATAGGTGCATAGTTGAATGACCCGGCTGCGGTCGTCAGCGTCATTAGGATGAGATCATTCTGTTTGTTTAGGTCATCTACCTGGTACACATCAGTATCTGTATAACAATATGTGTTTGTCGTTAAGTATTTTATGTCTTTAGGTTCTTGAGGGTAGTTTTTAACCGACTTTGAAACACATGGCTTTTTTAGTTTTCTTCTTTTCGTAGACTTCATTGCCCGGGGTCGCGGAACGGTGTTATCAGGTAATCGTGGCCCCGGAACGTTAAGGGCTATTGAAGGACACCGTGGATTTTAGTCAGTACAAGTCTGACAGTTCGTCCCGTACTGCCCTGGGTGAGAGGACTCATAATATTCTAACGACAAAATATCAAATATCATTTTATGAACATGATTTTTGATAGGCCTGTTGGTCTAGTGGTTAGTGACCCTGACTGCTATGCCGGAGGTCGTGGGTTCGATTCCCACCCAGGACAAATGTTTGTGTGATGAGCACGATCATTTGTTCTGTGTCTGGGTGTAATTTATCTATAATATTTATGTATTTAATGAAATATATAAGTATGTTTATCAGTTGTCTAGTACCCATAACACAAGCTCTGCTTAGCTTGGGACTAGATGGCGTTGTGTGATAGTTGTGGAATATTTTTAAATCATCTAATGTGTCACCCTGGGTGGAGCGGAATAACTGTTAGACTCGTACTAAATAAACATCATCCTGTTCCCCTTTACCCTTTGTGTAACCAGGACCACCGTACCCTGTTTAGACAGTACCATGACCCCAGAATCCCGTATGGGGTCATGAAAATGCCCTCAAGTTCATACTTACGCCACGTTTTCTTTCGTAATCATTTCCTCATTACCTACTGTGATTAGACTTGACTTCATAGCTTTCCTAAACCTCTTTTCCCACAACACATTCACCATACAATCAATTAATTAATGAAGTACATACTACCTCCCACCCATACCACCTTTGTTCCCAAGCTTCGTCAGACCACAGTTCATTGTCTGCTAATCGCGTTGGCTCAGCATACAAATTAATTAAAGTATTCTATACAACTGTATATGGAGTTACAGGTCTATTGTTTTAGTTGGAGTATTTTCTATTATTGATTGATTTTTGTTGAAACAATGAAAATGGATTCGCCCGTATTGAATTTGTGTAGAGGTTATTTCGGTGCTAAACATAAGCCCGATCAGTGGAGCAAGCTTAGCGGGAGATTAACATTATGATGCTGGCTTCGCACGGCTGCGTGATTTCACAAGTCGCTCCGAAAAACGCGCGCGCCCGCTCTTTTTCGAGTGGTCGCCAATTGCCTAGGCACAACGGCGGTGAGAAGCGAGCATTAGACACAGGGCAAATTATTTTCTGAAAAGTCATTACTACAACAAAAGCAATCTATTTTGTCAATTTAATTTAGTCTCAATTTAAACATGATTTATTACTGTAAAAATTGAAGATTTTGCTTCAGATCCACTCTTAATGACAGGTACTTACTCAGAAATCAGTAGGCTGATCCATTATCCGTACAAACAGGTAAATTGTTATGTTGCAAAGGCTTGCTTTAAAATAAACTCTAATTCACTTAAGACTGAAGGTTAAATGCTAAAGCATCTGAATCCTGATCCAATTTTATGTCCAAACGTATTACATTACATTTGTTTTGTCAGATGTGTCACTGGTCTATTTATTTACCTGTAGGACCTTTTTTTTTTGGGGGTGGCAAAATCATCAAATGAGTCCTCCCGCCCTGGGTGGGGCGGAAGGGACTGTCAGACTCTAACTGACTAAAATCCACCCGTGTTCCTTTACGTGCCCTTTACGTTCCGGGGCCACGGTATCCTGGATTAAGAAAAAATCGCGACCCCAGCAGGCATTTGGCCCCATAAGGAGCCCCGTCGGTGACGCGTGAAACACGACGCGCCACCGGCCCGGGCTTGGTCCGTGGTCGGACGGCGAGCATACCCCTTACTCACCGTCCGCAAGCCCGCTCTGCCGCTGTGCCCTCTACTATTCAGAGGGACACGCGTTGGAGCGTCCACCCGACAGGCTATTCGCATACGGGCAAAGAGACCTCTTAGGCACACAGTGCCTAAGGAAGAGTTTTTGCCCGCATCCCAGGGTGTACCGTCCTGAAAAACTGGTCTTCCCCCGAGACGTATCCGAGAGGGAACTCCAGTCCACGGGCGCACGTGGAGCTTTCCTGTCTTAGCACCCCTACCTGTAGGACCTTCATTTTTTTCCATTGGTTGATGGGCGGGAGGGACTGTCAGACTTGTACTGATTAAAATCCACGGTGTCCTTCATTAGCCCTTTTGCCCTGGGTGGGAGGACTCGTTTGATGATTTTACCACGATAAAAAAAAAGCCCTTTACGTTCCAGGGTCACGGTAATGGTATAAGTCCCGTGAACCCGGCAGGCTTTGGCCCTCTAGAAGGGGGCCCCGTTCCGGCGTGCCCAGTTTGATTAGTAGATAAGTAAACTATTGGTGAAAATACTTATTAATTAAACATATTCCCCTTTACTTATAAAAACTTGTGTTGCTTAGCTACCGATTAAATATCACCTGTCCTTGTCATTTCTATATTAATGAATAGAGATGGCAAGTGACTTAAGAGCTATTTAAGATAAGTAACGTCTAATCAATGTTTATAAGTAAGGCCCATTTTGTTTAAAATGTATAACGTTTTTATTATTGAATTTTAATTTACTTAATTATTGATCAAACACCTGAACCGTAAGTGGGAGTAAAAATTCTAACACCCAAAAATATTTGAACATTTATAGCGTGGGTTGGCAATATCATCAGAAGTTAAAAACAGCAATTTGATGACAGGAAAGTTAAATAGATGTTTTGACATTTACATTTTCTTTCAAAACTTAATCAGTAATTTCGTTTTTGATATGTTTTATTTTTAGGAAGGTATATTTTTTTCTTATAATAGAGCGGTTAATTTTGTACTGAAATTAAAGACAAAATATTTATTCTGATGCCTGTGATCAGTTGCTGAAAATAATTTACTTAATTAAAGGTTTCGGCGAGGCGTGTGTGGCCTCGGTGTGTAAAATAATATTTTAAAAATCTTTATATGAAATTTTATTTTTAAAAGGTTTTATTATAAAGCCGAGAACAACAGATTCAAAGAACAGTTTCCAAAGAAAATTAGTATCAGCTGGCTATGACGGAGTAAATAGGTTCTAATCGAAAGAGGTTTCATGTTTCTTAGAAATGTAGAACTACCTATTCCGAAACATTTGTGAGTATACTAGGTATTGTTTTCTAAATACTAATATTATTCTTTGATGAAAAACAAAAATCAATTAATTACTTTCTTTTACAAATTAATATCACTTCAATATTTATAGTAAGTCATTCTGCCTCGGGCACGCCGCAATCGCGGCGGTAAGACCCCTCTTTGAGGAGTGGCTGGAAAGGCGTCACGGCGTCCTGACCTACCGCATGACGCAGGTCCTCACCGGACACGGAAGTTTCGGGAGGTACCTGTGTCGGATACGGAGGGAAGAAACGTCCGGGTGTCACCATTGCGAAGATCGCCCGGAGGACACAGTGGAGCATACGGTGCAGGATTGCCCCGCTAGGGCAGAGCACCGCCGTGTCCTCACGGCAGCGATAGGCGGATACCTCTCGCGCCCGGCATTGGTCGAGGCCATGCTGCGGGGCGAGACGGAGTGGGAAGCGGTCACCTCCTTCTGCGAAGCAGTTATGCTCGCGAAGGAGGAGGCGGGCCGTGAGAGAGAGAGGACAGCGTCCTCCCTCCGCCCCAGCCGCAGTGGTAGACGCCCACGGCGTCGGACGTCGCAAGACGATCTCCGGCCACCGTAGGCGCGGGCATGCGGGCGGCGAGTAATGGGCAACTAGCCGCTCGATCATGGACCATGCCCGGGTCGACGGCGCGTTGTGTTCCACGCGCGCCTCAAAGAGCGTCAGCAAGATGACGGGGCCCCCCTCTTGTGGGCCAAAGCCTGCCGGGGTCGCGGGACTACCATTACCTTGACCCTGGAACGTAAAGGCCTAATGAAGGACACCGTGGATTTCAGTCAGTACAAGTCTGACAGTCCCTCCCGCCCTGCCCTGGACGGGAGGACTCATTTGATGATTTTACCACGCTAAAAAAAAAAAAGGTCATTCTGCCTTAAGACAATATTTTTTTGTTTTTTAATAGTTGCCCTAGGAATTTCTCATGTGTCGTGGGTGCGTTTACAAACATATAAACTCACATACACAAACGCCTAGACCCGAAACAACTACTTGTAGATCATACAAATATTTGCTCCGTGCAGGAATCGAACCCGCGACACACAGCGCAGCAGTCCAATTGCTCAGCAACTAAATTCTTAGCCCGAACAGGGAACAAACTCGAGACCTGTCGCTCCGCAGTCACGCGCGACCACTACACTAGCGAGACGATCGTGGTAATGACTACACAACGTGGTGTGGTGTCTAGTATGTACTTATTCTAAAAATACTACCATTTTAGTAAAATTGGTAGTATTTTCCCACTATTTGAATAGCTTTACAAATACGAAGCGCAGTTCACGGTATCCAGTTATTAGGTTAGGTTAGCGGTCGGGTCCTGGCTTCCAAAGACCTTTGATAAACTGGTTTATCCTTTGACAAACCATCAAAACACTATATTATTAGTCCGTATAACACGGTAGGAATTAAGTTGTTTAGTGAATGGAAGTGAATGTTAATGAAATATTAATAATGGTCTTAGACGAAAAATTAAGTAGGTATGTACTTGGAATTTATTAGGTGCTGTTGAAGCATTAATTTGTATAAACCAGAGTGGTTTGTGATTACTTAGGTTTATAGAGAACTTCACAAAGAGATACCCACGAAAAAATTAAGCGAAGCGAAGCGAGCCTACACGCCTTAATTCTGAGAAAACAAGAAAATAATTTTAAGTACCTACTTACTTCGGGCACGCCGCAATCGCGGCGGTAAGACCCCTCTTTGAGGAGTGGCTGGATAGGAGTCACGGCGTCCTGACCTACCGCATGACGCAGGTCCTCACCGGACACGGAAGTTTCGGGAGGTACCTGTGTCTAAGGAGAAAGGAGGAAACGCCTGGGTGTCACCACTGCGAAGATCGCCCGGAGGACACAGTAGAGCATACGGTGCAAGACTGCCCAGCTTGGGCAGAGCACCGACGTGTCCTCACGGCGGCGATAGGCGGAGACCTCTCGCGCCCGGCATTGGTTGCGGCCATGCTGCGGGGCGAGACGGAGTGGGAAGCGGTCGCCTCCTTCTGCGAAGCAGTAATGCTCGCGAAGGAGGAGGCGGGCCGCGTGAGAGAGAGGACAATGTCCTCCCTCCGCCCCACCCGCGGTGGTGGACGCCCACGGCGACGGACGTCGCAAGACGATCTCCGGCCACCGTAGGCGCGGGCATGCGGGCGGCGAGTAAAGGGCAACTCGCAGCCCGACCATGGACCATGCCCGGGTCGACGGCGCGTTGTGTTCCACGCGCGCCTCAAAGAGCGTCAGCATAATGACGGGGCCCCCTCTCTAGAGGGCCAAAGCCTGCCGGGGTCGCGGGACTTATACCATTACCGTGACCCCGGAACATAAAGGGCTATTGAAGGACACCGTGGATTTTAGTCAGTACAAGTCTGACAGTCCCTCCCGCCCTGCCCGGGGTGGGAGGACTCATTTGATGATTTTACCACGATAAAAAAAAAAAAAAAAGTACCTACTTACTTATTTCAACAATTTTATTTACGCCGAGAAAGATTTCTTTGGAACTCCGGTTTTTAACAAGGGTTCAGTTAATTAAAATGTTGCGATTAATTAACTCTTTTTTCTAAACAGAAAGTAACGAATACACTCTAAAAAAAAGATTCTGTTGAAAAATCAGCAGTAAAATACTGGGAAGTTGGAACAAAGCTATTGAGAATAATAAGGATGAAAGAGTAGCGATCCTCCGTTTGATCGGTTAATTAAAGGATAACTACCTATTTTAAGAACAGTACAGACATTTTTTTTATTTTGCGTGGTATGCTTAATCATAAATTGCAGATATAAATAGAAGCCCCGCACTGCGGGGTTCCGTCGACTACGCCTGAGCTTGGCCTATTTTTGTACAGTTTTCGGATAAATCAATTTATTTGATTTGTGGCTGACTTAGTAATTTTGTGGCCGATGTAGTTTTTTAGTGGACAAATGCTAATAAATAGAAGGAATTTTAAATAGCACCAATTTTAAAGTATATGTAAATATCTTTTCCTACTTACACTTTATGGATACTTACTAATAAAAATTGATCTTGTCAAAGGAATAATAACTTCGGGTTTGATTTAAGTCTCTCTCTCAAACATGCTCAAACTGTGGTCCGCGCCACAACTCAAGACATATGAAGCGATACAAGTGTCTTTCTCATAAGATCAAATGGCTTTAAAAAATGAGTTTTCCACTGGCCATGAGTGGTTGCGTGGTCAATTTTCTCAGTTTATACAATAGCATAGGTATAAAACCTTTTTCAAGTTCCACACCTTCCACTGGCTGTTTTAGATAGAAAAACTGACGGATGCCATTTAGTTTTTTTTTTTCAATGTTTTCTTTAAACTGACAAATGGCCAGTCATTTTTTATTAGCGAAAGCTGCCTTTATTTTTAAGAAGAACAAAGCCTTTTTTCTGACAACTTCTTTTCACGCTAATCCACACTTACAACCGATTTCAATGTAAATTGTGAATGGGATGAGGATGGAAATAGGAGTAGGTAACCTAGCTTAAACGGATTATATTGGTCACGCTATGTTCCGTGCCAAAATTAGTGGCGATTCGCCATTTATATTAGGTATATTATAGAATTAGGCCAAAATCATAATCTTGAAGTTTTTCAGTATACGAACTGAGGAGCCTTCAGTCAACGATATTTGGATTACAAATTTTAGAAATTATTGTATTTGTAGGATTTTATATATTTTTTAAGCTATTGCATAGCTTTTATCGCGGGCTCTGAGCGCGGCGCGGCGGCGGCGACCGAATCAAAAAAATTCCTAAAACCTAACGAAAATACCTGACACCATGCATCGTTTAACATCGTTTCAGTTGGGGAGACTTCGGCAATCATAAAAATATCAGTCATAAAAATAATTTACTTTTTCTTACTGATTCGAAACGGCCAGCT
This sequence comes from Agrotis exclamationis, assembly GCA_950005045.1. Lineage (NCBI taxonomy): Eukaryota > Metazoa > Arthropoda > Insecta > Lepidoptera > Noctuidae > Agrotis > Agrotis exclamationis. The sequence continues at coordinate 8,266,454 of OX465423.1, read as the reverse complement.
ACAAAAGGAGTTTTCACAATGAAACCTATTTATAAAATTCTCCTACAACAAAGAAGTTCCTTCTTTATTACAGTAGTGCACCACAAACATTTTATATAAATTATATTTTCGGTAAATATACGCGGTCGGCGATTTTATTCTTTTAAAATAAAATTTAAAATGTTATGCAATAGCTCACCGCGGCAGTCTCCGAGTGCCAAATGTATTTTTTAATATAGCAAAATATAGATATAGGAATACCGACCCAAAATTCCTTGGAATTTACGTGAAACATTTACATCACATCACACGTTATGTGTTAACAAAAGAATTCTAAGTACATTATGTTTCAACACCGATCTAATGTATGGCAAATATTTTATTAAATTTTGGCTGATAAATATTTGAAGGGAAAAAACATGTGACTTTTCCCTTTTAAGCCGTTTGTTTCTTCAATGAAATGGAAATGTAAGAAAACACGAAGCTAAGCTTTTGATGTTGTGGAGTCTATTGTTGAAAAAATATTTTGTCCCTTATTGTGGTATTTAGCTATGGGTAATATGTCTTTTATTTGACGATGTTTCGAATTAAACCGCTCCATTAGTAGGGTAACGAGGGGGAATAACGCTCACTGGGTAATGGCGCTCACCTCTCTAACTCTAGAAAAATGGAACGTAGCAACATGCCACGTCGCGTGAAGAGCGAGGGTCGGGGGCGTCTAAAAGACAGCGGTGCAAACGGTCAGTCTGCTCGCGTCATGTGACCGTGAGGTGCGTTTCTTCGTTTGTGGCCACACTGATCTAATTTTTGGTTACGTGTTTTTTATCGGTAAGTCCAAAACTTTAATACTTTTGTATTATTTATTTTACTTGTTGTATAATAAAATTATTCTATTTTCTGATAAAGCAATCAATTTTCAACAGTTGCGTATGATTTTTTTTTATATTTTAAATAATTAACAAAACGACCGTTTGGGGTAATGCCGCGCATCTGAGCGCCATTACCCCTTTAGTGACTTATTTTTTTATTGTTGTAGATATGCTGAGAAACCGAAAAAGGACCAACGCTAAAGCAGCTTGGACCGAAGAAAACCTTCGATCTGCTAAAGCTGCGATTAAAAGAGGTATGTCTAAAAGACTCAATAAGGCTGGAAAAGTAGTGAAAGAAAAGGAGAACAAACAAAATAATATGAAACAAAAATCTCACAAGAGGAAAATTTTAAGAGAAAGTTCTTCAGAGAGTGAAGATGAAGAGCGCCTTTGCGACGATGACAGTGATGACGATATCAAAATTATAATGATGAGCCAATGAAAAATTTGGAAAAAATAACGAGTTGTGGTATCGCTGCTCCATCTGCGGGCTGTGGGCTTATGCTGTATGTTCAGGATGGGATTCGCCAGATCTGTGATCATGATTCAATTTGTCTTAGCTCTAATAAAAAATATTATTCTTTTATATTATACTATAATTATTGAAGTTGATTAGACATCATCGAAGACTTAACTTAACTTTTTAAATTGAAGTGGCTAATCTTACGCACAAATGGGGATAATTGATGTTAATTTGTAATTGTAGACTTTACTCTTAATATTTATAAGGTTGATCTCATTAATATTTCTATAATTAAAATGTATCTCACTTGTTATATTCCAAAAATCATGTTTGAGCGTAATAACCCCGTACCCTGAGCGCCATTCCCCAATGTTAGGGGCAATGCCGCTCAAACATCTTTTTTTTATAATGTTTTACTACTACTAGTAGTTCAAAGATATATGCTTTTGTTGTTGAATTGTTGATTACTCGATAGTTAAAGACTTTGTTATTTTGCTTCATTTTGATTTTGAATAAATAATTTAAAAAATACACCATGTTTTCCTTAAGTGAACGCCATTCCCCCTCGTTACCCTACACTTTTTTTAAAAGTTGGTACTTTTTTCAACTATAGCTATGAAAAAAACCTAAATCAGTTTATTCGTTTACGAGCTACGTTGCCATAGTTACACCTAAAGCCTCCTGCAGACACACGCGATTAATCGCGCGGGGCGAAATGTCGCGGTCCATTCACAGTATTTTTAGAGTGGAAATTAGCTTGGCTCGTTGTCGCAGCGCGATTAATCGCGTGTGTCTGCAGGAGGCTTAAAGATACCGGGTTAAACTTAAAGCACCTCTCTTTATTCGTCAGATCATAAAAAAATGGTGGAGTACCTACTTAGTGACGCTCCAAAAGAAACATGGGAAAGAAGTTTGAAAATATTATTGTAGTCGACAATTAAAAAGGTTTCGTTACAAGATGAACAAAAGTACTGGCAACTTTTGGTGAAAAAATACTAGCAGGCCATATGCAAATAAAAAAAATATCTATAAAAAAAAAAACTAATGGCATCCGACAATTTTTTGATCTGAAATAGCCAGTGAAATAGGTGTGATAGTAAAAAAAGGTTTTATGTACCAAGGAATATTTTTTTAATACGTTGAATGTTGTCCGCTAGAATATAAAGTTTTTTTCGTTTCACGTACATCCTATAAATAAATAAATCAATCGCTAACTGAAATGTTTTACTTCACGGTACCAGCGGAAAACAATGGTAGAGTTATTAAAAATTCACGTTTGAATTGTGTTCGAAATCGGTTGTTTTTTCAATTACACTTTATGGATTCGATGTAATATTTTATCATTTTCTGTACGCAATTGCCCGTTTTAATTTCGAAAGCCAGGCCCGCCCATCATATCGGCGATTTTAATAGATAATTATTTTGATAAAAAACAACATAAAAAACTGCCTCTAAACTTTATCAGATTAAATTACTGTTGACTTGTCAAACAAATATGACCACGCACATTTTTATTTTATTTTACACTTTTTATGCGAATGGCGTCTAATATGCCAATCGGCCTACCTGATGAAAAACGGTAACTGTAATCTAATATGGACAACTTCAATACCAACATTGTTAGGTAGTTTTTTTTACTTCTTTATTGTTAGGCTTACCTATACTGAAAAAATATAAACTTATTTTTTGATTGTCGAGTGATCGAAGGTCGAGTGAGAGATTAAAAAGGGCCACTTCAGCTGAATCAATTAGGAGAATAATATGAATTGTGTTAAATGAATTTTACCCTTTAAAATTACAGATTCATAAATTTTTATACTGCTAAAGTGGCTTATTAAAGCCTCCTTGAAATGGATCGCAAATACAGGTCCATTTCGTCGAAGACCATTACGATGAAACTATACCTTACAATTTCCGTTAAAACCCTTCCAGCTAGCTCTACCCGATCAACCAATTATCCGGACTAGACTCGCAAACAATTATCACCTGATTCTCTATTCACAGACGATACTACTCGGTGACAGCGGGGTGGGCAAAACCTCTTTATTAGTGCAGTTCGAAACGGGAAAATTTCAAGCTGGCAATTTCTCTGCGACTGTCGGTATCGGATTTACGGTGAGTGAACGCATCAATTTATTGGTAAATTCGCCATAATACGAACGCGACTATTTCAAATTGGACGAGAATTCGAAATTTGAATTGGATCGAATGCGGGTCGCCATTTTGTGGCGAATTTATCAGATTATTGATGGATTATTATTTATAATAATTAGCTTTGTTGAATGCATAGTAAATAATTATTTGCCAACCTTATTAAAATAATATACTATCTGCCTCTGATTTTGTAAAACAGTGAGCTTTATGATGTTGTTAGTGGATATTGGCAATGGAAACTGTATATTTTGCGTGTGATATATTTTGTAGGCTGTACTAACTTCCAGCTTTTAAAGTGTTATGGAATTTAGTGATAAACACTTTTCTAAGTCTTGTGTTCCAACATGCATAAATGTTCTGAGCGAAGGTGTACAGCCACATAAAATTTAAGAAAATATGCCATTTTGCTATCATTAAGACCATTAAAACTACGATTATTTAAATTAGAAATGTCTAGATGTATTACAACTTGGCTACCAAAGTATGTGCAACAGTTCAACATACATTTTTATTTTTAAAAAAATTATTTTGCTTTCATGATAATATGTCATTATCTAATATTTTCTACGATCCATCCCGTCTACATTTTGTGTAGAAATCCAGAGACATAGAAAAAAATGTTTTTTAGGTTCGGGTTTCTCAGAAAAAACAATCTTGTGAATTTTGGACAAAAAACTTCTATTAAGACAGTAAGGTAGTGTAAGTATTAGGTAAGGTAAGTGTACATCTATCTCTTTATGTAGAATAGAAATAAGTAAAATGGGATACTAAAAGTATAAAAGTACCTGAAAACAATGAACCTGTGACTTGGTAAATACGGTGGCGATCGCGTAAAGCCTCCTGCAGACACACGCCATTAATCGCGCGGGGCGACATGTTGCGGTCCATTCACAGTATTTTTAGAGTGGAAATTAGCTTGGCTCGTTGTCGCAGCGCGATTAATCGCGTGTGTCTGCAGAAGGCTTAATACAAAAAAAATACTATCTAGAAAATGCTTGCAATTTTTGGACGCTCGCCTCGCCTCCCCTACCAAAAATGATCTGCGTACTTTCAGAATTCAAATATTAATTTTTATTATGTATGAACGTGACAATCGCTTAGTCGCACGACCGATTGCCTTGCTTCGAATGCGGGTTGTGTAACTGCTATCAAATAAAAAACCGACTTTCTTTGAAAGCGAACTTTACATAAAAATTGAAAAGAATAAACCAAGCCCTGTAATTTAGACAAAAATAACAGTCGGGATCCATTATTGGGTTTATTTAACTCGGTCTAGACTTTTTCTTAACTTTAAGACATAGTTTGTCGACTTTCATATTTTCTATTTAAACTATACAAAATGGCGTCTGGTGGTCGCCATTTTGTATTTTTTTTATTTCAGTCATGATTTTGGTGACTATTCACAAAATAAAGACTAATCGATTGACATAAGAATTATCAAAGTCGGCCTACGTGTTTGGTCACAAATGAAAAAGACGAAGATATACTTAGAACTGCTAAACACATTTCCCTCGGCGCACCATTATACGAGTAAAAACTGAACCTTTCACACATTTACCATTAATTAAATTCTAAACAATAAATTCAGTTTCAAACCATTATCCTCTAAGTGACCAGACAACAAGGTCACATTCAATGAACCCTTTACAAATGTCAAGTGTACAAATAATAATTGGTATTCAATATTGTAACAACAAAATCAGTGAAACAAAAACTCACTAGACCGAAAGAAAATCGCCGTCGAACCAAGTAGCCGTTCACCTATTAACTGTACAAGTATAGGGTAGGGAGTAGGGACGTAAGGGGTAGCTACCTCCCTTGTGCATTCACTGTAAGCGACCAAGCGTGTCGCACACACCCCCCGTTGACGGGACACACTGCCTACAACCTACATAGCTACTTAGGTGAGTACAGTCGACGAAAGAGATAAATGAACAGTTAAATTATTACATAAAACACAGTATAATTATTGTAAAGAACAGTTGGTGGAACAATAAAGCTCGGTGAAAATCTAAAAAAACGTTCTAACCTCTATTTCAACCGCTTGAGGCTGCCTGTCGACCGGAGAGGTTGTGTGGCGGAAAAGACAGGCAGCCTAAAAATGGAGAAACTAACCAATAGGATTGCATCACTGAAAAGGATCGGAGATTTAGTGAAATCGGTTATTATTTCTCCGTTTCTCCGCTCCGCAACCTCGCTCCGCTCCTGTAGGCAGGCAGCCTTGGGGTCGACTTTTCCATTAACCTTTTCCAGTAAAATGCCTATGTCATAATAGCTATCTATATCGACATTTTAGGACGGATCGCCCGATCCGTCCAGAAAGGTTTGAAGTGCGCCTTATTGGTTAGTCAGGACAAACGATTTTCTAAGATTAAAAAATTAAGTTTGTAGAAGCTTCGCTACGGAGAGTAGTAATCTCTTTGGTATAAATGAGTCTTAGTTATAGACAAGACTAAGCAGCTAGCTCCGATAACGTGAGGGTTGTCAATAAAACTTTATGTAATGTTGCAATACACATACAAAACGTATGTAACCACTTGTCTCGATGCGAAAGTCCTCACGAGTAATCTGTTACCTGAAGTATATCTTTGTCTGAGAGTTAGAGTAGATTCGGACATTTGTTCTTAGTTCAAATACTGTAGGTTAATACTAATTGGTCTAGTTTCGGAATGGAGTTACTTTGTCGAGAGTACCTTTGTACGTAGCTATACTTGAATTGGTACAATGCATTTAGAGTAATGGAATCGTTTCTACGTTACTTTGATAATCATTGAATTGTTTGGATTAATAGTCTCTCACATTATTCTGACATTTTGTATCTGTAGGTAAGTAAAAAGGTTTTGACTATATTCATGAGCAGTCTCGAATATTCCTAATTCTAGGGCACAGGTCATCTCTTTGTGAAAGGCAACGAAGTTTATTGCGGGGTCGTGTAATGTTTTCGATTTTTGGTTCTAAATAAAATAGTTATGATGGAACAGAGTCACTTAGGATGTTAGGTATATATTTTGTACTTATACCTTTTTTTATGTGGTAACATCATCAAAAATGTGTCTTTCTGCCCTGGAAAACGCAGAAAAGACACTCAAATTAAAAATCCACCCCATTATTTTGGTTGTTGTCTGCATTCAGGGGTTTTTATATACTGCTTAGACTATCCCACATCTCGTACATAATTTTAATAAAGTAGAGTATGTGTGTAAATATTCACATACTTATAAAAAATTGTTCCATTCTAATTACAAGAGATTTAATTCGTAAACGGATAAAGCCTCCTGCAGACACACGCGATTAATCGTGCTGCGACAACGAGCCAAGCTAATTTCCACTCTAAAAATACTGCGAATGGACCGCGACATGTCGCCCCGCGCGATTAATCGCGTGTGTCTGCAGGAGGCTTAAGATGACGGATTTTATACCCGGGATAACAGGCCGCTTTCACCGGGACTTCTAAAGTTAATCCATTACCTACCCAGATAAATGTTTCAGTACATTCTTTTAGATTCTGTTCTTTATGAGATTACTCAAGTCTTCGAAATATGAAAATGTTAAAAATTGTTGTTTTTCATTAATTTATAAATAGTTGTGATCAGAGGTGAAAAAGGCAGCCTGAGAACAAAGTTGTACCTAATTGTTTTCAAAGTGGTAGGTTTTTTTATGTATAATGGGTTTGCTCTTGACCTTATTCTAGGTCAGAAGTGACTAAGACAAGGTCGACGATGGAGCGAGCTTACCCAGAAGAAGCCTGTTCACTCTAACTTTGAAGAGATTAGGGTTGTATGCGTTCGGAAATACAGACGCAGGCAGTGAGTTCCACTCCTTCGCTGTCCGGATTATAAAAGACGTTTGGAAACGCTTAGTGCGAATTGGTGGTATAGCAATAATAATAGATGAGCGATGATAGAAGGGGGTTGGTGGGATGAGGTTGTTCAGAAACTAATCGTTATACGTGCATAAATTATACCTTTTTCTCATGGAGTAAGTAGTAGAATTACAAATTATGATAAAATAATAAATGGTATATTCTATATTATGTATCTTATATGGCAAGCAATGCCGAGACTTCGAGTGCACCTTTCTGAAAAACCAGAGCTGCTTATAAAAATAATGTTTATTTTATTTTTGTGGAGTAGAATTTTGTTCCAGGTTTACCAGAATAACATAGTTTTTCTTCCACGTGTACTCATCACACTCCATACCGTTTATTTGCGTAGGTAAGACAAATATTAGTTCCAAATAACATTCCTTTTTGGCTTTCAAATAAGTACATCATATTATTTTAATTATAGCTTATTTATAACAACCTAAAATCTATGTTCCTTTTTTTAAATCTTATACTTATTTATTTTTTATCTGTAAGCTGATCTAGTCTGTTCTTTGAGCAATAGGATACAAATTTTATCGCAATTAAAGTTAATGAAATGTTTTTTTGGCATGTTATTTTTTGGGCCTTAAATAAAGTAGGCATTATGAAATAAATTGTGTCTTAAAATTACTGATTAATAGTGTCAAATACCCAATGATCAAATAAAAACAAGAAAATGAAGAGAGCAAAATGTAAAATTATAACGTTAAATTGAATCAGAACCTTGAACCCAGTAATTAATCCGATTTCCAATTAGGCAAATACCTACTACTTTCATTACTAACGAATTTATTTAAGCGTCATCTAAATTGCTTTCAATTTAGTTATAAAAGAAAAACAGGACATTTATCCAACCCTTAGGAGCCGAGGTAAATTATCTTTGAAAATATTCGATTTACCGAAGAGTTTACCGAAGACGCTGAAATTGAGATATATCGAAGCCCTATTAATTTACCTGAAAGTTCAAGTTGAATATTAAGAACGACAAGGTTTTATAAAGTTTGTGATTTTTGATAGGATTTCTTCCTTTTGGTGTTTTATAAACGGAAAAAATGTTTAGAAAAATAATGTTGATGATAGAAAGACGGTAACGTCTTTATTTATTATTTATTTCTCTTTTGTAAATTGTATTTTTTGTTTTTGTGCTACACTAGGATTTTTTTCTGTATCGTAGATGCGTTTACAAACATTTAAATTGATAATTGAGTAATAAACATCCATCCAATCGTCGGAATTTTTGCATTTTTTAAATATTTGTTTGTTTTGCACAAACCATGATTTTACCAATTTTTATGATACAAATATCAGAAACTGTTCAAACTCCTTCGTAGAATCTACTTCGTAAAGGAACAAACATGTCGTTATATTTTGCAAAAGAACGGTATTAATGTTGTACAGTTTCTAATAATGTTCAGAGTACACGAAAGTACTTACACCTACTTTAATGAGCCCGCTCAAAGAGTTGTCTGTCGGAGAAAACTCTCATCTCATCTAAATATCCATAATGAGAGTTTCAGATGAACGTGACGTTCAAGAAGCAGGGAAATGTGTTGTTAAAGATGTTAATTTAAAAACTTGTATATAACGAAGGGAGGGAAGTAGATTTATCGATAACGACATGCTAACGTTTTATCCATCGATAAAATTCTAAATTCAAAATATCATTCTATTCTTCAGGTCTTTGTGTTTTTTTAGATGATAAAAGTATAAATGAGTCCTCCCACCCTGGGTTGAGGAGAAGGGACTGTTAGGCCCTTGCTATCTAAAAGCCATCTCGTTCCTTTATATGCCCTTTGTGTCGGGCCCTTTCAAGATTGTACAGCGACCCCATTATTCTGCCCTTAACCCAAATTATTTGTCGTCAGAGCAGCACCTACGTCTCTCTATTTTCTTCCATACTTCTCTAACCAAACTCGTGATTTCGGCAGACGTTTGCTTTTAACCATTAAACCTAAATTGCTGGAAAAAATAAATCCCTGTTAATGAAAATGTAATGTAAATGTCTATTAACTTCTGATTCACAAGAAAAAGGAGTTTTATTTGGTCCCAAGATACGCAGTGGACATCACGCAATTGCTTTGATCATCTCTTAGTAAACAGCACTCAAAACTATTTGAAGACAAAACACTCTAACTAATTAATGAATCACGGAACACGAAACTCTGTTTAATACTAGCTATTTAATACCTGCAACCGTTCAATTCTACGAACGCAAAACAAACGCCCACACGTTCCCAACTTACCTAATTAAATATTCTGTTTCAACCAAAAGTAGGTTTAATTTATTCGATACTCGTTACTGGAATTTAATTAATAACTTTGATGTTCCCAGCGCTGGGAAACAGGCCTCCTCTCTCAAGTTATTACAATTTTTTCTCTGATTTTTAGGGTTCCGTAACGAAATGGCAAAAAACGGAACCCTTATAGATTCTTTATGTCTGTCTGAATGAAAAATTTTGGGGATTCCCCATACTTAGAATTGAAACTCAAATTTTTTTTTTCACCAGACCCATACGTGTGGGGTATCTATGGATAGGTCTTGAGGTTACTCATATCATTTTTTTCTAAACAGAACAGTTTGCGCGAGAGACACTTCCAAAGCGGTAAAAATTGTGTCCCCCTCCCCCCTGTAACTTCTAAAATAAGAGAATGATAAAACTAAAAAAAATATATGATGTACATGAAGGGAGATCTACCGATTTCCCTGAAGCGGAAACTCATCGATATGTGTATCCTGCCCATCCTAACCTACGGTGCTCAGACCTGGTCGTTCACCGAGTCACAGAAGTTCCGCCTTGGAGTGTGCCAAAGAGCAATGGAGCGCAGCATTCTGGGTGTACGAAGATCCGATAAAATACGTAAAACCACGCTGCGCTCTAAAACTGGAATAACTGTGACGTAGGTAAGAAGGCTGCCAGGCTCAAATGGGATTGGGCGGGTCACGTCATTCGCATGCAAAATAGTCGCTGGGCAAAAATATGCACTCAATGGGTGCCTGAGAATGGACGACGCCGCCGAGGCCGGCCCAAAAAGAATTGGCAGGACGATCTAGATGCGTACCTTGATGGCTGGTCCGAAGTGGCACTAGAAAAGAGCACTTGGAAGGATATGGGGGAGGCTTTTGCCCAGCAGTGGGACAAAAAAAATTCATTACCATGCAAACTACCAGGGAAATTTGTTTGAACGAGATCAAGTAATTAGGTTTTTTTAAAGACGTCATAAATCGTACACCGCAATTTACCTTTCAAAGTTACAACCATCTACAAGAATTTTTATATTATGTTACTTGCTGCTACGGAACCCTTTATGGGCGAGTCCGACTCGCACTTGGCCGGTTTTTGTATCTTCATGACGCGAAGCACTCAAAAGATCAGAATAGAGTGGCAACACCAATCACTTGATTTAATTTTATTATGAGCTGTGAAAACGCGATTCCCTCGTACACTTTTATTATGGCAATAACTCAACGACAAACGTCACTTGTTTGTAAACTCAATGAATCGAAATCGATTGATTGCAAAACAACTAAAAATCTAGTTTTACAAAACCTAAAGTAATCGGGTTTTCAGTCCTAAAATTATATAGTTTTTAGGGTTTTTTTGTGTTGTTCCGTGTGTTTGTGTGTTGTTCTGAAATAACTGATGTTTAAGCAATATTACTCTAATAACTTGCAGTAAGTACTTGTTCGCATTTCTGAGGCCCAGAACTCCTCTCTATATAAGTGACGGATTGAATCCTAATCCACAATATGGGGGCCCTGTGCGGTTTGGTGAGTATCACATTTATTCGAATCCAATTTAAGGGTAGGGTAATCAAAGTATTTTCCTACCATAACACCATCACACGGTACTAACGGAGTAACCACATCCAATTTGCGTGGGGCACAAAAGGCTAGGGGCTCAATGCCGTATCCAGAGTTACAGGAAGTGACGTGCTAAGTTGAGAAGGACAACTTGTGACAGTTCGGGAAATCGGGACATAGGTAACTCATTGAATAACCCATAGACCTTTTGCGGAGAATTTCTTCGGTAAATTAAGACTCGAATTTTTCTGTCTGTTGCCTGTATTTATTTAAACCTAATTCAATGTGGCAATTAAAGGCACTTCTTGACTTCAAGAATAAAAGTTTACATTTTAAATGATGACATTTTTATACCTATTGCGTTTTACAAACACTAAATCGTGATGATGAAGATGTACAGACGCAAGCAGGTCAACCTACCCGAATCTTTCAAATACCAATCAAACACTAACCTTCCACTGTTGTACGTGATAAGGTTGAAAATTTATTAAAGTTTCAGATTGAGGCAGGTTGATGTGCTGGCGTCTGTACATTCTGGTGCATTTTAAAAATTCGCATCAATCTAAATTCAGAAGTCAATATGTCATCAATGGTACTGTAGTCCACTCTAAAATATACACCGAAACAAGCCTTCTGCCTGTACCTACATTGCGTTAGCAGCGGGAGGGGACGTGCCCGGGTCCCACAGCATCCCTTTCGATAGATCTCGGCCAGTCGAGACGAGACATCGGCCGCGAGTGCTCCCGCCATTTTCGAGCGGGAAATCCGCGACAACTTTTCGCTCCAAAAACTGACGGTTACCGTTTGAATTTAGAATTTTACGAGTGGTTTTTTTATTGAGTGCCAGGATTTGTATGTGTTTCACAGTGTGTTTAATTTTGTTTTATATTACAATTGATGTTTTTTTTACATTGATTAACTATGAAAAAAGTATGAATCAAATTATAAATAATTGAAGCAAATGATAAAAGAACAACGTTTATAAATAAAGAGAAAAACAAGGACATTATATCTCAGAGCGAAAGTAAAATCAATTACAGACATTATTATAACAATGTTAATTAAAATGTAAAACCGAGTTCTTTGGTTTGATTAGTGGAAACAGAGAAGAGTGCTTTTAACTCAATTGAAATTTTCATTATGGAACTCTTGCATCTTTAATTAGTTCATTTATACTAAAATAAAGTACCTAGCTAGAGAACATAATTTGTAAGCAAGATTCATTTTAATCTCCAATTAATTTCTCATCTTATTTACAGTTACTTTTAATATATTTTAATCTCGTTTGAAAATAAACTTTTTAGATTTTTTTTCAATATGGCACCAGTAGCCGCAGACAAGTGTTCCTTGTACATTTCCTTGTGTATTTCTACACCGTATTTCAATGAGATTCATATAAGCACTGCGGTAACTTAAATTTTTTAATACATTTTTTTCTTGCATTACCGTTGATTTTTCTAAACAAATAAGTACCCACAGGCTACATTACTGGCTAAATATTACTTGGTCTACTCCAACTGTTGTCATCAAAATCAGAAGTCTCTGAGTTCTTCTGAATGATAGCGTGAACTTTAGATTCTGGCATTGTCACCAAAGACAATACTCGTTACCTACTAGCTAGGGGTTGGTCTATGCTCCTGCACTGATACAATTTAATAGATATATTTGGTCACTGTAAACTGAATCATTCTAGACAGATAGACAGCTATGCAATTTCAGAAACATTATACGTTGTTATTTTTTTGCAACATGTTTTTTATATTGCTCCAAAAATATCATTACGGTTTTAGGAAATTCGTAAGCATGTCATTTGTTCGTATTTGTGACAAGACTGAAATAATGAATAATAAATAATGTTTATGTTATTTACTCGAACTACGCATATACTTAAATAAAAGTATTTTCTAAACTTTTTAACAACCAACCAATATCGGCACATGTCACAAAAGCGAAAATCCTTTTTTATTTCATCGGAGCGAGAGTTTTATTGCTCGCCTTGGTTCACTGACTCCAAAACGTGAGCTGAACCAAAGCTGGATTGCCTGTGGACCTCAATCAACATTGCCAGAGTTCTGACTCGTTTGATTAAACCAGATGCATTGCAACTATTTTAGATTGAAAGCTGCCCGAAACCTCAATCCACAAACATTGTTAATTGTTCAGCGAAATTGAAAGGGCTACTTTTAGCTTATTTTGTTTTGATTCTTGTAAATTTTGGCTTTCTCTTTCAAGCTTTCGTTATTTTAATTAGGTAATTAAATTCGTTTTTATTTGACTTAAATTAAATATCCCTGTACCCCCTGTACTATATAATAGTTTCACGCATATTTTTCCATTTTTCATTTTTTATTTTGGCATTTTTCTAACCAAAGCTTTCAATTCGATAAGATTCTAAACTTCGATTCTGCAAGTTTCCAACCGAAAGAAAATTTGATGATGAATACTTTGAGTTTAATGAATTAGTAGTTATCGATACTTCTCCAGAGACAGAAACAAAAATCACTATAGAAGCGACAAGGTAAGTAAAGGTGAAATATCATTATTCTTCTGTCCTTGTCTTATTGGGTGTGACAGAAGAATGTGAAAAAGGAAAATTCGGAAATCTCTTCACCCTCGTCTGCAAATAGATAATGTACTTGGACCAGAAAGGTAAGAGTCTTTAAAAACCTTTTTAGCAGCCCTCATCGCGTGGATCAAAACATTTCACCATTCATGTTGGTGGTTCTACTGAATATTGCTGAATGACAATCGTGTTCGAATATTTTATGCTAGCCTCTTTTTAGATACTCGTAGATAACTTCAGCTAGTAATTCATATAACACCAAAACAGTTCGTTATTGAGCTTAAACAGAAGCTGTTCAACGAGGAAAATTTGCTCTCCAAAGAACAAAGGCCAGTCGCCGAACATGCTTGGACTAGAAAAATCTATCAAAACGGCGCTTGATGCAACGTGTATCATTTCATTCATATAGATAAATATAATATAATACGGTCTTCAGAATATTTTTTAAAGATGGGAGAATCAAGTAATTATTACGTATATTTGTTGAGGTTATTTTCATACTTTAACAATCTGTGGCATTCAGATAACGACATAGACATAGATAATGAACTATGCATCGTCATCTGCATCATGTATGACATTGGCCATACTCTACTCTAGAAAGAGAGAAAATAACAGTTATTATTAGCCCAATTTATCTTTCCTGTAAGACATAGAAAAAGGGGTGCTAAGACAGGAAACCTCTGGAATGCGGGCAAAAACTCTTTCTTAGGCACTGTGTGCCTAAGGGGTCTTCTGCCCGTATGCGAATAGCCTGTCGGGTGGACGCTCCAACGCGTGTAAAAAAAAAAGACATAGAAAAAGACTGTCTTGTGTGCCTTGTCTCTCACAGGCTCAGTCCATTCTCTATGTCTATCTGTTAGGATTACTTACCTAAGCCATGGATATACATATGCAGACAACTACAGACTACTTACAACGGTCTGCGCAATAGACATTTTTATTTACCTGTCAAAAATAGGGAGGGACGTAATCAATTGATATACGGCAGAATCGATTTGAGATGTTCTTTATTAGTTTTTATTTATTTAATTCATGGCTTTAATTAATTATTTATGATGAACTAGCATCATATTGTATTAATGGCTGCGATTAGTTCAATAATCAATGTTGAGTGTATACGGTTCACATTGCCTGGGATTTATTTTCAAATAGGAAATAAAATCGACTAAGGCTCAAGAAAATGCATGGACGTCTCTAGTAATGTAATAATCACAGACTAGGTAATAATTACAGATGCATTCAAAGTTAGATAAATTATAAACTGCGTTCTCGTAAATAAAGTAGTATTTTATTAAATTGGTTTTCTATATTTTCCCTGCTTTTAAAAATAAACTGTTGGCATCCCGCAATTATATTAACAATGCATTACATATTGGTGACAGTCTCATCTAGAGTCTAATTTTTTTTATTCTAGTCCATTCTGACCGATGTTCTTTGTGCCCCACGGTGGTGGCGCCCTGCGCCGTAGAGAGTACAAGAGTCGCCGTAAGTTGTTTTTCTATGCACAAGATCCAATCGTTTTTTTTTTGGAAATTAGATATGTGAAATTAGATACATACGTCACTCTTTTAAGGACATGGAAAATATATCCTGCTTATCCTCTATACATCTCACGTAGGTACCTATTTCTCATTAATGAACATACCCTGCAATATTCTAAATTATTCACGTACAAGTTTACGCGACGCACTCGTGCGAAAAAATCGTGCGGCGATATGTTTACTTATTAGTTCTATTACCTCGCTTATCCGCGCCGAACATTCATGTGGCTCGTTGGATATATGGGACACAAAATGGCGATAGTCAATGTGCTCAGTCATCCTTGATGCCCTTATGTGTAGGTTAGTTCATCGGTCTATTGCCGAGGCGTCGTTACCTATAGTGCAGGGTGTGCGACGCACACGGGCGCCGGGTCTAAGGGGGCGCCGAGCGCCCTCTAATGCGACACGTCCAAAGATGCGTCGATCGATGGCTCAGGCGCAAAATGTCGCTTTCGCAAAATGTCGTTTTCTCATAATGTCGCTTTCCCAGAATGACTCCTTCTTAAAAGGGCTCAGGCGTTAAATGTCGCTTTCGCAAAATGTCTCCTGCTAGTAAAATGCCCCTTTCGCAAAATGTCGCTATCTCATAATGTCACTTTCCCAGAATGACTCCTTCTTAAAAGATCACTTTCTCACAAAGCCTCTTTCGCAGAATATCTCTTTCGCAAAATGTCGCGTTAGTTACTTTTTTTTTTGCGTGGTAAAATCGTCAAATGAGTCCTCCCAGCCCAAGGTAGGGCGGGAGGGACTTTCAGACTTGTACTGACTAAAATCCACGGTGTCCTTCTGTATCCCTTTTGTGTACCGGAGCCGGAGTCGCGGTATATGTATGTCCCGCGACCCCGGCAAGGCTGTGGCTCTCTAAAGGGGGGCCCCGTCATTTTGCTGACGCTCTTTGAGGCGCGCGTGGAACACAACGCGCCGTCGACCCGGGCATGGTCCATGGTCGGACAGCGAGTTACCTTTACTCGCCGCCCGCATGCTCGCGCCTACGGTGGCCGGAGATCGTCCCGCGACATCCGTCGCCGTGGGCGTCTACCACTGCCGCTGAGGGAGGACGCTGTCCTCTCCCTCGCGCGGCCCGCCTCCTCCTTCGCGAGCATGACTGCTTCGCAGAAGGAGGCGACCGCTTCCCACTCCGTCTCGCCCCGCAGCATGGCCTCGACCAATGCCGGGCGCGAGAGGTCTCCGCCTATCGCCGTCGAGAGGACACGGCGGTGCTCTGCCTAAGCGGGGCAGTCCTGCACCGTATGCTCCACCGTGTCCTCCGAGCGGTCCTCGCAGTGGTGACACCCTGGCGATTCCTCCTTCTTTATCAGACACAGGTACCTCCCGAAGCATCCATGTCCGGTGAGGACCTGCGTCATGTGGTAGGTAAGGACGCCGTGGGACCTATCCAGCCACTCCTCAAAGAGGGGTCTTACAGCCGCGATTGCGGCGTGCCCGTACCTCGGTTGCGACAGTCGTTCTTTCCAAACTGCCCTGAGATCGCGCCGGAGCTCTTCCCGCCGCGCGCGTTTGTTACTTAAGGCGTCAAAATAGAAAAAAGTTAGCCAGGTTTAAAAGAAAGGTTGTTTTTTTTTTAGAATAGAATCTACCAAGACTAAGAAATTGAATAAAAACAACCTTTCTTTTAAACCTGGCTAATTTTTTTCTAACTTACTAACGCAACATTTTGCGAAAGAGACATTTTACTACCAGGATACATTTTGCGAAAGCGACATTTTGCGCCTGAGCCATTTTAAAATTGCACCATTCGCATCCGAATTTACGATTGAAAATATAACTGTTAGTATTCCATTTTGACCACGCCCCTACTAGAATAGAGGGCGCCAGGGTACTGGTTGCACACGGGCGCCACAAGGGCTAGAGACGCCTCTGGTCTATTGGGTGACAATAATACGTCAGTGTCTTATTGATTGGATTAAACCATTACCTTATGACGACACTGAGGCACTATTGCAACGCATAATTTAACTCACTTGCTTCTTTCAACACACACATATACACACACACACACACACACACACACACACACACACGTGTTTATTTTAATTTTATTTTGTTTTTATTTTTACTTCTCTTAAATTTGTTTTTGTTACTGTTTTTACTTGCTGTGAAAGAGCGGAGTCTCCTAATACAGGCATTTTTTGCTTACAAGGAGGCTCCAATCACTAACATGTTTTTTTTTGTGGTAACGAAATAAACAAATTTTAATTTAATTAATTAATTTAATAAAGTGTCTTTCAGGGATCGGGTCATGTGAAAATGATGTTACAGGGCTATTTTAAACTTAACTATAGTACTAGATCTCGTCCTCGGGTTTGCTCGCCTCCCACTCTATTTCTTCCCTAAGTTTCATGGTTAAAATTTCCCTATTAACGTCTCTCATCTTCAATCAATCTATTTAACAGAACAACAAAACTGGTCCAGCAGTTTTGACGTGAAAGCTTAACAAACAAACTCAGTTTCGCATTCATATCAAAGTTAGGATAACACGATACGACGTAAACCTTAATCAATCAGTAATATCATAACTTCGAACTTTAATCTTTTTTCCCAGCTTATTGTGACTCACTCTTTGGCAAATACATCAATCCAATAACTTAGTCTTTGCTGACATTCAACCAAGCAGCTCAAAATTAAAATATTCGCGTACATCATGTTTTCAATTATCTGCTGACTCTTGGGACTCACTTTTAAGGACAAATGAAGAAGGCTCAGGCGATTTTCAGTATCTATTTTATTGCTTCCATTTGTTGCCGTCCTTAGTGGAGAGCCTGCAATATCGTTAAGTGTATTTCCGTTAAAACGATTAAGGTTCGAAGCAGGACATCCTTTATTTACCTCGATACAATAAATAGTATCTAAGTAAAGACCCATCTTTACTTAGATACTATCTTTTATTATTACTTAACCGACTTCATCCTGGGCAAAGGCCTTTTTTTAATTTGTATTACTTTCGATTCAGAGTAAAAGTAAATTACAATATTAAAAAAACAAAAAGTGAAAATATATACACACACATAATCTTTCCTTCTTTTGACCCTCTTCTGTAAAAAAACACATTTCGAATGAATCTCATACGAGACCAACTTTTAGCGCAATGTGTAACTTTTCCCACATTTTAATTAGATGGCGATTTTACGCCCGATGAACCGTAATCCGCTAATTAGTGGCTTATAATGAGCTTAACGAGAGATTATATTAAAATCGATAATAATTTGGGAGGCAAATTGATAAAAGTGATTTTATGAAAAAAAAAAAGTTATTAGTGGAGCTGATCGGATGGAACAGGCAACCACTACCTCACGCCCCAGCCGCTGTAGGTGACGCGACGCGGACTCTCAGAGCGTCGGGGATCGCGGAACGATTTCGATGTTTTAGAAATGAAAGCCTAGTGAAATGAAATACTTTGATTTTAAGCGAAGCAGGCCGGGAAAGTTGGAAAACATTATACAAAGGAACTCCAAAAAAACATACCGCCCGTTCGCACTCCTAGTTTAAACCAGCAGCGCCAGCGGCAGCGTTGCGTAGGTGTCTGACATTGAACTATACCTTTCGGTAGCCGTGCGGGACAAATTCCTATTCCTCTTTTTTATGGATTGGATTGCTTTTATTTCTGCGGAAAAATACGGGCCCTGTACCTAGTCTATTTAAAGTAGGTATGTAACATACTAAAGAGAGATTTTTTTAGGCTACCGTACCTATTTTGTTTGTAGCTTCGATTGCAACGTATAAACTCAACAATATGATTAGAGGGCCAAAGGCTGCCGGGGTCGCGGGACTGTCTTTTCAGGTAACCGGCTCTGGAACATAAAGGGCACCGTGGACTTTAGTGGGTACAAGTCTGACAGTCTCTCCAGTCCTGCCCTAGGTGGGAGGACTACTAACACTGGATGATTTACCATGTAAAAAAAATTAAATGTATCACCTCAAAACTACTCCACTGATTTAAAAAAATCTTTTACTTTTAAAGCCACATTAATCAGCAAGTAATACAGGCTATATTTCATTTTCAAAATTGCATCTGTGCAATCTAAGTCTTTATTTCTTTCAGTGGTCACTCTCCGCTTTATTGCTCCATACAATTACCCCACTTGTCTCCGGTTGTTCGACTTGATCAAACGAACAAGCACCCTTTAAAGCCTCCTGCAGACACACGCGATTAATCGCGCGGGGCGACATGTCGCGGTCCATTCGCAGTACATTTAGAGTGGAAATTAGCTTGGCTCGTTGTCGCAGCGCGATTAATCGCGTGTGTCTGCAGGAGGCTTAACGCCCTTAAGGTTCCGTCACTTTATTGGAACTCAGATTTGAAATAAAGATTAGAGAGATCTGAATTTATATTGTATTGTATTACTTGTCAATGTTCCACGTAAACGACGAGTACTAAAGATATTTGATACTTTTCCAATAGATCCAAGATCAAGCTTTAATACCTGGTGATTGACTGTCAGTAAAATCTATCACTGGCCACGAAAGTATTATTACGGGCATTATTCGCAACATAGGACTTCAAAAGCAATTATTTTCATTTGAACAAATAACAGCCTAACCTAACTTCGCTTTGGGGCGCTACGCTCCAAATTGGACCTAATTTACAAGGTCTGATTTGGAGCGCCTCGACCGAAAACATTGAAGCGTTCGTTTTAAAGACCTAGTGGCTACACGACCTCTTTATATGCAGGGTTTTTCTACCTTAGTAATAAGCCTCCTGCAGACAGACGCGATTAATCGCGCTGCGACAACGAGCCAAGCTAATTTCCACTCTAAAAATACTGCGAATGGACCGCGACATGTCGCCCCGCGCGATTAATCGCGTGTGTCTGCAGGAGGCTATATTGGTTCTGAAAAATCAAAGAGTTTAGCTTATTGAATATTCCATACCGCTTAATTTTCCAACACTTTCTATGCATTTATGTATTAATACCTCTTTACCATCATTCAATATTTACAATCATTTTCCAATAGCTCCGTGTCTGCCCCAGTAAACACGGTAATTGAATGTTTTCTTTAATATAAATTATGTATTTATAAATATAACAGTGCTTTAATATATTGTGATATGAGCGAAAAGATTTAATAATACGCAGGTATACCTACATACATATCTGTAACTAAGCTCGTTTTCTCGTTGTTTCTTCATAATTACGTTTTCCAAAGCTTTTCTGATGTTTTATTTTTGTTAGATATTGTTACGTTTCTATTATTGCTGGAGTGATTAATTAGCATCTCGTTTTGATTTAACCTTTTACAATCTAATACATTTTCTTTTGATGTTCATTTTAAACACTTCTAATGCCAACATGGATCTCTATTATTGTGTTTCGTGAAGAATTGTAGAATTGAAGCTATGTCGCTGAAGCCCCGCTGCGGGGCTTCTATTTCTGTGTTGAGGGTTTAGCGGAACCTTACCTGTCCTTGTTGGGGTGCCCTAATTTCCTGAGCTCGCTACATTCCCTCTTCGACTAAATACTAAATAATATTTCCTGACCACTTAACTATTTTGTTAAACACAAAGAAGATAAATAGGTACAAAACGAAATATTTCGTTTGGTACTTATAAGGGTCTACCAGCTTTTAGTAACCATTTAGGTATATTGTACTCTTATTTAATGAGGACCCCTTTACAAAAAGGATTTGTCTAGAAGAAAAACCAAGTAACTAGACCATAATTAAGATGTTCATTTGTATACATTTCTTGTATACATACTACATAGTTGTAGGCCCGACGGGTAAACAACTCGGTATTGCTTTCAATACCTTATCTTTTACTCGCAGCTAAAGAAACTCTTTAAGAAATGAGTTCTATAGATACACGTGCGCCTTTCGGTGGGTCACTTTTGTCTAATGTTTAATAAACTAGTTTATATCCGCGGCTTTACCAGCGTTTTTAATATTTTTAGTATTTGTACCACAAGTTCGTATGACCGCTTCGCGATAAAAATAGTAGCATGTGTTAATACAGGGTGTTTCTTTTAACCAAATCTGCTCGTTCATTTTTAGTGAAACGTGACATACGTTTATCCATCCTTATAAACTTTTGCATTTGGATAGCAGAGATTTTTCATACACCCAGTTATTCGTTGAGCTTTTGCTCAAAAACTAAAATTTCAGGACAAAGCCAAGTTGAAATCTGTTTTTTACATCTTATTGGCGAATTATGTCAGAAAACCTTTCCAGAAAACAAAAAACAATTTACCAAGTAAAATAAATAACCATTTTCTTTTTACTAAACGAAATTGACGAGAAGATTAAACAATCAGTCTATTCTAGGTTTGATGTATAATGTCTAAATAAGTTCCACGAAAAAAGTTTTGTAGATTGAAACTGAATTACAGATTTTTTTTATCTTTTTAGGTCATCCGTCAAACGGCAAGCGTTATCCATCAAACAATGTTATCTCAATTACTGAAACATCCGCTTACAAAATATTTAAAAATACGTGTTGCTATGTATAATTTAATATGCTGTTTTTAAATACTGACATTCATCTGGTTTGTTTAACCCTAGAAGCCCAATCTAGGTCATTTTTACCCATACGAAAACGAATAATTGCTGTATCTTTCGCACACTTCTTTCGATTGCCGTGATTGATCGAACCAACTTAGTACAACCCACGAGCTAACAGGAGACAGCCGAGTTGCCTTGGTAAGTACCTCCATATTGAAGTTATCGTAATGTTGTAGGTCAATTTGACCTATGTTTAGGCTTTGTGTAACTTTTTGAAATGTATGAAAACTGTTTAAAATGAGATAACTGCTTTATGAAACTGGTTGATTGTTTTGAAATATTTATTAATTAGAGATTTTATTTTGATTTTTCTTTACATCTTTAGTTTTTAAGATAAAAACCGGAAATATCTCATTTTGTTCCAAATTTTTGTGTGTTTGCCTATTTTTGTATTTTCAAAGATATAATAAATAGATATTAATAAATTTATGCGTTTTTTAATTTCATGAATAATCAATACAAATAAATAATGACGAAAAATAATCAATTTAACATCATAAACAACCCTATACGTGTATTTATTTATGTAGGTAATTTTGACCTATGATTGGGCTTTTTAGATAGCAAAATATGATTGGGCTTCTAGGGTTAAAAAAAATGGTTTATCTGTTGAATATCAAAACTAGCTATGATTGTATTAAGCTATGTTCATGATACATTCAAAAATTTCAATGCCCCAGAAAAGCCAAACAAAGCTTAGCAAAGTCAAAAAATACCTTCAATAAAGTAACAAAAAGGAAATAAGTTGTAATTTATTTCCTTTTTGTTACTTTTAAATATGTGTGGAGGTCATTGACGTTTTCATTCCTATCGTGGTCGCACATTATCTATTAATTAAACACACCACCTTTAATTCATTAAAAATATTTACTTAAACGAGATAACGCATCCAGTTAAAACAAACAAATGAGCAGGAATTGCCAACCCTGGGTGTGACCGTAAGCCCGGAAAAATACAAACACAACGGGGAGGTAGAAAACTCAATTTAGATTTTTTAAATATATTTGAATTTGTTATGACTTATGCCGAAATATCCATCCTATTTTTGACTGCTTTACATGACGAAATTATGTTAATTTTTATGTTGATGTCAGAGGGAAATGAAGTCCGTTATTTTTTTTTCATTTCATTTGTTTTTGCTGGTATGTCAGACTTGATTATAATTGCAAGATTTTACTAAAACTGTACTGTACTGTTCGCAGACCAATTTTTTTTTTGGAAACAGAAAATTTACTCATTAAGTTGTAAATTATAAATTCTCTGAAATGCCAAATTAAATCATCTACCGAATACTTGTATCTTTATATTTCCTTCCAAAATACGTTCAAAGGAAAAATGAAACGTGAAATAAAAAAATCTCTTCATTCAAACTTACCTGTAAAACTCAATTACAAACAAAATGGAGTCGGTACTGCAACTGTCAGTTCGGACAAGTTGTACAGAACAAACAAGTGAATGTTTTTTTTTTTTTGCTAAACCAATTAATTACTTTTCGGCATCAAACGGCAGGTGTCGGTAGGGGACTGGCCATTAATCAATCTCGGGTTGCCTAACGATAAAACCGAATACACATTTTTGATAGGGTAACCCAAGGGTTGTTCTGCTCTGATTTAACCTTCGATTTGTTTTTGTTTTTTTTTTTTGTACCTTATCCCTTATTCCCTTTATTCATTACAAATTAATGTGAAAGTAGCTCTGTTTGTATGTTACCTTTTCGTCCAATTTGATCCAAAGAGCTGAAAGAGCATATCCGACTCTTGAACTAGACGCGCGGGGTAAGCAATTGGGAAAAAAGACGCATAAACACTGTTAATGAATAGTAAAAAACATTCCCAGTCGTTAATAGTGTTCAGCACGGAGTATTAACGAATGAATGGGAATTACATATTTCAGATTATTTATTCCAATATTACGCTACCGTGGTTACAGTTCGAGTTTAAAACCCAGGATTTAATCCTATTTATTAACTTTTCCTGTCCCGTTTGATTGAACCGTCTTCAACAATCAATTATATAGTGACGTCTCTATCTCAATTGTTGAAAATTTACAAGATGTCGATCAAAGTATATAACCCTCATCGACATCCCGTTTGTTGTTATTTAGAAGTAAAGGGATGGTCTGACGGACCCTTCTAATCTATCCTGTGTCAACAACATTTTAATTAGGTAGCTTTACTACTGTCATTGTTTTCGATAACGGTTTTAGTTTCGATGGTAGGTACTGTTAGTATCAAAGTTTTGTAGACTTTCTCTGAAAGAAAGAAAATTTAGCTAGTCATAAACGCTGTTTTCTTTCTTGAAAAGTAATTTGCACCTATTGAACCTAACCTAACTCTACTGAAATCGCGCGAAATGTTCTTTTAATCTGTTTAGTATCCATTGCGAGTTTATGCGCAACTTAACAAAATACAGAGGAGTTTCTCGATTCGACTGTGTGTATTTTTTTAAAGAAATGAATTAAATTTGTCTCTTTAAACTTTGAAGTGATCTAGACGCAGCGCAGTTCAGTTTAAGTATATTATTATAGTAAATGCAAGTAAATAGATTAAAAAAACCCTCAAAAACACGTTTCATATACCCCTCATTGCCACGTACTCATATTAATATAATTATACATATTAAAAATAAGCGTGTTAAAACTTCACTTTATGAGAAACATATATGGTTATGTATTTATATCTGAGGAAAGTTCACGGGAGAATAAACAACACACTGTGAGTTTCTCATCTCCATTCCTGTTCATAGCAACGGAACGAATGAACGAGTGAGTAGGTGAAGTTTTGAGTGAACGAGAAGTATTGTTCTTGTTCCACCGTTAGCTTTGAACTTTGAACCAACTTTGCGTTACCTACCCTCTATAATTAATTAAAAATCTGATGAGCTTCTTATATGGGAGGAGTTTGGAGTTTTATGTTTAAAGTTGATGACGGCAGATCCTCGTGTATATTATATACATAACGTTATATAGCACGTTCTTGTTTTAATTTAAATATTAGATCACACAATTTTCTATCTTCCTAAGGTGAGTTTTAAAAATATGTTTTTGTTCGCTAAACATGATTGCTATTTGGTTGATAAAGATAAATGTTTAAGCGAATTCATACCTTCATATCTGTGATGTATTTAATATTACCACGTCCATTAGCTTGAAAATTTCCAATAATGAGTGTACCTACTAAAATTCTGAGTAAATACTGTGTTACACTAAAGACATTTTTTACAGACTTTCAAGTCCTACCCTTAGCACGAGTTTTCACTATTTTACTTTACAGCGTCTTTTCAGTATTTACAGCGTTTCTTGTATATGAAAAAATGGAACAGCGCCTCTGGTGTGCGAAGAAGGAACTAATTTTTTCCTTGAAAATTGTCAATTTGAAATTGTCAAAGTTCCAGTTTACTTTACGTCTCAAATACTTAAAACTCATGCTAAGGGTACTGATTTATCGAAATAACTGAACTGATTTAAAAACGTCTAAAAGTTAGAAGAAACATATCATGTTACAGTCGAAGTAAGTTAGTTTTATCGAGTCAGTTTTTATCATATTAATGTTGTGTTAGAAAAGCGTAAGTGTTAGAAAATCGTGCTTGATGTCACAATACCTTCACTCTTATCGTGGTTGCATCATCATCATCATCGCTTTAAGACGTCCACTACTGAACAAAGGCTTCATAGGCCTTAAGACTACCACGTCGAAAGAAAATCCGCCACTTGAACGTTGGTAACGCCATTGGAACGTTTCTTGTGATCGGATATTTGAATAAACCGAAATTCTTGAATTATATTTTAATAACAAAGTTAGCTCATTATAACACAGTGTACCGCCTTAAGCCACGTGTTATCCTAGTCAGACTAATTTGCCAAGTTCTAACAGCTGAACTGAATGTCTCCCGACCCCAATTCCGGATGAACAGCTGAGTTTGGGGACTTTTAATTAATTCGTCAGTTCGTCTACGTTAGTTGCAGATTCTAATTCTGGGTATTACTTCGTTAAATTATATTAATTAGATGGTGTATCTGTACTTCCATAAGAATAAAACCCTTTTTTTAGGGTTCCGTAGCCAAATGGTAAAAACGGAACCCTTATAGATTCGTCATGTCTGTCTGTCTGTCTGTCTGTCTGTCTGTCCGTCCGTATGTCACAGCCACTTTTTGTCGAAAGTATAAGAGCTATCCTGTTGAAACTTTGTAGGTAGATGTATTATGTGAACCGCATTAGGATTTTCACACAAAAATAAAAACAAAACAAATTTTGGGGGTGCCCCCCATACTTAGAATTGAAACTCAAAAACTGAACAGTTTGCACAAGAGACACTTCCAAAGTGGTAAAATGTGTGTCCCCTCCCCTTAACTTCTAAAATAAGAGAATGATAACGTTAAAAAAAATATATAATGTAGACCTCAACAAAAACTTCCAACGAAAATTGGTTTGGATGAGATACAGTCAGCAGTTTTTGAGATATAGTACATTTTCAAAAACCGCAAATATAACTTTGCCATTCATACAAACACTATGAAAAACAAAGTTATTTTCATTGTTTGTGTATATTACTTACTAATCTCAATATAAGAATATCCCTAATCTATGCTTGCTACTACGAAACCCTTCATGGGCGAGTCCAACTCGCACTTGGCCGGTTTTTTTGGGAATAGGATAATTTGAGCTACGAGCGGACGTTTTTCCGTACCATCGTTCCAGTCTGAACATAGGCTTGCGTCACGCCGTAGAAAGAGACAATAAAGTCTATTGCGAAATGAAAATCGAAGATCAAGAAGTTTTAAATCTACGATTACTACTACTAAATCTTAAGTCAAAGCGTATACTGCTTGGTCATCACTGCTCTTAATTTTTAATTAGAAATTATTCATGTTTTTACATTTTCATATGCATAATTGCATTATCTCAGCGATTTATCGAAATCCCGTATAGAAATCCAGCTCAGAAATCGGGCAGTAGGTAGAAAGATGTTTTAAGATTGGTGTGTCTTAAAACACATCATTCTGGAAGATTTTCCCTTTTTAAGGCTTCTAAGGAATTTTCTACCCTGTTCTTTATACACACTGTATGTGTGCTGCCTGAATATGTGTACTTACGTCATTATTGTATACCCGTACTCCTGTACTTGTTTACCAAGTTTAACAGAGCACATTTTACTCATAATTAATTCGCAGTTCGGATGCATCCACCTCCCCGCGAGCTGTGATCAAAGCAGCAACTATATCCGGTTTATCGTGCTGGCACAATCTACATATATAGATGAGGGAGGTTTATGTACTTACAGTACAGCAGCTTATTATACAGTGTGTACCAGAAATTTTTGGCCTTATTTGTGGGTAAAGAAAGAAAGAAAAGCTTATTCATTGGCATTCAAACAGGCAGAAACATCTAAAAACTAAACAAAGCAAAGCTGCTAAAAGGACCTCATCATCGTCATCATATCAGCCGTAAGACGTCCACTGCTGAACATAGGCCTCCCCTTTAGACTTCCAGTAGGACCGGTTGTAAGCGGCCTGCATCCAGCGTGATCCTGTGGCCTTCATAAGATCGTCTGGCCACCTAGTGGGTGGACGTCCTACGCTGCGCTTGCCGGTGCGTGGTCTCCATTCGAGAACCTTAAAAGGACCTCAGTTTAGCTTAATGCCAGATTTTTTGCCTGTGAGCATGTGTCCTAACTTGGTGGATGTGGCTATCTCTGGTGTTATTTAAACGCTCAAAAATATCTATTAAATACATGGTAAATAGTAGTTCTGTATCAGCACCACTATTTGATTCTTCAGAATGAATAACTTTCTCCACGGTGGTTCTGCAAAAATACGATCAGCTGCCCTGCAATTTTCCATGGGCTATCTGATTATTTTTCCGTGATTATAAGTCCCATTGAGAAACTTGTTCAGTTTGATAGTCTCTATTCTATATCCCAACTTTAAGTATCTTTCT
Source organism: Agrotis exclamationis (assembly GCA_950005045.1). Classification (NCBI taxonomy): domain Eukaryota; kingdom Metazoa; phylum Arthropoda; class Insecta; order Lepidoptera; family Noctuidae; genus Agrotis; species Agrotis exclamationis. Next base: position 8,238,764 of record OX465423.1, on the reverse strand, counting down.
GATTACACGCTGTACATAAGAGCGGCTTATGAAACGTCTGTTATTTTATTTTGTAGTAAATACAAGTTTATTACATAGAATATTGATTGTTTATAAATGATTGTGAGCAAAATAATTAATAATCTTGTTGTTATAGGGACATTGATTAAATTGGATTGTTTATTGTCTTTATTAGTTTAATATTACGACGCCTTTAATAAGACTATGCTGCTATTAAAGGAAGATAATTATAGATCGCAGGGAAATAAATATATTAAGAGGCTACCGCGACCCACGACAAGGGCAACTGAAGGATCAGGGTGGTTTTAGTCAGTCTGTCAGTCCCATCCGCTCCATTCAGAGCAAGCTCCCGATTCATTCGATGATTTGACACCCAAAAAAACGTATCCAGTGTAATTTGAGCTCACTTCCAGTTATCTTCACATACAATGAACGTTCATTCTGGATTATGAACATAGTTTTATTGGTAACCGCGTACAACTAGTATTATCATAAAATGTTAGTTTAGCTTTACACGTCGAAATTTTCGCGATTACAAAACAGCTGTTGTGCTGTAAAACCTTATTCCATATCTACATTTTCTCATAATAATTCCAGTCTGCTTCATAAAGTTTTATAACCGAATTTAGTCTCTATTACTATAGAGGTAGATACCATATAGAGCAGCAGGTACATTTACATAAATGCGCGTTGCTAATACGTCTAAGTCTTCTGTAATCTCCTTATGGCTATCTACCTAGACTTGAGCAGTACTTACTTGGAACTTACAGTGAGCCTAAATCTGGTTCCACATACGTACGGATTCCTGATATTGATAGCTAAATACTGGCTGATGTACGGAACACAACAATATATAATCCCCTTTTCGGAGCATACGACACCTTCGTGTCTCGATTGTCATCGATATGCCTTATCTCAGTTTATTTATATTCTTATAAATATACGATACAATAATAAGACACATGTATTATTTATATACTATTGATTTCACTTCCAGCCAGGTGAATTCAAATATTTTGCTTGGAGTGGAGACTATCGGCCTCCATGACCGATTTTTAGTGAAACACTATATCCTCTTATATTAAGAGCTAGCTGTCAGACGTTCTCTGACTACTCATTATAAAAGTCCGATTCACGAATGTGGAGTAATTGGTCCTTTCAATATTTTTTTTGTCTTTAATGGAAGGATCATATTATTATATTATACCTACTTATTTGTTCCTTAACAAACTGTTTTTAGTTAATTTTTTTTTTGCTCTAATTAAGAAGTTATATTTAATTCAAAATCATTATTTGAACTCCGAGCCGAAAACACGCCGACTGTGCCCGACGGGGTGGTGTGACGTCACTTTATCAATTTCTATACCTTTTTTTTTATTTTCTTTATGTGTAATGGGTTTGTTCTTGACCTTAGTCTAGGACAAGAGTGACTAAGACAAGGTCGACGATAGAGCGAGCTTACCCAGAAGAAGCCTGTTTACACTAACTTTGAAGAGATTAGGGTTGTATGCGTTTGGAAACACAGACGCAGGCAAAGAGTTCCACTCCTTCGCTGTCCGCATTATACCTACATCGATAGTACGTGTTCCAACTTTGAAACTGTTATTGTAGAAGCCACACTGAAAAACATAAAACGAGACTTTCTACTGTTCTGGAACAGTAAAAAAAAACGGTTCCGGGAACTTATTTATACGTTAAAATAATTGATTACGGACAGTGCACTGAAATGGGCAAAAACAGTAAAGAGCTAAACAGTTATTTCAACTGTATGAACATTAAAGTCTACTGAAACAAACAGTTCCTTGTAAGTAACCGACAGTAAAATCTACTGTTATAACTCAACTGTTTTTTTTCAGTTAGTTTTACTGCTTTGGACAATAGGCTCTATTTTTACTGTCCAAAACAGTAAATATTACCGAAAAATCGGTTGGTACCTATTACTGATTTTTTTTTCAGTGCAGTTGACACAGTCCTAAGGAAATTCTTTGTCATAGTGACGTCACATCCAAGTTGTATTATTTGTTTACAGTTAATTGGGGCGCATTTGTGTTCTCAATTTTGTTCAAACTGTATCACTTTTAAATTGGTCATAATTAATTATTAAAACCGCATTAAGATTTTTTGTCTTCCATAAATGTTATTTGTGGTGAATTTATTAAATACGCATGTAATTTTTTTTTCTAAATTCAAATTCCTAACTGCCTATCCGATCTGCATGACCAAGTTTTATGGAAACACAATTTCTCCTTAAAAGACTTCGTTGTCAGATGTTCTTCTGACTACTCATTAGGGTCAGTTCAGACCGAGACGCGAAGCGACGCGACGATGCGCGCACACTTTTAAGAGCCATTCAAAATACGACTTTATTTTCTACACCAAAAGATACACATTTTGTTGTGAGAATTTAGAATACGTTGAGATGCGCAGCGATGCGCCGCGATGCACCGCGATGCGCCGCGCGACGCCTCGCGGCGCAGCTCGACGCACCTCTAAGCAGCGGTGCTGCGCTGCGCCTCTCACAGCCGCACGGCGCAGCGCGGCGCCGCTCGCGGCCGCTCCTCGATGCGAGGTGAAGACCGGGAGCTAGAGGTGACTGAGTTTGCATAATTGTGAGTAACGAATTTCGCCAACCGATTTAAGTTAAGAAAAGGTCAAAGAATAACAATGTAGAACTTGCCGGTCAATTTTTTGGTTCATTTTTTTTCGTCCTCTTCTCTTAATCGTAAACGGAATGCATTGAGTACATGATTTAAAATCATTTTAATGATTATTTCCGTAATAATTTATAGAAAAATCTAATCACAGCTTTTTGCGGGACAGATAAAGCGCATAATAATATTATGTTTATGAATTCGGTCACAGTTGCCGTCACTCGGATTTTGCATACTCAACTACTTCTAGCCCCTGGACTATGTAGCTGAGGCCGCCATTTGCAAATGGGACTGCGGGAGGACGCGGGGCGGGGCGGCAGCACGTAGAAAATCTAAACACGTTCTGCTGCACTGCGTGGCGTCTTGATGCGCCTCGCGACGTTGCGATGCGTCCCGCGGCGCAGCGAGGCGCATCGCGGCGCCGCGAGGCGTAGCGCGACGCAGCGCGAAATGACAGGCCTCTTCACGCATCGTCGCGTCGCTTCGCGTCTCGGTCTGAACTGACCCTTTCAATACACAAATGACTTATAGGCTGTGAGAAGGTGGGGCCTTTGTAAGCGTGGCGTGGCGTACTTCTTCATTCAATTTAACCCTTGCCTTTATTTTTATTTACCCATGAAAAATACCTACAAATAATACAATACGTATATTCTTGAAAGGACGCAGACTTTACTTAATTTCACCGAATAAATGTGCCTACTTACTTGGTTTATAAATCAATAAACAAAACTCATTTGATGTTACTTACGAGTGCTTTGATGTTTGTGAGACGCAGGTAAGTAAAAGCTTTGAGCTTTGGCTTGTAATTTCAAAGTAATTCTGTTGGAAAATGTTTAGCAATTCATATAAATTTAGATCTTGGCTAAATAAAAACAGACGCAGAACGATATTCAAGGTTAAGCCGCACTTGCCAAGGTTGGTCTGTGGATGGGTGAATGTTCTTCGTGCTTTAGAAAGCATGTTAAGCAATTAGTTCCGGCTGTCATTTGTAGTTCTTTTACAGTCTTTAGAAGTCGCAGTGGTCCACAAGTCTGACAACCGGTCTTAAGGTACCGGTTGGCGCGCGAGACCGCGACAGGAGACCGCGTTAGGAGACCGCGACACTTGTCATTACCTAATATTAAGAAGTGTCGCGGTCTCCTGTCGCGGTCTCGCGCGCGAACCACCTATACAGTTAAGTAGTGTCACGGTCTCCTGTCGCTGTCTCGTGTCGCGGTCTCGCGCGCGAACCGCACCTTTACCGTTTCATATCACTATTGGTTGTGAAGGTAAGGTCAGATATCCACTCACAGTCCATGTAAAAAATATTTATACTGGCCGACTACAAAAATTAATTCCAAAACATTTTCTGATTTTGCGTCCGATTAATAAAAAAAACTTAAATAATATAATTTAAGACTATGTGATTGTTGTCTAAATTACATCGTGACGATTCAGTCCATTAGCAATGATCTTTCTCTACAGTCCTAGTAAGTATAGGTAGGAACTTTATACCTACATAAAGCCATAAAGCGAGCTACTTTAACAAATTCAAATTAACTATAGGCAATAATTCTAAACTCACAACATCTCTCCAATTAGCAGAAATCAATACAAGACGGCAATCTCGAAGTTAAATCCCGATTGGCAATTAACATACAACCACTTAACACTTAACAATGTTATTTCAATGAACCATTCTGTTAACATTTAACATTTCTGTAATCGGCTCCCGATCAATTAGTAGGAGAGTTAGGATCGTCGTACACGATGATACTCAAAAGTAGTTTTTGGTCCACGACGCCCATCCTATCGAAATCAAATCAAACCAAATGGTTTTTTCTTAACTGTGTTCTGTCGGTACACAGCAGTTCCAGTTCCTTCTGGGTGAACTCATTCCATCTTATTTTCTTACCATTTTAAATTTAAAAAAAAACAAGTACTATGTATACCAGTTCACATTACCGTCATCTCGAAATTCCATTTCTTTCTAGCCATATTATTTTTAACACCATCATTGCTTTGCCCTACTATTGTATCCGATAACTTTCCTTCCCGATATTTCAATGACGATCAGAATTCAAACAAACTTTATACTCAATAAATTGTAAGATTAATAAAGTGTTCTCACTTTTTTACGTGAGAAGCCTCCTCTGGGATCTCTACAAGTCCAGGTCTCATAATTATTTTTTCTAACACCAATGTCAGTGATGTTCAACTTAAACTAAGAAAGTACATATTATTATGCATTGAAAAATAGATATTGCCTCACTAAAATAATAATCATCCGAGATTTAATATCTTTTCCATTACAATAATTGTTATCGTTAAGAGAAAATATTTCTAGTTCTAATTAAATAATGATTTGATTAATAACCGGTTAGTAATCAGTTTCTTAATTTTTAGGAGCATCGTGCAGACGTGGGCGACAGGCCTTATCTCCCAATCACCTCATATTCATTTACACAAAACCGACGACCATCGATTTCCAATACTTAACTGGGGTATGTTTAACTTGTTTGTTTTTAATGCATTAACCTTTGTTTTGGCTGTTAAAAGCTTTGCAATTAAAATTAATGTGCGTAATTCGATCAGAGAACCAAAGCGTAGTAACGTTAATTATACTTAATGGCTATATTTTATCCTATCATAACCATAATGGTTCGGATAATCATAATATTTATTTCTATTGTGTTTTTAACCAATTTCAGTACAGCTACCTCCTACCAATGAAAACGATAAAATGAATTGAAGTAACTAAACTCGTGATCCTGTCTTACAACAAAGAAAATAAAATAAACTAACTTCTTACGCAACATTTTTCAACCCAGTTATTACTAAGGGTGTTCCAATGATAGCCACCCCACTATGTCCACTTTATTTTTCCATACAAATGCTGTCTTCAGCAGAAGGGTATTTTCTCTCACTCTCGCTTTCAAGTCACGTGAGAACATGCTTACGACACAAACCGATATAGAGCGCCTGAACAAGAACACACATGGTCGCCCGTCATTGATAAAGAAACCAGTATATCCTGGCCTTTCGTACTACCGAAACTCGGTACTATGGTGGATCAGTATGTGGTACCTTGCCTCTGACGTGTGGTCTACCGTTGTATAGGTGCTTTGTATGTATATCAACAATACGCCAAATTGAATATGGAGCATAATCCCTTTATCCTTCACTGCTCTGTTGAAACAAGGATTTAATTTAACGACAGCTCCATTGTTTGGTATGGGCTTTCAAATATCAATGAAAATCAATAAAAACCACTGGATTTGCAAAGCCAGAACGAAAGGTTTCAGGTATCAGAAGTCTAATTACTGAAAATTTTTCGAAGTGAGAACCTCCCCCTTCTTTATCGTCGGTTAAAAATCTTTTCGCTATCTGTCATCTGACTGATAGATAATGTCAAAAATACAAAGCTTCTTAAAGTTTTTGACATAAATAAATTGAGACTCAGATAAGACGATTTTAATTTCAGCCAGGGAATTTTCAAAAGGTCATGCGATAAATTCTGTTCTTAAAATTGTGAGAATTGAACCTGACTCCCACAGGCAATGCTTCTCTATACAAAGAAATGTTGATATTATTATGATGAAATAATCTTTCATTCAATCTATTTTGCTGACACATCAGGCTACGCTTTGATATGTCTTTGGCTTTGATGTAACTTAAAAAAAAAGCATTGAAGGCCGATTTAAGGATTTTGCTTGGGATGAGATAAATGCCTGTTGTACTTATACATAGTTGGTTCACACGATACTAGCTGCTGTCTAGACAGAAGACTACTACTGGAATTGTGTACTCGTATGTCGGGCTTATTGTCTTCATGATGTGAACTTTTTTCACGGATAGAGTAGCTATGTAGTATTTTGTATCCAACTCGCATGTCCGAGTAACTTGTATTCGATGCGTCCACATAGTGCGAGTGCACTGCAGCTACTGCGAAAGCTGACTCGAACTGTGTGAACCAAAGATTTACTCACAAAAAATTACAGAAAGCTTAAATGATTTTAGAATCAGACGGATAACTCGTTAAAATTCAACCTTTTTTTTAAATTAATAAAAGTTAATTCTAAAAAAACGTTCCTGATACAATTTCATTCATTTCATAAGTTTTACTTTAAATATTTACACAGTCTGTGAATACTATCGTAATTAAATTAACAATTAATTAAGCACGGTTTTGATTACAGCTTATTAGGTTACCTAATTAATTAAAACGTTATTATAACAGAGTAGATTGTCAAAAATGTATTAAGTATTAGGTTTTCGGTATTTTAATTTCAGTACCTATAATATTAATTGATTAAATAGGCATGTTGACAGCATCAGTAAATTGCAAATTTAATTAGAACGTCAGTGAATTAATGCATATTTAAAAAAAATATAAGGCATCGAAGTTCGAGAGTGGGGACTCCTGGCTTCAGCAGCATCCCCTCTTTATACTGTCTGCAGCGAGTGTAAATTGCAATTGCTTGTGACGTTTTGGCAATTTTGAAAGTGCCCTATAGCCAAACGGCAAGCGACCATCGCTAACGTTCAGCAGTTGCTAATACATTTTCAACTTTGTACCCCATTGCATAAAGTTGAAAGATTACAGATCGTTTACGTTTGTTTCATTCGCTATCGCTCAGCAGTCTTTAGAAGATTTTCAACTTTATGCAATGGTGTATAAAGTTGAAAATGTATTAGCGACTACTGAACGTTAACGATTGTCGCTTGCCGTTTGGCTACAGGCCATGTGTCGTATCTTCGTCAATTTTGGTTCACGTAACAAAAAACAAATACTTACGCGTCAAATATGTTTTAATAATCTAAACAACTGTTGGGCATAGCTCATAATTTTTTTTTTTTTTCAATTGCAAATGCATATAAGTTTATTATCTTTCCACGTTAAACAGTTAGGCACAAGGTGGTAGCCCACAATCGGCTTCCCATCCAAGGATTCAAAGTCATTTAGGTGATGCCAGGAAACAGAGACAAATGCTTATAAGTTTATTATCTTTCCGCGTTAAACAGTTAGGCACAAGGTGGTAGCCCACAATCGTCTCCCCACAGCCCGCACCTGTTAGGCTGCTCTACGTAACATTACCCAATTTGTGGCTACTCCGGTTAGCTAAACGGAAACAACCACGTGAGTTATCACAGCTCAGCTTCCTCATAAACACGATTTTGTTGGAAAAAGCTTTAAACCTGGTGAAACATTTTTTTTTAAATAGGTTTGTATTTGGCTAGCTAACAATATCTTATAAATCACAACTTGGTAGATCAAAAGACATTTTTTGGTAGTAGGTACTTAGGATACTTGGCTAACTTTTCCACAGTTGGTGGTAAACTTTATGTTTGAGAATTCTGATATAAAAAGGAGAGGTTGATATAAACTTTATACTAATATAAAAGGGACTACTGACTATCACACCACCATATATCCACCATATCATCACCTCTCAGATAAATATATTGTAATCACGTGACACCCACGCTGACACCAAATTTTCATCAAAGTTTAACATTGCTGTCGACGCAAACACTCTTCTAGGGTTCTGTACTCAAAGGATGGTAAAAGACCCGGGGCTATACGATTGTCGCGTCCCCACAATACGACATATTTTTTTAGGAAAAGTGAGCTTTACCTAAAATAATATGTCGAACAATGAAATGGTGTTCGAGAAAAAAACAAATTCTTTCGAATTGCAAATGCAAATATTTAATTGCGTGGCTACAGCCTACATAAGCAAGTTTCTAAGCAGAGATCTATGTATCGTGATATTAACGCCCAGGTGCCTGGACACTACAATGTTTGACATTCATTTGCTTACCATTAACAAGTCTATGGTAACCAAGTATAGAATGTAGATGCAGTACCTATATCATCATGGGCGACTGCCTATCTGATCTCCACAATTCATTCACTAAAGATCAAAAATAAAGTTTTTCATTCTGTTTTATGCAACGAAACCTTTACAACGCGAGGCCAGATCGCGCATGACAGGTTTTTTATTTGATTAAAACATTCTGACGTTGCAGCGTACACTTTTCAGCTGTATTTTGTTAGGGCGTCCTTTGTTGTTTTTTTTTTATCCACGATTCTACGAATATGAGAATAGCTAGGTTTTTCACTTTCACGAGAAAAAACGATATCAACTTGTAATAACTTTTGAGTGGTGTTCATGCTTTACAAAGAAAACAATTTTGTTGAAAAAATATTTCGTATATTTTCTGAGACTTTTTTGCGTAGTAATAATCATCAAAAGACTCCTCCGACCTTGGATGGAAGAAAAGGGACTGTCAGACTCGTACTGACTTAAATTCACCATGTCCTTTCAATTGCCCTTTATGATCCAAGGTCACGGTAACCAAGAAAGCCCGCGACCCCGACAGCATTCGGCGGTTGCTATGGAGACTTCTTCAGTTCGCTGACGGTCAAAGAGCTGTCAGCAAACTGGGGGCTGATCTACTGAGGCTTTTCTAAACATTTGTGTTTGAGTTTGTTTGGAGTTAAAAAAAAAAAGTTTGACACCCAGTGAAGCCGATACTGGTGAGCTAGTAATATTATAAATGTTTTAATTCTGCATTTCTTGACCTTATCTTAGTCACTCCTGACCTAGACTAAGGTCAAGAGCAAACCCATCATACATAAAAAAATATATTCTTTTTCTTCTTATGGGCGATATCAATTTTATCCGTATTTTCGGCGCGTGTAGGTAAACCGTTTTAGAAGTGCGTATAGGCGACACAAGTACACAAAAATTGACGCACACGTGTAAAAACGTAAGCGAGAACGCTAGTCTAAAACCACTCTTAATTCTTGTAATTTAGGTACGACTTTAGTGTTACAACCGAACATCCTATAGGATTTTTCTTCTTGATTGCTATTTTAGGACTCATCGTAGACATGAAACTGCAGTTTGCCTTCAGTAGATTTTCAACTCTATGGCTCTAAGCATTAAAATAGCAGTTAAAATAATAGGAATAGACTGCGGTTTCGACGCTGCGCGAGCCTGTCTTTAGAGAATAGCGTAGCTTAACCTTATTGATCTATAATTTTTCCATTGCCATGACATCTTCTACTGCCTACTGCTACCTATGGTAGACCAGTACCCATACCATGAGGTTGTCATTACGATACTCGATCATCGATATCGACCGCGTTTGGCGCTCTCATTGGCCCGCTCCAAGGTTGTATGAACTCTCAACCAATGAGAGCGCCAAACGCGGTCGATGCGTAGGATCGAGTATCGTAATGACAACTCATGGTAGAGGCTCAGGTAGTGGTAGGTTACGTAAACTTATGCACATGTTTATTTTATTTGTAACATAAAAGGTCTACCTTCAAAAACCCAACTCTTAAATAAATAAATGTTGTATTGCTTTCCATAAAAAGGTCAGAACAACAACATTTCATATTCCTTTGATGGCATTAGGTAAGTAGCTTTTTAAGTTTCTACTAGAGTTGGACCGCTTGTAACTTTGGCCGATAAGTCGGCTAAGCCGATCATTGTTGTCGGTTGAGTCGAGTTGTCGCTGGTCCAGGGGCCAAATTGGAAATGTTAAGTTGTCGGAGATATAGGTACTTACGATGCTTTTAAAATTAATATTTGCCCCAATTTTGTACCTATATTTTTTATTGAATTCCCCACTCTCGAGTTTTGATGCGTTAGGTATACCTAATTATCTTGGTTTAATATTAATTGATTTTTAAGGGTAAGGTTTTTCAAAAGGTAAAAACAATCAAAAAACTAATTTAATCTTTATTTAGGATTAACTGCTAGGCAATATTAAAAATAAAAATATCTAATTTTATTTTTAATATTGCCTAGGTGAACACATACGGTTACAAATTTATTGTGAATTAATAAGTTAGCTCTTTTCATGGACCACTAATATGTCTGGCTAGTCGGTACATCTCTATTTCCTACTTAGTTTATCTGTATTTCAAGTTTATTATAATGATTCTTCTGTTTGAATACCACAGAGGAAATGTAAATTTATTTTACGAATTATTTAAATTTTCCCTTGGTAATGTTTTGTTTAATAAGACTTGTAATAGAGACGTGTTATCTAAACTAAGTACTATGTATTTAATTAAGTACTACATAATTTCTATTCAAGAAAATATAAAAAGATTATATTACGTAAATCGAATTAATAGTACACTACAAGTAAATAAACACGTTAGTTTCTGATCCATTTATCGAATGGACAACAAGACCTTCGTTAAAACTGATATTCAATATCATCCAATGTTCTGTACCTGCGTCAGAAATTCTCAAAATTACAGAATAATTAATAACTATGCCACAACGTCGGAATTAACGCGATGCACTGGCATTCGTTAGTATGCTTCGCTTGTTACTTTAGAATTTGATAATAAATCAAGGATCGTGCATGTGGCGCCATCTATTACCATATGGACGTTATTTTTGTTTTTCTAGGGAACAGTCTACCTGCTTTTCTTGGGATCTGGTCTCTGTAAACCTGACAAAGTATATGAAATTTTATTCAGCGTATTTGCATTTAAAATTTCAGAACGATCGGTTCAGTGGTTTGAGCGTGAAAAGGTTTAAAATAAACAAACTTACTTTCATGTTTATTATATTAAAATAGTTTGGGCTGGGAATAATTTAGCACCAGTATCGAGCATCATTATAGTATTGCACACACATTTCTAGCCATCTCTTCTTTCTCACACTCCTCATCGTTTCTTTTACCTTCCTCTACACTTATTTATTGCCTACCCACATTCATACCCAAAATAAATATCACTAACGTTTCATACGTTTTGTAAAAAACTTTAATACAGGGACAGGTTTAAGCACTATGAATAGACTATCTATTGCCCTCAAACCCTCTCCAAAAAAAGCAATTTCGATAAATTCGCTATAAATTTGATACGTTTTCTTGCTCCTTTTCTCGTGATAAGAGTAAAACATAAAATAAAATCTTTGGAAAATATTATATTCATTTGTTGTAAAAAATCCTTTCAGGTAAATTCAAACGTTTGTCCAAATTATCAAAATCTCTATTCCAATCCAAAGAGATAATAAATAATTTATGTTGACTAAAATATTGTGACATCAAAATCAAATAAGTTTTCATATTAAATTAGTAGTGTCTCTAAATTAACAAAGTTAGTTTTAGTTTAGCTTAGATATGTTTAAAATAACTAGTACTCATTATTATAAGTATGAAATAACTGTGAATATGTTTTTCGTTTTAATTAATTAGAACGCTAGTTAATTAACTTTGACTATCAAATTAAACTAGATCAAATAGATATACTTGGATGAATATCGATTATCACTTTTGTTGTTGAAGTTTTCAATTTTATATTGTAGTTTCAACAAGACGTCAAATCATATCTTTGAAGTCTTGATAAGCTACCTAGCAATAGACAAAAAATAAGTAATAGTGTAATACGAAAATAGATTTCCTCTGAAAGTGTCACGCTCATCGTAAAAAGGTCTGATTCAATTTATATTGCTATCTACACGCAGAAGCTTTACTATAGTAAAACCTACAAAAATATATATGATGATTATGAAAGAATCGCATTGTTCCCGTTGACAGCGAAAGCGATGCAGTGTTTTTCCTTATTTTATAAAACTTTATGCTTAATTCTCAAGGGCCTATTGATTAATATATTTACGTTGAATAGAGCATAATTATGGCCACTGGCGTATGTGTATGTACGTTTCTATGAAATCTGCACATGACATAACGGTTCAATTAGGCAAGCCGTTTCACATAAAAGACTTTTTCTCTTTAAAAATATCTTCTTATTAACTTGCTTGCTCCTTAGATATACAAGTAATAAAGTAAGGTATAATAATTATGAAAAATATTCTGAATAAATTGACAAGGTACGAGCAACTTGGAGATTTCTAACAAGTTGGTTTGTAGGACGCTCCGGGCTATGGCGGGGACTTTCAAGCCGCCGCGAAATGATAAAACTTTTAATTCTGTGTTGAGATATGAAGATACATAATTTTTTTTTTTTTAGATTTAAGATTTTTTTTGTATTCTGTGATGTTTATTATTGATAAACCAGGTGGAGGTTGTGCCCGGAGTGGGACTGTTAAAACGGGTAACCGGTAACATTGTGATTTTATGTTAGAACGAGACTGACATAAGTGTCTAAACACACTATGCCGAAGTTACGCGACCGAAGTTAGGCGCAATTACGCCTGCAATGCTATTTGAATTACTGACGACACACTATGCCGAAATTACGTCGCGTCATAGCGTACAGCGTAACTTCGGTCGGGCGTAAGTTCAGCGGCAACTTATTCTGTGACCACACATTATACGCAACCGAAGTTCGTTCGATTACCGACGAAGATCCGGGGGCGGGGAGCAGCAGGGAGCCGCCCGCGCCACCCGCGCCGAATTTCTGCCGCGTAAGTTCGGCACTTATGGTGTGTCATATCAGCCAAATACGTCGGAACGTGAAATCAGCCGCCGAACTTCGGTCGCGTAACTTCGGCATAGTGTGTTTAGACACTAAAACATAGGTTCTGAAAAAAATACGATAAAATAAATGTAAGTATCGTTATTGAGCAATAATTAATAATTTTCTTTCCCCATGAGGGAAAGAAAAAACATACGACAGACAGTGATGGCCTAGTTTCGGTTAATGTCATACGAAATTATAGCGAATGTCCAAAACCGTATTGACAGGCACGATCCACATAACATACAGAAAAAATACCGAATATTTTTGTTCTGACGCGTCCTTATTAATTGAAAAAAGTTGTATAATAAATAAATCTATATACAAATGCCAGCGTCTCGTTTCGACGTACAAATGGGACCCAGCGGGGCGCCTGATATGATCACAGTGAGTTATCACATCGTTCTACTGTCATGAGTTCATGACACTTTCGTAACTACAGAAATATTTGGGAATACCGTTAGTGTTTTTTTTTTTAACCTCTATTTTTTTCACCAAAACTCTAGTTAACCTACTTGAGTTTTGGTGGCTACCTTGAGAAATAAAAACGCAGTAGGTACCTACATCGATATAATGTGAAACTTTCATTATCGCCTGCCGGAACTTTTCTTGATGAAGTTGATAAAATTAGGAATGAATAAATCCTGTGTGCTTAGAAATTCTCACATAAGTAAGTAAGTGCTTTAAAAGCTCGAGCTTGAAATTATGAAATTAAATTAATTTTTGCAAGTAGGTAGTTAAAAGTTCAATTAGTTACCTATTCTTGAAAAACTTTCATATTATATTCTATGTGTTGCTGCATGATTTGTTAATGTGAATAAATCGTTATTAGTTTATATTAAATTGCTAAATTTATTTTCTTTGAATGTTTATTAGATTTGTTCTAAATATTTGTGTAAATTATATTCTGAGATGTAACTAAGACAACAACTAACCTAATAATATTATCTGAGCTAAGTTTGAGTTATAAGGGCAGATTATTCGAGGTTATTCAGTCTGGCCTTTAAGTTCAGTTATAAAAACCTTAAAGACGTCAGAGTTATACCTAGGTACCTAGTCCTCCACGTCAGTGCTCAAACATGTTTTTAAAAGAAGTAGGTATATTTGAGGCGACTAAGGGTGCGACTAATAGACAGTTTAGTGTTTAAGTTTATTTGCTATAAAAATGTACACACACAAATACATATAACCTTCATCTACATACTTATTTACATAATAATTAAAATCTGTGATTACGCAAATCATGAAATTCACTTAAATTAATTATCACCCAATCATGGATGAGCTCGTTATAACAAAATGGAAAGCGATTTTGATACCTACTATGAATTTAATATAATATAATATTCCACAACTATCACACAATGCCATCCAGTCCCAAGCTAAGCAGAGCTTGTGTTATGGGTACATACTAGACAACTGATAAACATACTTATATATTTCTAAATACATACATATTATAGATAAATTACACCCAGACACAGAACAAATGATCGTGCTCATCACACAAACATTTGAATATTTATTATGTCGATAAATTAATTAAGTATACTTACTTAGTTTTTAAATAACTGATGAGGACAGCAGGTCAACGTAGGTACCCGAATCTGTCAAATTTTACCAATCGAACATTAACTTCACACTGTTGTAATAAAGTTGAAAATCGTTTAAAGAAATTTGACAGATTGAGGTAGGTTGATGTGCTGGCGTCTGTATGTTGCAGCAATTTCTTTATCAAATGGATTCCAATTATTAGATTGAAGGCACAAAAACCGGTTAAAACCGGATTACGGCGTTTATTTATTTTTTATTTTTTTGTATACTGCATTGAAATGATTTACAGATTTATTCTTACTTTATGAATAAATAAAAATCAAAAAAATATTAATAATTAATTAATTGTGTCTTTAATGGACTCTACAAACCAAAGCCGCTGTCACGACTACATGGCTACGAAGATAACCAACATACTCGGTGGTTTTTGGTATACAGTACCCTTAGCACGAGTTTTCACTCTTTTACTTTATAGCGTCTTTCCAGTATTTACAGCGTTCTTGTATGGAAAAATGGAACAGCGCCGCTGGTGTACGAAGAAGGAACTAATTTTTTTCTTTGAAAATTGTCAATTTGAAACTGTCAAAGTTCCAGTTTACTTTACGTCTGAAATACTGAAAACTCGTGCTAAGGGTACCACAATACTTACAAAAATGTAGGTTATGTGCTTATACCACATAATTCCTACTTAATATATAACGAACTTCTTACACTTTCGCATATAAATAGCAGCAGAATTATTTTCTAGGGCAATTTCTTATCATAGTGATTCCATAGAAAAGTAAAAGTTTTACTCAAAGCTAAGCAAACTTTTACCAAAGGAAAATGTAAGCGTTTTTCCTCTTGAATGACGAAAATTCATCAGACAGACGGGAGTGAATACATGTCACCAAATCAAAGAATAAAAGTTGACCTTTGCCAAGGCATTTGATTCCTTATCACATAGACGCTATTGCTTCAATTTGATTGCATGATGACCTTTACCATAAGTGTTGGCAATATAATAGACTCTTCTATATTTAGGAATGGCATTTCAGGACGTGTGATGTAATTACTTAAGCAACAAGAAAATAATAAAAGGGTATGAGAAATATCTTGGAACCTAATTCTCTTTTAATAAATGCTTTGATATTTTGGGATTATTGTGTTGTGTAGGTACTCCTTAAGAATAAAGAATATACTGTTGGACCCTAATGTCATAATTTTTTTTAATAGATTTTTGCTATAGGTACTATTACTACTATAGGTACTATATACTATATGTACTATATAGGCTTACTTACCACGTCGAAATACCCGATAATTACGAATAAATCTACGAATACATAATTAATTAAATAAGTAAAATGTTAATAAATTGCTTAGTTTAGTCCTTAAACGGACAACATTTTAATTTATCGTTCAAACATTTTATCTCATTCTTAATTACGGACAGAAAAATACATTAAATTACACGTTATAAATAATATTAAAAATAATATAATACAAGCTTATTAAACTAAAAGCTATTAGTATTTGTTATTAATTCTGTTCTCGTTCAAGTGGGGATAGGACTGAGTTAAAACGGTAAGGGATCTTTCCTTCTGAAGGGTGACTATTATTATTGTTGATACAGAGACATCTTAGAAAATGCTATACGTAACTATTTTTTGTTTTATTTTTCAGAAAATTTTAAGTGAATGGTGATATTTTTCAGACTGAACAGAGACATCGACGTAACCTTCCTCTTTCCTCTATGCAACTTTCTCCAGCTAATATCGCATAAACGCTTCTTTTTCGTCATATTTATAAAAATACATGACGCGTTCCAGGCATCTCTTTAATATGTCATATAAACTGTCATAAAAATATGCGAAGTAAAAATTCAAGATCAATATAATAAATAAATTACCTATGTAAATCAAGTTTCGTTAAAATCAATTCCGTTTTAATCTAAACATAGACACTGTTTAAGAAACTCTATAAGATTTGCACCACAAATATCTACACAAAAAAAAAATATAGAACTAGAAATGTAAATCAAAATCCTAAGTATGTTGTTGGCTATAGAATTCGCTCAAACCAGTTTAAAATAAATCGATCCCAGTGTTTGTCGTAAAACAACTTTGACTATCAGCAACGCGCAATGTTTAACAATTTCGTCGGGTCCCTTGTAAACTGATTAAATTGTGAACGTCAAAAGTTCAACACATCAAAGCAGACAGCGACGTTTATTGGATATTTGATCTTTGTTCGCGATAATGTTTGAATCCTAATGGCGCTTTTCCGGAATTATGTTTAATAATCTTGCTTTTTTAAGTAAATGATTAAAGGCCTTTAAAATATAATAAACACCTAAGTAATTTTCTTATGAATTTCGTTACCAATAAATATTAATGATGAAATATCAAGTGTAATTTTTGATTAAGTTTAAATAAAATGAGGTAATTTCTTTTAGATTCGTTTTTTAGCCATAAGTATCCGACCGCTGCGCAAATTCATATCATTCATTCATATATGTCATTCTCATATTATTTTCATTTTTCTAATGACATATGTGAATTTTGACCCACACCAATCATTAAATAATGTATACATAAACCACCTATTGACGACACCCTTATACACAAACACCGAAAAACCAGCTCAATCTGTGGACACAAACACCGACCCTAAACAAACATGGCCGACGAAAAAATTCAGAAATTGTCTCACTTTGTCCGTAAATGCTGGTGACCGCACTTAGCCCTCTCTTGCTATATATAGGCCGCGTGTATTCATTGAGCCAATTCATGTGGAGTTAATTCTTGTTGCTCACGGAGGCTTTCATCGTAGCTCGCTGTTATGGAAAGGTTTTATTTTTAGTCATTTACCCTACTAACGCACTTTTGCTATAAATATTGATCTGCATTTAGGTCATACGAACAAGAATTCAACGGTTCATGAAGATTCAACGATTATGAGTTTTGTTATTTGGTCGTATTTATCGTATCGTATCTGTTTTTAATAGTCTTGGATCCGGTCCCAGCTTTACAAGGGTAGATAGCAGCTTGAAAATAAAATACACCTCTTGTTACTCGCTGATTGTATTTTTGAAAGAATTTTATAATCGGTTAAGTAGTTTTTTGAGTTCACGCATTACAAACAAACACTTAAAAAATCAAATCAGGGGTTCCCAAACATTTTTTTTCACGATGCACTTAAGGGGTTTAGTTTTTTGATTCGAGCGCCTCTGCTAATTGATATCAGGTTGGAATAAGGTGATCAATCTTCTTTTAAGGCTGAAAGAGAGTTTAATAGAGATCTGGGGGCACAGTAGTGCCTCCGCCATATCTTTTCCTTTTTCGTGGATCTCGTGCATAGAATAAATCTATATAGAATCTAAGCAAATTCGACTCCAGGAATCGTAAAAAGAAGTGTCTTTCGATGCCCTATATTATTATGCTCTACGGCTCACAAGGGTGAACAGTTTCGGAACGCCCGATTTAGATTATATGTATGATACCTTAACATTAATTCAATATAAAATAAACAAGAATACTGTGGATTGATAACATACGTTCAAAAATCCTGCTGTCATTAATTTCACTACAGATGTATAGGGACGTAATACCAGCAGTTTATTAAAAAAAAAAAAACTTAAGTGAAGCATAACTTGATTTCCCTAGGGGTTTACGCAGAAAGGTCAGACTGCTCACTCTGAGTCAAAGAAGATTAGACAAATCATTGCTTACGATGGTCTTTGCATTTCTCTGGAAATATGATTCTTATTAAAATAACGTAAATATTATATTCCATGCTCCCACGAAAACGGCGCACAAGTGAATGATCATCTGTCAACTGTCAATTGAAAATTAGGTGATGTTATTGGTAATTTTGTTCATTTGGCGCTATCACCGCTTCACTCATAACTTACTGAAATAAACTGAGAGACTCATGGTAACTGCTGTGATTGATTGACTGAAAAAACAACAGTCAATTAAATCGCTTGTCCACAGCATGACAGTAGGTATGTTTGCAATTCCAATGGTTTGATTGATAGCTTTCTCTTGACTTTTTATAAAATGTCGCTCGTGTTTTATGCTATTCTGTAACTTAAACGAACTCACTTCACCTAAGTAAACACATAATCGAACTAATTTTGTCAAAGTAGGTAAATCATTGCTGATTCTCATCGTTCGAATGTTGAACGTGATGTTTAGAGATTTTTTATTGTGTCTCGTTCAGAATCTGAGATGATTAACTAAAAAAAAACATAATCTTGTCGGTTATGCGATAACGTTACAGAGTAGCAGTACAAATCGGCCATAGATCTATAGAGCGGACTAAGTCTTAACTCAATCGTAGCGGAGAAAATGGCGTATCCTCTTGGCATAGACCTGATAGAACTAATGTTCTTATTCGTATGATAAGTTTGATCACCTGTAGAAATATGAAAATCAACTGTATACATTATGTACTTTTGGTTTTATTCTTTCTTTGATCTTTCAACCCATGAAATAAACACTATACCAGGTATAACAAAACAATAATATAATAGGTTGGGGAAAAGTTTCTTCGCATTTTTTAAGAAAATTCAAAACATTTTTTAATAAAGTTTATTTACATTTAACTAAAGTATGTAGGTACCATTTTGTTCGATAACTTTTTGCCATCTTGTAGGTAGGGACATGATCCCATTGCTATAGAAATTTTGGGACTTCTGGTCAAAATACCGCGACAAGTGGTTTTGGCAGTCCTCTCGTGATGTTAACCTGACACTGCCTAAAGAATTCTGAAGAGACCGAAACAGGTGGAAATCTGAAGGTGCAAGGTCAGGACTATACGGCGGATGCATTAACACCTCCCAGCCAAACTCTCTTAATTTTTGTTGGGTGGCTAAAGATGTGTGAGGTCTAGCGTTATCATGATGAAAAACCACACCCCTTCTGTTGATTAATTCCGGCCGCTTTCTTTCAACTTCTTGCTTTAATCTCATCAGTTGTTCGCAGTAGAGTTCAGAATCGATGGTCCTGCCTGGTGGTAACAGCTCATAATGAATAATGCCCTTCCAATCCCACCACACACACAGCATCACCTTGTTGCGAGTTAACCCGGGTTTCGCCACAGTCTGTGAAGCCTGACCGGCCTTTGACCACGACCTTTTTCGCACGTTCTTGTCATACGTGATCCACTTTTCATCACCAGTTATCAGCTTCTTCAAAAATCGTTCGGTTTCATTACGTCGTAATAAAGAATCACAAATGAGTACACGGTTCATTAGGTTTCTTTCAGTGAGCTCGTGAGGTACCCAAATGTCGAGCTTTTTTGTGTACCCAGTTTTTTTCAAATGCGCCAAAACTGTTTTGTGGTCAATATCCAGTTCTTCAGCTACGTCGTAACTACTGGTATGCCGATCTTGCTCCACTTTTTCAAAAATGGCATCCATTTTATCCGTAATAGGGCGACCAGAGCGACGTGCATCTTTGACATCAAAATTTCCGGATTGAAAACGCTTAAACCAAATTTGTGCTACTCTCACAGACACTACACTAGGTCCATAAACATCGCAATTTTTTTTCGCGGCTTGCGTTGCATTTTTACCTTTTTTGTAGTAAAATTTTAAAATGTATCGAATTTCTTCATTAGATTCACTCATCTTGATGGTACGAAAAACAAATGAAAATCACACATTTTCCTAATTTGAATTTGGAATTATGTTCTTTAAAATTTAAACTTTCAATGATACCAAAACCAGCCAGATACAAATAGTATAGCCAAAGAGATTTTATTACAAGTTCATACATACTATAATGCGAAAAGACTTTTTCCCCAACCTAATATGTTCTTTAAATGACAAATACATTCTTATAACGACTACAGACTCTGCATCAAAACACCATATTTTCTATTTTAGCGAACCAATCATTTTCGACAACGTGACAAGACCTTCCTCCTTGGCAGAGGTTCCCAAATTAATCCTGCCATTACAAATAATGTCCGACAAGAGAATCTTACCCAACTCATCCCTCTTTCCTGTCTATAGCTCACAACACTTTGCAGAGTGGTACAGAGTGTATCAGACATGATACACGTGTTATCTTCAATGCCCCATGCCACGTATTTTTGTCGGATATCGAATATTATGCAGGCTTTCTGCCGAATCTACAAATATCCGGCGGCAGAATATTCATTAGTGCAGAAACTACCGCGTGAGTGAATTTCATTTGCGAGTAGTTGTATCACAACACGTATCATTTGTTGTTTCATCAAATTTTAATTAAGTTGAAATATAAAAAACAAAATAACACTACCTGTGTTATTTTTATGAAATTAGCAATTCTTTTATTCGTCGTAATTCATTCGTCTTCTTTATTCGTGTTGAGTTTTCGGTATTCAAACAAAAAGTTTTCAATATTCAGCCGAAAACCGAATACGATCCGATATTCATAGCATCTCTATAAAGTACAGATCATCAAAATGTTATGAAATTACCGTCGTTGTCATATAAAGATTTTAGCTGCCTGTATAAAGCTTAAAGTAGTTATTAAATTAGCCAAATTATTTTTCGCTTTAACGATAACATTGATGTCTGGTACTTACTTAGCCTTTTTTATATCGTGGTAAAATCATCAAATGAGTCCTCCACGCACACTGTCATACTTGTACTGACTAAAATCCACGGAGTCCTTCAATAGCCCTTTATGTTCCGTGATGGCCACTTGATAAGACAGTCCCGCGACCCCGACAACTTACCTACCCTAAGATATGACTACAGATTTCTGACACACGCGTTGTATATAAATTTATAATGTCACTACATTGAAAGCGTGGCCCGTAGGGTATATAGTCAGTCCCCGGTGGACGGCTTTTATCCCCAAATTGGATTAATTATCGCTTACGACCGAACAACAGCCGGGATCGAACCATTGTAGTCTGTTTATAGGTTTTTTTTAAATCGGCATCGAGTTTCTCGTTTTGCGGTGAAAGAGCCTTGTTTTTGGTTGGCGATTAATTGTTAAAATGTTGGGGATGGTTTGTTTTGTGGATTTTGTACTTAATTGTCATTGTTTTAAAGTGTATAATGTTAATGGTAGATTACGACTGTCGTTATTGTTTCAGGCCGCAATTCTTTGTCATTTTCTGGGACTTACCTGCTTCGATAACTGAAGTTTGGCATCTTATATTTTTTATTTAATCTTTTGTAAAAGGGAACAAGTCAGTAATAAATCGCAATCCCACTTAATCCCAGATAGTTTCTCAACTTTTTTGACATTTTTCCTAGCTTCTTTTCCCACTATTATAAGTTACTGTAAGCCATATTTCATGTGCCGAAAAAAACGTTTTTGAGGTAGGAAAACTTTCTTAGTTTGGAGCTCAGAATTCTACTGCTATATTAAATAAGACATGGCCTAGCGTTATCTAGATTAACTTATTATTCGTATTTGCCTTAGAACAGACGTTTGTTTCTAGGTCTCCACGTAGAGAAGTATCTATACTTGTCTAAGTAATGAAAATTTTAGCTCAACGCTGAGCAATTAAATTAAGAGTTTGAAATATTGAAAATTAGGAAATAATTGAGGATAAAGGAAGGAAGGTTTTAAGAGTGAATAGATTACTTCACGCAGAGAAATATCTGGCTACCTATACGAGAACTTCTGGTTGAAACCGTGACAGCAAGACTCACTAGTTGACTTTACAACATTTCTAGTAATAAATACTAAGTAAGTAGTAGAGATAACAAGGACTTAGTATTTACGAGTATTACTAGAAATGTTGTAAAGTCAACTAGTGAGTCTTGCTGTCACGGTTGCAACCAGAAGTTCTCGTATACATTTCTCTGCGTGTTCTAGGCAAGCGTGTTTCCCAATTGACCACAAAATGATTGCTTACCATCAGGAGAGATAGTGATCAAACACGAGGCTTCATCATCATCATCAGCCTATAAATGTTCCCACTGCTGGGACACAGGCCTCCTCTCTGAGAGAGGGAGTGGGCCGTAATCCACCACGCGGGCCCAGTGCTGGTTGGTGGATGTCACATGTCTTCGAATTTTTGGTTCAAGGACATGCCGGTTTCCTCACGATGTTTTCCTTTACCGTTTTGAGCAGTGGTGATGAAACAAATTACACAAAGTAATGTGCCTGGCTGGATTCGAACCCACGACCTACAACTCGTAAGTCGGGGCTGATACCACTGGGCCACCACTGCTTGTCGCATGAGCTTATGCACGAGGCTTATCGTAATTAAAAAATACAATAACAATACGTAAGTCTGAACAGTCTGTATTAAATCTCAGGTTAGCATTTCAAGAGTGCTTTGTCGGACAAAGTGAAATCGTTCGACTTGATTCAGGCGTTCAGTTGTAAACTAAGTTTAGTGGACTTTTGAGTGAGAATGGACTGCGACATGTCGCCCCGCGCGATTAATCGCGTTTGTCTGCTGGAGGCTTAAAACTATATCAAACAAACAGAGTTTAATTAAATCAGCTTATACGTCTGGACTGTTTTAAAGCTTAATCTACCCGCCTCTCATTTTATATTCTGTAAAAATGTTCCAGATAATTTTCGATTATTAAAATCTTCGATGAATTTTGATTGCAATTTATTAATATTGTTGCTCCAAGCCTCGCAGAGTGAAATTGTCATTCAAGCTATTTAAAATATGTCTATAGAAATGTATTTTCGTATTTCAGCTTTGAATTGAAGGCTGAAAAAGACAAAATTAATTGAACATTCTGAATTCTCAATAACTGTTGGACGTAAAGTTTATTGCGAAAATGTAAATAAGTGCCTACCTACATAATAATTTATACAAATGGAACCTTCGTTTCGTGCTCAAAACAGACACGGGTCAAACGTTTCTTAAGTGGATTATTAAGTATAATTACTCAGAGCTCATTAAGCGCTCATCCAGAGCTCATTCATAGCTCATTTAGAGCTCACTCATGACCATGACTCATTCAGAGCTTATTCACAGCTCAGTCATACATTTACTGAGAAAAAAAATATTTTTATTTTCAGCAGGACAATCTACTGCTGAGCAAACAGTGTGCCTCATAATGTACCTATCTTAAATGATAACATTACTTTTATTTATTAATCTATACTATATTATTAGGTATATGAGAAAATTTATTAAATTATCGCTTATAACTCAAGGCTATAGAAACAAATCAATCCAAATAATATCCCATAATCAAGTAATACTAATAACAGGAAAATCCCTCAAAAACATACTCATTCCGCCATCTTGAAACATTCATAAACAAGAAAGAAAACACACCGACATTTTAATAAAACGTCGTTATAAATTGATACTTCAATATTTTCCACTTTATTAAAAGTCCTTCGAAGCAGGTTTCAATATTTCTCCATTGCGTGTTTTATGCTCCAAACGTTGACTGTTTACTTTTGTCGGGTGGCTGGAGCGAGCAATGAAAAACTCCTTTAAAACTTGTGACTGAACGTTGTTATTGGGAACCTGAAACGCAATAACGAATTTGCCTGCAGGAGACTAATAGAATACAATCCCGAGCATGTTTTTAAATCCAGGGATTATGGGATTTTTGATGCGGAATCCTGGCCTATCCCGGGATTGGACTATGTGATTGGCTGTTGCCATGTTGATGTTGAAATCATTCCAGCATTGCCACCTGGTTTTGCGGTCCAAAAGAAGTGACAGCTCTTTTCCTACGGAATGCAAACTAGACCTGATTAAGGCAATCGCAAAAATCCAGAAATAACCCGAAAAAAGAGTGTCCATGAAGTTTCTTGCCCATTCTTCTCGATTGAGATCTACGCGTTGGAATGGGCACCTACAGTACTTTCTTAGTTTTGCATTAGCATTCTAAAGTCGAAAAAATTATTTATTTTGATTTTGTTAGTCCTGGAGTTTTCGGAATCATAAAACGGCCAGGATCTCGCGATTCGGAATCCCGGGATTGTATTCTCTACTGCAGTCGTACAGAACGTTTGACAACTGAAGTTATTGTTTGTTGTTTCAAACAGAAGGCCGTGGCGAACGCGAAGCGAAGCTGTTTTATTTGTAATTTATGGAATTGTTTGAATTCAGTCATACTGAAAAACGAAAGCCGTTCGATAGCCTATGTGACTGGCTTCAAACAATTTCATACATTACAAACAAAAATGCTTCGGAGCGCATTCGTATCGCCTGTCAGTTTGACAAAGGCTTTAGTGACATCTACAGTTGTTGCCTTGTTTGTTAACATTTGATTAATAGCTGTTTGTTTCAAAACAAATAACAGCCAGAAAAACAGTTTTATGTAATAAGGTATTGATAAAATAAGTTTGACTTGTAATTTAAATTCTCGCCAGATGACTTAGCCTGCCTTTATCCCATTCTAATTGGGATTGGCGCGACTTCCATGCTGGTGACACATATTTATCATTCCTCATACAACCTACTTTCCTTTTCTTCTCCAGCTACCAACATTCATACTCATCACTCTTTTAGTCACATGCTGAGATCAATCCCTTCTAATCACATGTTCATACTAAGACAAACGATTCTTGGTATAGAAATTCTCGCACGGTAACAAACGAACATTCTCGCACAGTACCAAACGAAAATTCTCGCACGGTGTCAAACTAAAATTCTCGCACAGTGTCAAACTAAAATTCTCGCACGGTTTCAAACTAAAATTGTCGCACGGTGTCAAACTAAAATTCTCGCACAGTGTCAAACTAAAATTCTCGCACGGTTTCAAACTAAAATTGTCGCACGGTGTCAAACTAAAATTCTCGCACAGTATCAAACGAACTGAAACATTTTCAGTGAATTTCCAATATGATATTATGATTATTGTAATGAGACTGTAGAGGACTTCGATTGGTACTTTCTCAGACTCCAATGGGATTATATTATTTATTATCGGCCGTTATGTCCCAAAGCTTTATTTTATTGCTGTCACAGCTATTCTCAAATCATACGTAGGTAATAGGAAATAATAAAAGTTTATTGCTAGTTGGTAGAATTGTACGGTTCATACATGCTCATACTAGTCAAAAATTAAAAAAAAAAAACAGTAAAGCTCCGACCTCTTACACTTCGACCCATGTTCTAATAATACTTACCTAATCTTTATTTTTTTTTTATTTATCATTTTATGTTCAATCCCAGTACCTAGTTGCTGATGTAGAACATCTGACATCTGACCTCTTATCTTTGATTACCTATCCAAAGACAGACATCGGCAAGAGTTGCCACCATCTGACGGCCAACTTAATCACCGCGCGCGCTCTATGGTCAAATCAAATAGCGTGCGCATCTAGGTACAAACTTCCTTCCCATTTCAAGAAATCTCCCCCACAGGTTGTAGGAATGAAATAAAGCAAAAGGAAATATGTTACATATTAAAAATGATCAAAATAAATACCTTTAAAATTATTATCTTAATTAAACATGTAACATGTAATTAGGCAACCAAGTTACTACCACAATTGCTCCCGTAAACGATTACACAAACTGCTACTGTGAGCTACCAATTATAATTATTATCTAGGGCTCAAGCCATCTACATAATAATACAGTGAAGGTAGTTACAATAATAACCATGCTCGACAACTTGCTAATGACGTCAAGAAAATGAACAAATAAATTGAACAACTTTTTAATTTGGAATTTTATAGACGGCCATTGTTTGTCATTCATATTTCGAATGTATTGTTTTGAAATGAAAATTAAAATAAAAAACGAAACAATTCATCTGTTTTTATGTTGTTTTGTTTTAATTAGGTAGGTAACGTTTCATACAACAAATTCATTGTTATTTTTTTCATCACAAAATGTACCTATTGTTTTTTTTTTTAAAATTAGAATACCGTCTTCCATTTCCGGCGTAATAATAAATGTTCCATTTAGTAAGCATCTTTTATTGTTATTTTTTTCTGATTTCGCAGTAGTTTGCCTTTTTTTTTTCTTTTCCATTAGGTTTACGTGAGTGATACCTAAATAGAAGGTTAAGAACATAGGTTCTTATAGGTTTCGTTTTGCTCTGATGTGTTTCTTCTTCACTTCTTTAGTGGTGTAGTTCTGTAGTGGAGAAGAAACACATCAGAGAAAAAAGCTCATTGAAAAATGAAACCAATCAAAAACCCAATAAAGCCGAGTTTACAACAGCGGAATTAAGTGTAACAATTCTACCTACCAACAAGATTAGCCGTCATCTTGACGTGGAGGCTGACGTCGACATCTATTTGACTTCATTACTGAGCCTTGACGTTTTTGTTCCGTTCTGTTCGATTCCTGCCCATTATTGCCCTTTTTTACCCTCTTTTGTCTACGTAATGTCTTTATCAAGTGATAAAGGAAAGGGATTGCGAAGCAACAAGCTGTAAGATCCATTAATCAGTGGGATTTGTTAGCTCTATGTTCGTGTAGCCGTGTTGTAATTATGTGTTTAATGTAACAGGTAACAAGTGTCATGTTTCTTTGGCTCTGAAACAGGATTGTACTCATAATTTTGACCATCTTTTACCATGGAACTAACCCTGAAACCCCAGAAAAATATCAGCTAATCTCTACATTTTGACGATTTACATGTTTTTTTTAATAAACTTAAGGTTAATACGAGTACTTACGTTGGTAGTAGATATTATAGTACTATTGTTCCTTGGCTTCTCTTTAGTTAAAAACCTTTTTTAATTGTCTTTGGTTCTAAATCGACCTAATGGCCATCCGTTTCGCGTTCCGGTCTGGCTCATCAAACAGTCGACAATACCAAACAATTAATCCATTATTACTAAAATTAATTAAATTAAATTATTAATTAAATTAGAACTTAAAAGCGACTTTGTCTGTTTCTTTCGTCTTTATAAATTCAAAGGGCAAAAGGAAGCACCTTTATGTTTTAAGATTTTGTTTGTTTAATTCCAAAAAATCTTTTCAAGCCGTTACGAATTGCCGCCAGGCATTGCAAACCTTTTCTAAAAAAGAATATTGTTATCTTAAAAATGACCGCATTATAATAAAATTGAAGCCACGCAGCACAAATCTTACCTTAGGACTATTTCGAACCACGGACATGCAGACGGCGAGTAATGCGTAGCTCGTCGTCCGATCAGGGACCAGAGACCATGCCTGGGTTGACAGAGCCTCGGACGCCTCAAAGAGCTGCCATTCTGACAGCGGGGCTGCCATAGAGGGCCAAACGCCTGTCGTGGTTGCGGAACTGTCCAAACGGGTAACCGTGAACCGGGTACGTAGAGAGCCATTAAAAGAATACGAGTACGTGGATTTTAGTAAATACGAATCTAACAGTCCAAAACAGTAGCATTTTATGTAGCCCGTTGCTAAAAACTAGCTACACATGGCGCGCAATATCACGTAGAGAGACATTTACACGTTGATTTACGTAGCATTTAGTGTTACTGAAAACGAATATTAGGTACTTTATTTCCATTCAGAACCTAAATGGTAACTTTAACCCTAACTCGGAGTAAACAGTCATAAATTGATATTTACTCGCTTATGAAACTTGTATCGTTAAAAACGTTTTCAACACATTTGCTCGAAAAATGCGTTTACGAAGCCTGTATACATTGTTCGAAAGTTAAAAATTACGCACCATACAACGGAACGTGCGGTAAAATAGGTACTCTCACCTAAGTACCTATTTTACGGCACGCCCCGTTGTATAGCACCGTGCGTTTTCTTTACGGTTTTTTTTTAATTTCCATTAAAAAAAAATAAGAACTCCACCAAAGAGTTTCACATTATGAGAATAAACAGCCTGACTGATCGAACCTCCTTGGAAGCGCTTTTGCTCAATACGTTGTCTCATTTTAATACTAAAGAGTAAATGAGACGAAAAATGTAGTTCTATTTTTCACCACGTGCATGTGGCGCCATTTGCAAATGCGCGCCATTTTCATATTAGAAACTTCTAAAAAAGTTTTTTTAATTACATTATTGTACTGTTTTCTTGCAAATGTGTTGAAAAACATTGTATGACACACGTGCGGAAATTGGTATTTACAAACTCGTGACTATGGTAAGCCCTCGATTTCATCTCGGGCTTACATTCGTCTACTCGTTTGTAAAAACCAACTTACCGCACTAGTATCATAAATAACTATTATTAGTTTCTATGAAAGTTTCGATTGGTTTCATAATAATGTTGATGAACTATTAATGACTTTCTAACTGAAGATTACTTTACTAACTGCATAAAAGATTTATCTAGTTATACTAGCCATTGTCCCGGTTTCGCTTACCCTCCCCTCCTCCCTATATAATAAAATTTATGGGTTTTTTATGTCGATGTTAAAAATACCTACTCTTCGTTTGACTCGTTAAAACGACTGATTCGTCAACTCGTGCGCAATTAACTCGCCCGCTTGAGCGAGTTGACACATTCCGATTTTAATTATTTTTGTTGTCGTCAACTCGCGACTAGAGCGAAAAATGGTACAGTCATCTATAAAAGTGTTATAATAAATTCAATAAGTATAGAAACTTACTTTATAAGTATAAGGCGTTGTACGATTTGAATTTGAAATAAATGAAATGTAGTTTTTTAATAGATATATAATGTATTTATAATGTACAACACATGCCAAACATAAAAAAAACTGCTCATAATTTATGTTACAAACATTTTGAAGATTATCAACAGTATCACATTTTTTGCCTCAAGATTGGTTAATAACCTAGTATGTAACATGAATAAAACTAAACAAATATAACAAAGTAAAATCAACAATATCAAAAAAATACGAGTATACCATTTGGCTAATTATTACTTAACACTACTATAAACAATAATAGTCTTAGGAACTATAAAATTACAGATCAGGATTTGTTGTAAATGATTTTTATAACAAACGTTAATATATTACTGATTAAAACAATCACAGTGTTGATTATTTTTATAATTTTTGTATATCGACGGTTAACCACCAAGACCTCCTAACTCAATATCTGCCGCCAAAAAAAAAGTCACAGCTGCGCAAAAAAATGAAAAGAAAAATAAGCCTTACTAACTAAAAAGTAAGGCTTATTTTTCTTTGCATTTTTTGCGCAGCATAATCACAAGATCAAGTTCGATACATAAATCGATACTTATAGCGCCGTGCATAAATTCTTTATGGTAATATACAAGGTGCTAAAAATTAACTGCAGGAATTTCGTGTGTGTACTCAGTATCAAAAACCAAACATATTCAAAAAAAAAAAATATATTTTCAGAATTAAAAAAAAAATATATTCAGCATTTTTTCAAAAAAAAAATTTTTTTCACGCATATTTTTTGGCCCAATAAATGAATTTAATTGCTGTTTGAGTTCGTTCACCCGTGTGTTGCGTTCACAGCTGATTTCAACTTTCCCATCACATTTTGCAGACTTTGGACTGGCAATTCATAGTAATACCACAGAATACTTAATAGTACTATAGGTACAGAAGTCATACTCCGAAAAAAAATTAAACAAATGTAAAATCTATTTACGAGAGGATAAAGTACATTTTAACTGGCAGCCGTACCGCCCACCTACTTTTATAATAGCCTAAACTTTCCGTGCGCAAGCAAAAATGTACTGAATGGTTACGCCCGAGAGTTTATTTTGGTTTATCTGACGCCAACGACATTAAAAGGTTACTACGGGTCAAGCTCAATAGGGTTGCGACTTGCGAGTTTAGGCACAAATAGGTAGGGCTTGGGTACAAACCTATGCGTATTTTATGCATTTGTTAAATTACATTATTACCATAATACTATGTTCCTCAAGGAATTTTGTATTTATCATCAGCCTATATCTTTTTGGTTTCGTCATCGATTACTACATACATTATCGATTGTTAGCACAGAATGTTAATAGTAGGTACCTACGGCACCTTACGTGAGAAATAATATTTATAATAATATTATCTTTTCTACCTATTATTGTTATATTTTTGAAAATTACATCTTACAAAAAAAAGAATAATATTTAGAAGATTGTTATCGTCTATGGCAAAATAGCCAGTCCTTATCATTTTGCACTCAACCTAGTAACCGACCAATAATTATTATCGCATACTGTCACAGGCCCCGCGTTGCGGTTGCGTGTCTTTGCAGGTAGGTAAAAAAGTCGCGCAGCGAATTACGATCGCTGACCTTGAATGCGTAGTGTGGCCATTTTCTGAGTTTGAACGTGCTTAAACAACAACGCAAACATCTTTCCACTTTCTACCGATCTTAATTCTTAGTACTCAGCTTAAGGTGAGTGAGAGTGATGTCAGGTTTGATATTCGTCTTTTTATCTTGGTCGTCTAGTAGGCTCACCCCTCCCCCCCCCTAGTATCTCGCCTCATTTCCAAACTTGTAACCTACCTAATCATGATCAGTTAAGCCCATACTTCACAACTTCACAAGCAGGTAGATAATTTTGTTGATCATTATTAAATATTTACTTTTTTTTTCCTCATAATAATATTGTGTTATTATTAATTTCCCAAAAGCACTAAAAGCAAGAAACTTGGGCGTAACTACACGTAACGTAACAAAAATATAAAGGAGACGGAGCGCGTGCGGAACGGGTGGCGCGTGGCAGCCGTAGTGAATGGGCCACGACAAATGGCCCCGCAACTACTTGCAGTTTTATGCCTACACCGCGGAGTGAGACAGGCCTGGTAATACTTACAAATAGCGTATTTTATGGGCCATATTAACTGGCCAAAAAACAAATGCTTGAAAAAAAGTTAGTTTTTGAAAATAATCTACAAATAAAAAACTTTTTCAAAAAAAAAAATGTAACCGCCTTCAAAAACAACCACAAAAAAGGGTAAAATAACCTACAAAATAACTTTTCTTTCAGAAGTCGGTGCCTTTGTTTTTTTTTAATTTCATTGTTTTTTGTCACCGACTTCTGAAAGAAAAGTTATTTTGTAGGTTATTTTACCCTTTTTTGTGGTTGTTTTTGAAGGCGGTTACATTTTTTTTTTGAAAAAGTTTTTTATTTTACTCTTTTTAGTTTAAATATTCAACTCAAATTCTTGTCAAATAAATCATTCTCTCTCAAGTGCACAATAAGCTAATAAAATTCCCTATCTCAAAAACTACTGAACCGATTTTGATGAAACTTGCAGTATTCCGTAAGTTGAACAATACTTAGTACAACAAAAAAAGAATTACTTAAATCGGACTTGTAGTTCCAGAGATATGCGAACACAAACTAAATCAGTCGATGCCTACTCCAAGCCGTTGAGGAGTTGTACCTTCCATCATCAGCTCATCCACCTGAGATGATGATTATCAGATGCAAATACTTGAACAGCTTTAGAAAATATATGAAAATGGTACTATGTGCCTATAAAATTTGAAGGTTGCCCTCGATTTCCCTGGGATTCCATCATCAGATCCTGACCTGATGATCATGGGACCAATTGGAAAGTATACCCTTTCAAACAAAAGAAAAAAATTCCAAATCGGTCCAGGCGTCTTCGAGAAATAGGGGAACATACATAAAAAAAAAAAAAAAAGATTCCGACGAATTGAGAACCTCCTCCTTTTTTTGAAGTCGGTTAAAAAAAAATTTTTTTAAGTGCATAACATTTTTTTAAAATTATATTTGGTTTTTGATACCGAGTACTTACACGAAAGTCCTGCAGTTAATTTTTTAACACCCTATATAATAATTTTTAAGTTCCCAAGACGGTTTTTGATTATCATACATAATCATTGTGTGATTTCGCCAAATCGTAACTTAACAAAAACTTTTCTTTGGAAAGAAAGATTCGAACCGCGAGCAGAATTTCACCTCTTAGACGACCTACTGACCCTCAGTTAACCTACTCTATACGTTTTAATGTCTTAAACATGTGAAGTAGGTTCAATTAAATTAAATGAAATAAAAACACTTTTGTAGAAGACTGTAAATTTTCGCTCAGTCGTGAGTTAACGACAACAAAAAAAGATAAAATCGGAATGTGCCAACTCGCTCGAGCGAGCGAGTTAATTGCGCGCGAGTTGACGAATGAGTCGTTAAAACTTTTGACCACAAAATCTTCTCAGATAAAGCTAATTTCTTGATTCTTTCAGAACGTATTTTCATTATCTCCTTTACAGTGTAGCTTCATTATAGGTTATATTACTATTCCTCAAAGACAAATAATTCCAGAACATTGAGTAAATATCATTGTAGGAAACTACCCAGTATTTTAATTAGAAAATAAGAGTTTACCTTAACTAAACGTTAAGTTAAAACGTCAATTTATATTTTAATTAAAAATATCTCGTTTTTATTAACACACTAGCGTAGTTATTAATTAAACTACTTATAACTTTTTCCGTGATTCCTAAACTTGACATGCGCTAACGAGCTGGATAAAGGAGCAAAACGTATCGCCCCTGTGACGTCATACCCAACTCATGTCACTCATGTTCACGACAGTATAAAGGAAAATTATTTACTTTTATTCGTATTACATTTTCCCGTCAAAGGGAATTTCTAGCTCGTTCAGGTATGCGAAATGTTCAAATATAATTTTTAATAATTCTCCGCGATTTTATGTCTTATTTGTTGTAGATAATTACTCGTGTAATAATTATGCTAAATAATTACATATATTGGAAAATTTCTCCGGAATGACATAAATGAGACCTTACTTCAATTTATGAATCATTCAATCACTTAATCTCGGTGATTAATCAAAACAGACAACAATGATTTGGTTAAATCGTCCAATTCCATAAGTACTAACAAGATACTGCCAACATAACTTAGTAAGCAATACAAATAAGTATTCATACCATTGCTCCCCGCTATAGAAATTGATTTTATACTTGAGTAGTGACCCTCGGTTCATCCGTGTGGAAATAAAATACTCTATGGACATTGTTATCGACCGAGTGTGACTTACAAAAATAATGAACGAGCAGTTTTTTATTCCGTGGTCACAATTTAGAGGTTGTTTAGAAAGATGAATGTGCTTTACCTAAAACTATACAACGTGTAACGTTACTAACGCAGCGTGTTGTATAATGTGGTAGAAGGACAATTTCAGCCTTGTCGAAATTTTTATTAACTTGTAATTTTCGTTCGTTTCTCTTCCTCACAATACAACTTCTAACAGCTCGGTCGGCGCATTGCGATCGACTGATGCACTGCGGGTCGTGGGTCGATTCCCGTATTGAACAAATATCTGCACTACCTAGAGATAGTTGATACAGGTCTGTTTATTTCTGTATGTAAGTTCAAATGTTTCTAAACGCTCCCACGATACAAAGACAAATTCAAGCGCGTAACAACAAGCGGGTTTGGTGGGTAGACTTCCTATTGTAGAACCAATTCGAATTCATAATTAAAACTGCAACAAAATACATTACATTGAGTTTTCGAAAGATAGCCAAGACGCTATTTTATAATGATGAGAAAAACTTTACGATGATGACTTATCCTCATTAAAACAAAAATAACTTGGACATACGACTTTCCATACTAGGAAAAAGTTACAATTCCCTCGTGAAAGTTATGCCAATCGGATGCAAGTTGATTTTTTTCTTACTCGCAAAAGTTGTTGAACAAAACTTGTTTATTTTAATCAGTTTCGATGCTCGAAGAACTCCCAAACGCATTGATGTAAAATACTTAGGTACACTTATCTATTTGAATCATCATCATCATCATCATCTCAGCCATAGGACGTCCACTGCTGAACATAGGCCTCCCCTTTAGATCTCCACATATACCGGTTGGAAGCGACCTGCATCCAGCGTCTTCCGGCGACCTTTACAAGGTCGTCTGTCCACCTCGTTGGTGGACGTCCTACGTCTATTTGAATATGATCAGCTATTTACCGTGTTTATTATTTTTGATTTCGATATTTCGGCACTATTACAAGCGCCATGATCCCGTTTCAAGTTCTTAGTTTTGGTACTTACATTTTATGTATAATAATCTCGAATTTATACATAGATAAACATAAATCAAGGCTTCTAAATTCTCAAGAATTTCAGCAGCTAATCTCGAACGGACTTCAATTAATTATTCGCTAAAGATAACTTAAGTTATAAACTTTATTCAGAAAATCCTTTGGTAAATAGAGCGCTATTTTCAAGAAATATACTTAGAATAGTCTACCCAGACTAATTTAAGAAAATCTAAGATGAGAGCTATGAGAAATTATAAATTTTAATTTAATTTAAAATTTAAATCTACACTAGCTTCTATATGCTATATCTATTTTGTACACACAATACACACATAGGTATACAGAGTGAATTTTCCAAATGGGAGTCTGGTCCGATGTGAAACTACGAGGATGAAACTGTTGCACATGAGATCCCGAGTTCGATTCTCAGGTCGGGTAAATTTGTAGTGAATTTTTCCATTAGGTATTTCTCAGTCATAGCAACGGAATCTGGCTTTGTTTCTGGTTGGTAAAAATAGTCTCACCCCTAGCTGGTGAAACGTGGATTTACTATTATGTACAGTACAACACTAGGTACCTGTTTTGTTTTCTTTACGTGGTAAAATCATCAAATGACTTTTCCCACGCAGGGCAGGACGAAAGGAACTGTCAGACTTGTACTGACTAAAATCCACGGTGTCCTTCAATAGCCCTTTACGTTCTGGGGCACGATTACCCGATAGTCCCGCGACCCCGGCCCCGACAGGCTTTGGCCCTCTAAGGGGGCCACCGTCGTATTGCTGAAAGCTCTTTGAGGCGCGCGTGGCGTACGACGCGCCGTACCTAATCCTTCTTGGAATACAGGGGCCTTACCACGAGCTCCTAACGCGATCCAGTTTAGGCTGTGGGAAAGAGACAGAAATATACAAGTCGTCTAGCGCCTTCTCTTTCCCACAGCCTAAACTGGATCGCGTTAAGAGCTTGTGGTAAGGCCCCAGGTGTGCTGATATTATGTATCCACAAAACCAAAGCTTAAATACTTAACGCTTCAAATAATTTCAACGTAACACACCGTAACTGAGACTAATTAAATTGATAACAATATAATTTTGTACGAGAATTTAATTTTACAATGTTTTCAAACAAAGTCCAAGCATTGTTTCATACGACCTTTGGTTTTGACATTCCAGTAGGTATATGTATAAAGGTTTAATTTTACCTTGAGCACGAGTTTTCAGTATTTGAGACGTAAAGTAAACTGGAACTGTGACAACTTCAAATTGACAATTTTCAAGGAAAAAATTAGTTCCTACTTCGCACACCAGAGGCGCTGTTCCATTTTTTCATACAAGAAACGCTGTAAATACTGGAAAGACGCTGTAAAGTAAAAGAGTGAAAACTCGTGCTCAGGGTAGTTTAATTTTATATTACTCAAGCTTTTTCTCAATCGAAATTTTCTTCCAAACTTCTCACGTAAGCTTAATGAAAAGCTCATATTCAGCAGAAGAGGTTTGTATTCCGGAAAATACCTATAAAATACCTTAAAACGCGTTAAAAGATCAAACAACAATGACACTTGGAAAGAACATGACAGATTAATTACACGCTATTTCCTTTCGACCTTTCTGTTTTTTTTTTTCGAATGAGCGAATTTTAAGCAAAATTATATTTTTTAAACTCCCAGGGGTAGGGTGTTAATGATACACGATACGTAATTAATTATACAAAACCCAAGATACAACATGGCAGTGATTAATCTTTACTAATATTAAAAACCGGCCAAATGCGAGTTGGACTCGCGTGAAGAGGGTTCCGTACGATGTTACCTATCACGTTTTTTTAAATGTGACCCAAATTGGTACGCAAAATATTGAGTGATTTACCATGTTATTTTAATATCATGGACTTCTTATAGGTTTTCCTATAATCTATAAGTAGAAAACTAATTTCTGTATTTTTTTCAAAAATTTAGGTTCAGTAGTTTCGGAGATAAGTGGGGGGGGGGGGTGGAATGGTCAATTTTCGTCTACCTTCTTGAATAACTTGGAAACTATTTATTTCAAAATTACAAAAAAATACATTTAAGATTGTCTCAACAAGACCTTTCATTTGATATGTCACACGATGCAGTTTTGATTTTTTTTTTAATTTTCCCCTGCCCCCCCAAAAATTACCTCCCATATACAGATATGGACTTCTTATAGGTTTTCCTATAATCTATAAGTAGAAAACTAATTACTGTATTTTTTCAAAATTTTAGGTTCAGTAGTTTCGGAGATAAGGGGGGGGGAATGGTCAAATTTCGCCTATTTTATTGAATAACTTGGAAACTATTTATTTTAAAATTACAAAAAAATACACTTAAGATTGTCTCAACAAGATATTTCATTTGATATGTCACACGATGCAGTTTTCAAATTATTATTTTTTAATTTTCCCCTTGCCCCTCAAAAATTACCTCCCATATACAGATATGGACTTCTTATAGGTTTTCCTATAATCTATAAGTAGAAAACTAATTACTGTATTTTTTTCAAAATTTTAGGTTCAGTAGTTTCGGAGATAAGGGGGGGGAATGGTCAAATTTCGTCTATTTTCTTGAATAACTAGGAAACTATTTATTTTAAAATTACGGTCTAGAAGACTCGGAGATAATTGACTGTAAGCGACAGACAGACGGACACACGAGTGATCCTATAAGGGTTCCGTTTTTGTATTCGGATATAATATAAAATTTATTTGTATATGGGAGGAAATCTCTAAAACTAATGATCCATTTCTAAAAAACGAGAAACTAGCATTAATGTGGGTACCTACCCATATTATTGCCGAGTGCTATCAGCCATATATTATATTTATGTAATGCATAATATCTGATGTAACACTACTTTTGTTTAGAAACTCGGGAAAGTAAAACGAGAGTAGGTGTCACGCTGTTAGTCGGGGCGCAGACGAAGCCGCGGACAGAGGCTAGTATTTTTCACTACCACTGTCTCCACTACGCGTCGTCCGCGCACAGCTCTTGTCTCCGCTTCCATCGCGCCATACAAAATATTACACATCTCAGCACAGCGGTCTCCTCCACTGAATCTGAGCAGAGTGGAAATAATAATATAATAATAATATTCCACAACTATCACACAACGCCATCTAGTCCCAAGCTAAGCAGAGCTTGTGTTATGGGTACTAGACAACTGATAAACATACTTATATATTTCTAAATACATACATATTATAGATAAATTACACCCAGACACAACAAATGATCGTGCTCATCACACAAACATTTGTCCTGGGTGGGAATCGAACCCACGACCTCCGGCATAGCAGTCAGGGTCACTAACCACTAGACCAACAGGCCTGTCAATAGGCCTGGAAATGTGTCAATAACACAATCCTATTGGTTTTTCAAAGCACATCTCCACTTCGCTCAGCTCGTCTCAGCTTTGGTGGAGTCCCGGCCTAATTATAATGATGTACTTATTAGGGCACATTATGCACGGTCAAAATTCACTCCCAAAAGCTTTTACGCTCTGCTGAAAGTGTGCAAAAAAACGAATAACACAATAGGCAGCCATTTTATCTTAAGTCTCAACGAATCAAAATGGCGATACCTACCTACTACGCTGTAATCAGCTGATCCTGAATCGGGATAACAAGCGTAAAATTAAATATGCAGATTCGCTCGAGAATTCAATAATGTAGTCTGTAATTTCGCAGATTGCGTACTTTTGTCCTTTATTGGACGACGAGTTAAATGTGTTTAAAAGGTGAATATTGGAACCGTTATTGATTAATTTAAAAACCTTTTGGAAAAAATCGATTTTATCTGTGATAATGCGTTTATAATAATGACTCTCGTTTATTTAATATAATTTTTGCCCGCCTCTCCGCTGTCCCTAATTAAATATTCTCGTTAAGACAGCAAATTCGACACGTAGCGCCATCTGTTATCATTTTATTAACGCGGTTCTTATTTTCCTCGGGAGCGGTACTTTATTTCGGGATTAAATTTTAATGTCCGTTTACGCTCAACGTTTATGCAGAATTTCAGGATGATCAGTTCAGTGGTTTAGATTTGAAAAGGTTACAAACAACCTTACTTTTGCATTTATAATATTAGTTAGGATTAATATTTATCGAAATCCGTTCAGCAGTTTTTGTATAAGAGAGTAAAACAAATTCACAAAGGTTCGCATATAAAATAAAAGTAAGATTGAAATAAAAAGAACAAACAATAGTATTTTTTATGTTAAAGTATCAACACTAAGTGACTTTGAGTTAACTCACATAAACCCACTAGATATTTCATACCTAGCACAGTATTGTACCTACCCCTGTTTGAAATATAAAAATGAAAGCATTGAAGAAATTCTTTAATAAGGTAAGACGGGGGAATTCGAATTCCCCCGTCTCACAGTAAGTCTTCAGGGTACTGTAAATTGTAATCAATCTTTAATAGGTGCACCGGTAGCTTGCCAGTTATTCTATATCTATTCTACTATTGCTTGAGCAATATAAATAAATAGAATTCCTATTGTATGTCGTGGAAAAAGGGAGTCTCCTTTTTTGGTATGGAGGGGAACAGACAGATTCGTGCTGGCCAAAAATCCACGCTGTTGCTTCAAACTGCCCTTTAAGCCTCCTGCAGACACACGCGATTAATCGCGCTGCGACAACGAGCCAAGCTAATTTCCACTCTAAAAATACTGCGAATGGATCGCGACATGTCGCCCCGCGCGATTAATCGCGTGTGTCTGCAGGAGGCTTTACGTTTCAGGGTCATCACCTTAAACCTAACCTTTTTAGACGGTCTCGCGACCCAGGCAGTCCCGTGACTCTTTTTATACCTTTTTAGACGATTCCACTTTAATGTAATTATTCAGGAAACTGACCAACTCCCGGTGGACCTATTTAGACCCGCAGGTCTCTTTGGTATTGGAGTGTCACCAGAAGTCAAACTTAGTGTCTAATTTCAATATTATTGGTTCACAATTTATTGTTAATCCGGAACGTAAAACATCAATCAAGGCCTATGTTACTCTCTCAGGGATGGAATTTATTTGTTACTAGCTTCCGCCCGCGACTCCGTCCGCGCGGATGTCGGTCTTCGCGTGGATGGTTTATTTCTCCATTTTGAGTAACTCTGACAATGACATCTTATAAATATCTATTGGACCCAAATACGGCTAAGCCTATAATAATTAAGGAGATCCCTCTATTGAGCTACTGCTGTTGAGCTCGCGTTCTGTAGTATTTTTTTCATAGTAATTCCGACCTTGTATTTACAAATAACTGATCGGAACAGTAATCAAAAAGGTCGCGCTGAAAAGCACGGTTTAAAATTACACGCATACAATATTAATTCCACGGACGACCACTCGCCACACTGGACACGTCCGCTCGTATCAAAATTCAGAATTTATATGCATCGCGCGGCGCGGAACGCGGCTCCTTATATAGGAGTCGGGGAGGCGTGGCCTGCGTGTGCCGCAAACAGTTCAAGCCAAATCCGACTTTCGGGGCTACAGGTTACGGCGCTGAATCCACTGCGGGTAATGCAACGTGTGTTCGCGGTTCTACAGAACAACGTCTATGAATAAAACTGAAAAATAAGATTTTTTTTCTACGTATTTTTCCAGGATAAAAAGTATCCTATTTTATGCCCAGGATAATAAGGTATAATTATACCAAGTTTCATCGAAATCGAACCGTTAGTTTTCACGTGATGCCTGCACATACAGACAGACAGACAGACAGGCAGACAAAAATTTTTTTAATCACATATTTGGGTTTGGTATTGATCCAGCAACACCCCCCGCTATTTATTTTTTCAATATTTTCAATGTACAGAATTGACCCTTCTACAGATTTATTATATGTATAGATATTCGACCGACTTTTTGACCGACTTTGAGTTACACTCATGCTAACAAAAACAATTTTTAATATCGGACCATTCTGTTAAAAGTATCTACATAAAAACATATACTCGGGTCGAATTATCAACGACCTCCTTTGTTTTGTATGTTATCAGCAGGTTTTCCCGAATGTAACTAGAAAATTCTCTCATGGGAACGCACTTACCTAATACCAGGATAATCGGTATTCTATAAATTATGTTATCTCTATCTCTCAACCTGTTTTTACCTCTGAGCTAAATATAAAATTCCGTTTAGCCGTTCTGACGCGATTGAGTGACACTGACAAACATCAATCCATCCATTCAAACTTTGGCAATTATTTTCGGATAAAGTAATAAAATATAAGCTTCATCAGTGTAAAGTATCTAATTCTAAACTTAAATTAATTAATATGAGTACCTTGACGAGCCCAGTGCAAACTTTGTCCGACTTTGTGTTTGTTCGGAGTTTCACAAGCAGGGGTGACAAAAGGCAGGGCGCTTTGACAAGTGACACGGACTGTTTATTTATTTATTTATTTTTTATTTATTTTATTAGGTTCACCAACAACTAATTACACTGATACAAACACAAATAATACATTTAAACGGATCACATAACAGTGCATCAGTTACTTATAGGTAAACACCACATGCATACAACAATGAATTAGAAAAATAAGCTAACTTACTAAGTAATAAGCGCTAATATTGGGGTTTTGGCAAAAAGGTACACTAAAATAAATTATTTGATTTGAATTTTGAGAAAACTCATAAACAGTAAAATTAATAATATTTGAAATTGAGTACATTAGTAAAATCGATGAGATCATGCATGCAAAAGTTCATAAAGATAACTTGTGAATAAAAATTGTAAAATACAAATTCATAACATTACATGGCTGGGTACAGTGTTATACAAGGTACACATAGATAAAAATTTGACAATACAGGTTTAATAATTTATCAATAATAAATAATTACCTATAATTGAAAAGAGTGGTTAAAATAAATTTTAAATTTTAAAATTGATTGAATTAAATTAATTGATTGGTAAAAATAAAAACATAAGTACCTAATTAAGAAATTTTAAAATTAAATCGATTGAATACAATTGTCGAGATTGGTAAACAGTAAAATTGATTTTATTAACTTAATAAAATTGATAAAATATTTAATATTTTAAGTAAAATTTACAAATTTTAAAACACTAGCAAGA
Source organism: Agrotis exclamationis (assembly GCA_950005045.1). Lineage (NCBI taxonomy): Eukaryota > Metazoa > Arthropoda > Insecta > Lepidoptera > Noctuidae > Agrotis > Agrotis exclamationis. The sequence goes on along the minus strand of OX465423.1, from coordinate 8,197,192 downwards.
TTGACAGATTTGTAAGTAATTGACAGATTTTTAAGTTTGTTAGACTAGGGGTTGCTCAATATGCGACTAAGGATGGCTTTCTGTTTAGGAATAGAGTCAAAGTGGAGATCAATAATATCACTGTAGCCATTTACTGCCCTGCACATTCTTGCAAGGGGCGAACTGGAACCCAAAACAGTTCTTCTGAAAGGTGGACAAAGGGGTGTAATGGCGCTACGTGGCATTCTAGAGGGTGCCCGAAAATTGAAAAGGGCAAGCAATTCGGGACTGTCGATTTTATGCTTGATAATTTTATAGGCAAACATTACATCCAATAAGTGCCTACGTTTATCCAGGGAAGTCATTTTAAAAAACTCAAGTCTCTTATTGTAAGAACGTATTTTTTTGGCAATGCCATTGGAAAATGCAAGGTGCCAAGCAAACCGTTTCTGGACACGTTCAAGTCGTAATGAATGCGTTGAGTAGTGAGGACGCCAAACTACACTATTGTATTCCAAGATACTGCGGATGAGACTATTATAAAGTAATATTTTAGTTCTATTATGACGGAAGGATTTGCAATTTCTTAGGACGAACCCCAGCATTTTCGAAGATCTTTTTATAATGCTATCGAGATGTGGCGTAAAGGTTAACTTACTATCGAACAGCACACCAAGGTCCTTTATTGTTTCCACTTCCTTAATTTTTTCATCTAATATATAATAATGACTATCTATTGGGATATTTTTTCTTGTAAATTTAACGTGGTAACATTTCTTGGGATTCAGTTCCATTCCGTTACTGTCACACCACAAAACGAGACGATTGAGATCACTTTTCAGTAGTGATGAGTCTTCTTTAGTCTTAATTATTCTTAAAAACTTTAAATCATCAGCGTACATAAAAAAATCAGAGTGCAGAAAACACTGTGGAATGTCATTTATAAAATAAAGAAACAAGACTGGTCCCAAATGCGATCCCTGGGGAACGCCGGAAGAAATACATTTTAGGTCTGATTGATAACCATTTACGACAACAAAGAAAAATCTATCCGTTAAATATGAACTCAGCCACTCTAACAAGGATCCAGAGATGCCATAAGCGCGCAACTTAGTTATTAAGATTTTGTGGGATACCTTGTCAAACGCTTTGCTGAAGTCCGTATAAATAACGTCTGCTTGATAGCCTGCATCGATACCCTTTGTGAGTAGTTCTGTAAAAGGTACCAGGTTTGTACTAGTTGAACGGGTCCTAACAAATCCGTGCTGATGGTCGGTTAAATATATCTTTAGATGATCCTGTATGTATGGACATATTAGTGATTCAAAAACTTTGGCGAAGGAAGATAAAATAGAAATAGGTCTATAATTAGTTACCACGTCATTATCATCCGACTTGTGAACTGGAACAACTTTTGCGACTTTCCACTTAGACGGAAAAATACCGGTCGTTAAAGATTTGTTATAAATCAACAAAAGCGGGTAAACCAGCTCAGATGAACACGCTGTAATAAATACTGGAGGTATTCCGTCTGGCCCAGCCCCTTTTTTTGGGTCAAGGCTTTTTAATTTATTGTGGAGAGATTTACGAGAAATCTCCGGAGTAGTTAGACACAGGCTGTTATTTTGAAGACATTGCAAGAATTCAGAATTTTGTTCAAAACCGCTACTCTTATCATCAGGGCTATAAACAGACGAGAAATAGTCCGCAAATAAGTCGCATACTTTTTTACCATCAGAAGTAGCAGTAGCTCCGTCTGTCATGGTCATGGGGTAAGCACTTGTACCTCCTCGCTTTGCCTTTAGATAAGTCCAAAGTGACTTTGGGTTAGTTGCTAATTGGTCTTCAAGATATATCATGTAATCTTTATAACAGGAAGAAGCAAGATTTTCACAACGTTTACTTATAAGTTTTAACTCTATTGCATCCAGTGGATTCTTATATTTCTTGAGACGCTTTCTAATTTTGTTCTTTTCGTTTAGCATTTTTATCAATTTACGACTGAACCAAGACGGGAATTTTCTGTTTTTAGGTTTACGTAAAGGCAAAAATTGTTGTATCGCGGTACCAAGGGTATCATAGAAGACCTCCAGCATCCCATCCACACCACCTTGTCCACTGAATAAAGAATCCCAGTCAATTTCTTTTAAGAAGCTACGTACAGGATTATAGTCCGCCCCCTGAAAGTCCGGAGTCATTTTTGCTACATTGTAGGGAAGCCTGGATTCCCTATTAAATGAAATAACAATGTCAAGAGCGGGATGATATAGATCCACTTTACTCAGAGGATATACATTTTCATTTACACAGCACAACCGCATTGAGGAGAGCACAAGATCCAATATACGACCAGCAACATTCGTAATCAAGTTACACTGTTTCAATGCATTAACACAAGTAAAATCCAACAAAACTTCGTTGATACTACATGACCCAACATTATTCCCGGTGCCATCTAAACATTTCCAATCTATGCCACCCAAGTTAAAATCACCCATGAGACAAACCTCACAGTCGGTCAATTGTTCAAGGACCGCACTGCAAGAATTCACAAAGTGTTCCAGATTACTTCGACGTATTGGTGGTGGTAAGTATACCGCGCAGAGAGCAATTCGACTAACGGTTCGTGTCCATGGTAGTTCCACTGTAACCCAGAGATCCTCACATTGGCTCTCCCAGTCCTTTACACGTTTGGACTTAATGCTTTTCTTAACAGCTATCAGAACTCCTCCTCCTTCTTTTTTTCCTCCAGTAATATTAGTATTTTCCCTGTCTCTTCTATAGACTACGTACCTGTCGTCGAATAGCTCGCTGCTCATAACAGAACTATTAAGCCAAGTCTCGGATAATATAATTACATCAAAGTCGTTGCAACATACATTCTGATAGAAGACATGGGACTTTGTTCGTAGGCCACGGCTATTTTGATAATATAATTTTAAAGAGTTGAATTTAGTTTTTAAGTTGTTCTATATGCGAGCAAAAAAACAATAAAATGGAACGAAAAAAATTAATAATGATAGATGCAGATTAAAACGTTACATAATCTTACTAATAGTGTCCAAATTCTTGATCAAAATATGTCCCTCGCCGTCAGTCTTTCTCACAAAAATCTTGCCGTTTCTTACCCAGACGTATTTATATCCTTTTTCCTTTGCCTTGAGCCTTGCCGCAGCATGAAGAGATTTATTGGAAGAAGATAAATGTTCCACAACATAAATCGGGGTCTTGTTACCAGCTAATCCAAAATCGGCACTATTGAGCTTGTTGTTTTTATTGTTCTTGTTATAATCAATGACGGCGGCCAAAAGCTGATCTCGAATACGTGGCGAGACAAGTTGAACCACCACAGAACGAGGACGAGAACTATCAGTCTGGAGCTTAGCAGTGCGGGTGCAGTGTAGAATGTCACTATCCTTCAACTCGCAATTGACTACAGAACCCAGCTGTTTAACAACAGTGTATAAGTTTTCCTGCTTACTTTCGGGAAGACATTGTATTTCCAGGTTGTTGGTCCGCGCTTGCTGCTCCAAGTAATTAAGACGCTGACCCAATTCCGAGTGAGAGTTTTTCAATTGAATGTTCTCTTCCTTTAATTCCCTCACAGTATTCTTTAACATAACGTGTTCCGATTGGAACTCATCGAACCGCTTAGTATGAAAATTAAGTGACACACTCAATTGACTCACCTCTTTCCTTATAGGATCTAATTCCTTATTAATAATATCTATAATGGAGTTATTTAATTGTTGTAACATAGCAGCAAGCTCTCTTTTAATAACGTCCTGCACAATGTCTCGTACCTCACAGCTGGTCACTGATTTATTATCGGGAGGAGAATTCAGAGCAGTTCTTTTAATACCCCTTGTGGTGGATATGTTGCGAGCAGGGGTACTATCCTTATTTGAAGGGTTAGGAACCAGATTGTTGCAATTTGAGCATGTCCATTTACGATATTCATCGGAGGTGGCAAGTATATTCGGTACGGATATGCAGAGAAAGTGATAGTTCATGTTACATCTCATGCACTTAATAAACTGGTCGTTATCCTCCTTGCTCACACCGGAGCAGCATCCCCATGAAGGTAGGGTTGCCATGGTAATAAAGTCAACAAAGCCGAAGAGTAACAGCTGTTATGTATGACTGTTAACAATAAGGCTCTACACTTTGGATATAATGAAACCTTTATAGGTCCACCTTCATTTAATAGCCCAGTCAACGAATGCTCAAAATAGGGTATAGAGGGAAAGTCTTGGAACACAATTTTTGACTTTGTAACTTTGTTTAGCCTAGTTAGGAGGTGAACATATCAAAAGTCCCCGCCCCTAGCCCTTGAGCTTTGGGGGAGGGGGGGGGTTTAAAGGTACCATTTTTTGGTTTTTCGCTTATATCTCGGAAACCTTGCGTCCTAGCGACATAGTACCAAGGAACAAAATAAAAGCTGATTAAATTTGCTACAAGTTATACTAAATAAGCATTTCGATATCTTCTTCAGTTTTCTAGATATATACTCCTGAAAGTCTGTCATTTTGAAAAAATCATTTTAACTTTACCTTTTTTAGAACGGAAATCTTCAAAGATGCAACTAGTTAATAATTGCCGGCAAAAGCTTTTAGAGCATTATATTTTCTTCAATAAAACTATATTATTTTCCTTCAAATGTTAATGTAAATGCTGTATATTATATTTTTTATAAAAGGTAGGTACCTGGTCTTTGAAAAAAGGTCTTTGTAAATCAATGTATGAGTATGTATCAATGTAATGCTGGCACATTACGTTAGCTTAGACTAAAGCACATTTTAAAGAAAATGGATAAAATATAAGGTGCTTTATTATTATCTGCCACCGCTTTAATGGGGGGTAGTATTGTGTTTAAACATTACAATAGTGAAGAAATTTCGTACCTTGGAACAGTTGATTCAATTTGAGAAAATAAACAAGTTAAATTAACATTGGCTCTATTCTGCATAACGTGGTTCACAAATTACTCGCGATGTGTCGCTTCGTCAATGAAAACAACTGCTATCTCTTTCTATCTGTTCTGTGAACGAAAACTGAAATCAGCTGGCTAACTTCGTCACTATCTAACCTACCTACTAATACGCAGGCAAACAAATGTTTTAAAAGTGTAATTACTTACCAGCTACCACATTCTTCCAAAAAACTGGCGTAAATAAGATGATGAACTTCCCATCACACTTAAAACAGGCTTTGGACTGACAAGTTAGTGTAAGAATCGCAATTTTTATTCTTATTATTTTTAAACAATAAGTAGGTACTTAGATTAATAACAAATTACAGTAACTTGGCGTGTTTAAAAGTTAATCATCTTATTTACAATAATTGCACAGTATTTACACTTAATTACACACTTCCTACATTAGCTACAAAACTGTTGCAAGAGTCCGCCTTCGCGTTGCACACGAACGAAGGCACGCTTACGTACCTACGTGTCTCTTCACTTTATTGAATGTGTCCGTTTCACTTTTTACCTGCCTAAATGCGCGTTTGATGCGCCTTTTAAGTTCTTCCGCACGCACTTCTAATATCATATCCAGTTTGGCCGTACACAAGGTCCTTAGACGACCCCACAAAAAGTCTAAAAATCCGGTGAGCGAGGAGGCCATGGCACTGGCCCTCCTCAACCTCAGACCTGCCTGCGTCAACGGGAGGCGGGTCAAAGCGGCCGTGTTTACTGAATCTGTACACGGCATCCAGAATGGTATGATGACTCACTCGCACACCAAATCTCTGCTGGTACAAGTTTACTGCATGCGCAGTTATGAAGTTACACTCGGTCACTCACGGTAGCACAATACCATTTCAAGGTATTATTGATTGGAATACCGTCGTCTGGGAGGCATTTTTAAAGGAAGCGCGAGCGATTTTCCCGTCGCTAACTGCTAAAACTAACTAGTAACTACCGAGCGGGCGGGCGCGGCGACGGGAAGAGACTGGCGAGCGGGCGCGGGCGGCGGTCGGCTGGCGCGTGCGATGAACAGAGTAGTGCGGGTGAGAGTGGGGGCGCGCGGGTACTGCGCCTTGACGACCGAGTCGCCGCCGGCGCGCAGCGGCATCGTTTGATAAGTATGGCAACAGTGTACGAAAGGCGCGCTGGCGTTTTGCGAAATGATTTCAATGAATTCAGTGCGGAGCGGCAACAGCATAAGTCTACTGGATGGTTTTATACTAATAAATCCAGTCAAATTTATACGTAATTATTTTTGTATGAAAAAAAATATGACAAATAATCAATTATTTATCTTTACTATTTAAATCTATACACGCAATACGATCTCCCATTAAAGCGGCGGCAGATAATAATGAAGCACCTTATATAGTATTATTAAAGGAAATTGTTTTTTTAACTATTATCGGTGGGTCTAAGTGGTATGTATTTATTTATCGTGGATGCGTTTGCAATTAATATTTTATTTCACTTATACAAACACTTAGACAGGAACAACTACTTGTAGAACATACAAATATTCGTTTTGTGCCTGAATCTGACAGTCACACAGCTCAGCACTGCGCCACCTGTGTCGTCAAATATTATTCATCGTCATGCCCTTATCCATTTTACTTGGGGTCGGCGCAACACGTTTTTTGCTTCCCTTCTCCCCTATCAGACGTCACAGTATCCTTTACTCCTTTTTCTTTCATCCTTAGACAATCCATCCATCTTTTCTTTGGCCTTCCTCTTCCTCTCCATCCATCAACACTAATACTCATCACTCTCTCACATGCTGTCAAATAATATGGTTGGTAGGCAAAATAAACCAGGTGAGTGGGTTCAGCTATCGATGATGAAGCCCCGTTATTACTAATCGAAACCTCCATTAACTAATAAGTTTCATGGTAACATAAATAAATAAAAGGATCTGAAACATTTTTTGTCCAATTACACGAGTTCTGAAACAAAGCTTTATTCCTTGTTTTGATTTTCAAAGACTTTGAAAGAATATATTTTACAGAGGAGATAGTTTTCAATCTAGTGCTTACGAGTACCTACATACATGAGCCCTTTCAATATCCGGACAAATTGGCTGAAGGCTTACTGTAGCGGAAGTCTTTGCCTTCAATATTGCGTACTTAGTTTTTGCGTGGATATATTGTGTAGAAAATTGACAATGAAGTTGAGTTCAAAATGTAGAGATGGAAAGTAAAATAATCGCATGCAATCGTACCGAAGCATGTATGAAATGTAATGTAAAAATGTATAATGGAATGTGAATAAATGTAATGAAAACATGTATGCGTAAAAGAGTTACAAAGATCTTTCCTATTACTGCATCTTCAGAAAATTTCGCGTAGGTACTGCTATTATAAATGTGTAAGTTTGTTTGTAACGCTTTCACCCTTAAGGGCGCGTAACCAGAAAGTTGGCAACGTCGCAAATAGCTGTCAAATATTTACAAGTTTTAATTCATTTGGTAAATTTACTGTATGAAGAAAATAGGAAATATGGCTCTGTAGTGCACTAAAAAATTGATAGGTATAGGAATGCAATTAAAAAACTGAATTTGATGTTGTAATCGTTTCAGGTGCAAAAAAAGCGTTTGGAAAGTTTCCAAATACTTTTTTTACATCTAAAACTATTTATTTGATGTTACGATATTATTTATTGCATTCCCTAATCAATTTTGTAGTGCACTACAGAGCGATATTTCTTATTTCCATACAGTAACATTTGTAAATTAATTAAAACTTGTTATTATTTGACAACTATTTGCGACGTTGCCAACTTTCAGAATACGTGCTCTTAATTTTAATTTATTTATTATGTCAGATTACATGATCCATAGTGGTTAGTACAACAGGAGCTTAAAATCTATGTTAGTGGGTACACAAATTGAATATAAATAACAATTACATTAGAAATAATTACAAATTAAAACATTAAAATAATACAATTAAAACATTAAAATATAAATAAATAATAATTACATTGGGATTAGAATCAATACATAACAATTAGATATTTTATTTTACCGCCCCAACTACAATGCGTACCCAAAGCGAGTGCATTGGACATTGAAATTTATCAGAAATCATCTTCAGAATATTGTTGCTGCTGCCGCGTAATCTACCCAGCAGTGACGACACCCGCTTGCGTCTTATTGCGTAAAAGTCGTCTGTACGCGCTTCGGCAAACATCGCGGACGCACTGCAGAACCGCGGCAACCGCAACAACATCCTGAAGACATTATTGAATTGTACCCGCAGAGCGCTGTACGTCCTTTGAGTATAGTTAACCCACAGGCTGCTCGTGTAAAATGATGTGCAATATGCTTTGAATAGCGCTACCTTGACTTCAGCTGAGCAACGAGCAAACCTGCGAGCCAACATATTACCCCGGACCGTCAGCGCTCTGCGTTCACGTTCAATGTCATCGTTGTCCCTTAGATCATCGGTGATAATGTGCCCTAGATACTTCACCTTTTTTACTCTTGTGAGAGGAGACCCGTTTAAAAATATGGGTGGAGCATCATGAGGATGCCCATCACCAAGACCAAAGATCATAAACTCGCTCTTGGCAGCATTATATTTGAGACCATGACCTTCAGCGTACCGCTCACAGACTCTCAGTAGCTGACGAAGGGCCCCAATTGACGGGCTCAGCAGCACCATATCGTCGGCATAACTTATATTATTGACAGCGATTCCGTCAATATGACAACCTACCTGTGTACCACTGAGCTCACCAATCAGACCGTCCATATAAATATTGAAAAGAGTGGGTGAGGAAATTCCCCCCTGCCTCACGCCACACTCTAGCTTGTACTCCTCAGACAAGCAATCAGCCCACTTAACGACATTCAATTGATTGTCATACCAAAATTTGAAAATGTCCACTAGTTCTGCAGATACATTTTGTTTACGCAGTTTATCCCACACTTAAACAGCCATACCTATCGATTTTGATAAATATTGATGCAAAGGAGGGACCCTGGAGACATTCGTTCGTTCGTTTTTAAATGTACTAAGTAAATAATATGAATGCACTTGGATAAACACAGCATGAATATTTATTCAAACGTTTTCATTACCTTCTCTAAAATAATCTTACTGGTAGATAAAGCTAGAAATTCTAATATCATCTACCAAAATGTAAATATATACCCGTATTTTCAAGGGTTTAGCAGACAACTTAAATTCTATCATCTTTGTAATATCTCTGGCCCCCGGCGAGCTACCCCAGACAAATAAAATAGTATTTCTACATTTTACTGAAATATTTCTTAATTCTGTTATCTTTAGGTTATAAGATTATATAAATGGCTGTGTCCATATTTATTCTGTATACTTACAAGAGGTTGCGTTTTCCGTAAATAACAATTAGATTTCTAGTACTTTTTTTTTTTGCTTGGTAAAATCATCAAATGAGTCCTCCCACCCCAGGCAGGGCGGGAGGGAAGGTCAGACTTGTACTGACTAAAATCCACGGTGTCCTTCAATAGCCCTTTATGTTCCGGGGTCATGGTAATGAGATAAGTCCCGCGACCCCGGCAGGCTTCGGCCCTCTAGAGAGGCCGCCCCGTCATTATGCTGACGCTCTTTGAGGCGCGCGTGGAACACAACGCGCCGTCGACCCGGGCATGGTCCATGGTCAGGCAGCGAGTTGCCCTTTACTCGCCGCCCGCATGCCCGCGCCTACGGTGGCCGGAGATCGTCTTGCGACGTCCGTCGCCGTGGGCGTCCACCATCGCGGGTGGGGCGGAGGGCGGACATTGTCCTCTCCCTCACGCGGCCCGCCTCCTCCTTCGCGAGCATGACTGCTTCGCAGAAGGAGGCGACCGCTTCCCACTCCGTCTCGCCCCGCAGCATGGCCTCGACCAATGCCGGGCGCGAGAGGTCTCCGCCTATCGCCGCCGTGAGGACACGTTGGTGCTCTGCCCAAGCGGGGCAGTCTTGCACCGTATGCTCTACTGTGTCCTCCGGGCGATCTTCGCAGTGGTGACACCCAGGCGTTTCCTCCTTTCTCCTAAGTCACAGGTACCTCCCGAAACTTCCGCCTCACTTCTTCAAAAACTGTCTCTAATCGCACTACAATTAGGTTCAACATGCATTGTTTTTGAAACATGTTTTTTTTAGGGTTCCGTACGTCCGAATACAAAAACGGAACCCTTATAGGATCACTCGTGTGTCCGTCTGTCTGTCGCTTACAGTCAATTATCTCCGAATCTACTAGACCGATTGGGTTGAAATTTGGTACACATATCAATTCCTGTGACCCAAGCACAGAGGTGTGACGTGAATAGATGAAATCTGTATGTGGGAGGTAATTTTTGGGGGGGAAGGGGAAAATGAAAAAAAAAGTTTTGAAAACTGCATCGTGTGGCATATCATATGAAATGTCTTGTTGAGACAATCTTAAATGTATTTTTTTTGTAATTTTAAAATAAAAAGTTTCCAAGTTATTCAAGAAAATAGACGAAATTTGACCATTCCCCCTCCCCTCTTATCTCCGAAACTACTGAACCTAAAATTTTGAAAAAAATACAGTAATTAGTTTTCTACTTATAGATTATAGGAAAACTTATAAGAAGTCCATATCTGTATATGGGAGGTAATTTTTGGGGGGGAAGGGGAAAATTTTAAAAAAATATTTGAAATCTGCATCGTGCGACATACCAAATGAAAGGTCTTGTTGAGACAATCTTAAATATATTTTTATTGTAATTTTAAAATAAATAGTTTCCAAGTTATTCAAGAAAATAGACGAAATTTGACCATTCCCCCCCCCCCTTATCTCCGAAACTACTGAACCTAAAATTTTGAAAAAAATACGGGAATTAGTTTTCTACTTATAGATTATAGGATAACCTATAAGAAGTCCATATCTGTATATGGGAGGTAATTTTTGGGGGGGGAAGGGGAAAATTAAAAAAAATATATTTGAAAACTGCATCGTGTGACATATCAAATGAAAGGTATTGTTGAGACGAACTTAAAAGTATTTGTTTTGTAATTTTAAAATAAATGGTTTCCAAGTTATTCAAAAAAAATAGACGAAGCTTGACCATTCCCCCCCCTTATCTCCGAAACTACCGAACCTAAAATTTTGAAAAAAATACAGGAATTAGTTTTCTACTTATAGATTATAGGATAACCTATAAGAAGTCCATATCTGTATATGGGAGGTATTTTTTGGGGGGGAAGGGGAAAATTTTAAAAAAAATATTTGAATAGTGCATCGTGTGACATATCAAATGAAAGGTATTGTTGAGACGAACTTAAAAGTATTTTTTTTGTAATTTTAAAATATATGGTTTCCAAGTTATTCAAAAAAAATAGACGAAGCTTGACCATTCCCCCCCCCTTATCTCCGAAACTACTGAACCGAAAATTTTGAAAAAAATACAGGAATTAGTTTTCTACTTATAGATTATAGGATAACCTATAAGAAGTCCATATCTGTATATGGGAGGTAATTTTTGGGGGGGGAAGGGGAAAATTAAAAAAAAATAATTGAAAAATGCATCGTGTGACATATCAAATGAAAGGTCTTGTTGAGACAATCTTAAATATTATTTTTTTTGTAATTTTGAAATAAATATTTTCCAAGTTATTCAAGAAAATAGACGAAATTTGACCATTCCCCCCCCTTATCTCCGAAACTACTGAACCTATTTTTTTTTTAAATACAGAAATTAGTTTTCTACTTATAGATTATAGGAAAACCTATAAGAAGTCCATGATATTAAAATAACATGGTAAATCACTCAATATTGTGCGTACCAATTTGGGTCAGATTTAAAAAAAAAACGTGATAGGTAACATCGTACGGAACCCTCTTCACGCGAGTCCAACTCGAACTTGGCCGGTTTTTTTTTTCTCTTGTAACAGCACGTGTGCGGAAACAAAACAAGGTTCAAATTGGTTGCCAGAAGTCGGCAAAAAGTTTTGCGTTCCTGGTTTGGTATCACTTTCTATCAGGTTTGAAATCCTCAAATATGTTAAAACATTGCTAGACAAAATTAGACATGTTATAAATCGTCGTTGCCATCTCACATAAATGACTAAGTAGGTACTACAATCAATAAACGAGATATGGTTACTTAGAGATCTGCTACTGTCCCAGGTTTATCGAAGCGTGAAGATATTATTGCGAACTATCGGCACGGGAATTATGATCGGAACTAATCGGGACGGACAATGAAGCTGTCGAGATATAGCCTTAATAATAAGATTATGAAGCAAGCTTCATTATTGAAGGTATAATTATGAACATTAAAATATTTAAACGTGGTAGCATATACAGATCAAATGAAAGAAGTATGTATTTAATTATATTATAATGTATTAGGTATTAACTTATGCCGCGAAGTACTCGTATTCAGGGATTAAACAGTATCTAAGTGAACCACATCCACTTTAGTAGTTTTTGTGTAACAAATATCCATCCATACATCCTCAAGTCAGAAATTATGGGTTGTTTAAAAATTGTATTTTTGTTTGAAATGAATTGAAACAGAAAAACTACTGGATCCGACCATTTATATTAGATTGATTGACCTATAAGAAAAAAAAATATATCAGCAAGGCTATAATATCTTGCCTTGCTGATTAGCTTGCTGGTTGGGCTAGGTTTTCTTTAGGCATAGGTTATTCTATGTCAACACCACCTGTACTAAAGAGCTGGTTGCTATAGTAATAATAATTGAAATTCGAAAAGGTGGAGTCACCTAGGTAGGTACTAGGAATAATTAATTAATATAAAATATGACATTCCGATCTGAAATCGAAATCTGACATTGAATGTCGTATTTTATATTGTAATAACAAAGGTAAGTACATCATAATTTCGTTACTAACACTTTATAATGTAATGGATTAGTTATGAGTTACGGTAAGCCGATTAGCATCACATTATGTTACTAAGCGTAGATAGTGATGCGATGCGACACGTCACAGAATGTCAAAGCTTCACAAGCTTTTCGGTAATATTATTGTTAGGCTCTTGACTAAACTAATTATTTACATTTAGTATTCGTATTACCCATCAAGCATTTCTGCCACAGAATTATTAAAAGAATCACAAAGAATGTGTGCCAATTGGCTTGGCACGCGCTAAAAAATCTAATTTATTAAATTAGGAATAGGTACCTAATACGCACATTGTTATCAGAACAAGAAATTAAAACGGACGAAACAGTCGACGCGGTACGGTTGAGACGGGGCTTTAGGACCTGTAATTATTTATAATAATTTTAAAAAATAGCTTAACTAGATATCAACTGGCCCCAAGGGCGAGTTGTTCGATCAGTTGTTAGATAAACTGTCACCTAAAATGCTACACATTTTTTAATCATTAGGTAACCACTGTTCAAATTTACTGGCCCTAGGAGCCTTAGACCGTATTAGTCATAATCGATATTCATTAGGTACAGATTGTTTACATCACTGATCAATTTTCCGCTGACGCACTGATTCATTGAACGCATTGCTTTTAATATGAATATGCAACTAGATACTCAATTAATTCCGTAGTAATTTAATAACTAATAAGCGCTATATTGATTCCTTTGTGGTTTGTGTTTACGTGTTTGGTTTAGTATGTCAATAACACACGTATGTTTGGGAATTGGAATATTAACGTGTAGTTTGGTTAATTGGTAATGAGGCTAATTTGTGTACTTACTGACACCTTTATGATGCTCTGGAGAGATATCTCCAACATCTCAACCTCAATATTATGGTCTTTGTAGCGACCTGGGACTTATTAAAACTACGTAAAGAAATTGGATGATAGTAGCCGGTGATCGAGAGAAATGACGTGTGATTTGAGAGTGCCACGACATAGGCGACACAGGAGTAATTCTTAGTGAGGACTAAGAATTACTCCTGTGGGTGCTTTTAAAAACATTTAAATTCACATACATAAATAACCAGACTTGGAACAACTACTTGTAAGTTATACTATCATCATTTCTGTTTAGTAAAACTTTTAATAGGTACCTATGTTGTGGAAAATGTCGTACCTATGTAGGTACGACATTTTCCACAAAATTATAAAAATACAATATCAATGTTGATATTGTATTTTTATAATTTTAGTATATGATTTAAATGTCTAAATGTTTATTTTCCTGAATAAATACATAAAACAAAAATACCCGCGACATGCTGCATAGCAGTCCTACTACACAGGAAGGTCGCGATTCGAAATAGACAGCCCTGGTGGCCTACCATGAACTCTTAACGCGATCCAGTTTAGGCTGTGGGAAGGATATGGCGCTAGACGACTTGTATAGCTCTGTCTGTTTCCCACAGCCTAAACTGGATCGCGTTAAGAGCTCGTGGTAAGGCCTTTTATGAGTCCTACCACATTCAATGGGATGACTGAGCCGAAACCGCTGGTTACAGATAGCCTGAGGGCCGTTGTCCGAGGTGGATCCCACCCGCCCCACAAAAATGAATTCAAATTAGGAATCACAAATATCTAAGAAAGCTACCCAACGGCATTCCTTTTTTAAAAAAAGACTGCACTAATCAGTGCAAATTTTGTCCTCTGTGTCCGTTTTAAGTATATTTGGCCTTTCCGTAATAAAGTTTAGGAAGAGAAAATAATACTTACAATACGTATATGTACACTTTATTTTCAAACCCAACACATAAAATCTGACATCACCAAATAGAAAGCTCACGACGTTATTTTCCCTGTTAAATCCTGGTTTCCCTATAAAGCGTTTTTAATAGCAAATCGGGGATTGGGTCTGCCTTAAGACGTCAAGTAAAAAGGCTTTGCATGAATATAAACAGCTTTAGTTGGTTGCTTAAGGGTTAGAGAGAAATCACTACACTTTAAAAATTCATAGCTAAGGTACTAAGGTAAAAAAGGGTAGGTACCTACCCTTTTTTATGAAAATGAAAATAAAGAGTAAATTCTTGGTACAATAGGTGAAGAGGGTTTCCAAAAAACAGCCATTATTATATTCGAAGAATTTGACGAGTGCTTCTATATTGGTACCTCTTGGAAGGTAATTGAAAGCAATTGAGGGATGTACGAGTAAAATATAATATGTCTTCGTAGAATCTATATGAGGTTATTTTATAAGAACTTTATTTGTGTCAATTATAAGTACTACAAAACCATTAAAGTGGCTCAGATTCAATTGTACACTCACTTTTGAGTAGAACTTGCCGTAGAATCCACCTGCTGAGCCATCCCACTGACGATGGTAGCTCTCACTAGGACAGCCTGATTCGCGATTACTATCACAGTTTTTACAGTACTTCGTCAGTGCACAGGAATTCTAGTTCCCTCTATCAGTCGTAGTCAGTCTCTTTGCATTTAAGCTATCATCATCATCATCAGCCTAAAGCAGTCCACTGCTGGACATAGGGCTCTCCAAACGCACGCCAGTTCATTCGATCACCAGCTACTCTCATCGAGCTGTTACTGGCCACCTTGTTAAGGTCGTCGCTCCACCTTGCTTGAGCTCATGAGTTGCCTTTTGAGCTAGATTGAAGCCCATAGCAAACCCATTGTAAGTAAAAAAGACGATTTCTCGCATGAAGTTCTCCAAAACATTTGGTAGTCTGTCCTAATATTGACTTTCGAAATCAAATTTAAACACTCTTAAGTCTAAACCGATCATATTGACTCTAGAGTTAGGTGCTATAAATCTTATGAGCTTAAAGTTCGAAACACAAATACGAGTAGGCATCATAGATATTACAAAGTTTGCGACTAAACAAATAGAAGTCAAGCAAACATTTGACGAATCCCCGGGAGAGAAACATCTGATTAAATAATACTCGTAAATAGAATTGAATCAATATCAGGGGTATGGGGGTGTAATAACATTTAGTTAATGGATCATCGTAGGTAACTTGAGAAATGGTAGGTAATTTTGGCAGTAATGGCTTAGGCTTTAATCCCTTGTAATAACTCCTAATAAACCAGGCCTCTTTGAGAATGGATGGGCCTGTACCCACCAACTTTGGGAAGGAATATAGATACTAGTACTCACCGCTGTTCCATTCACCCTTTCTGGGCTTTTAAGTTATGCCTAATTGAATTAGACCCAGATGACGAGATATTTCAAAATTAAATGAAAAACATCAAGCTATTAGCTGCATAAGCGATTGGAAGCTGAAAATAGAAATTCAAGATCCACGTTCAAATTATTAAAAATATACTTAACAACAGTCTAGTTCTAGGTAATAAAAACACAATCAACAAAGCTGAATAAGAAATTCAAAACGCTGACACAGTGTTAGAATAATTAATAGATTTTAAAAAATCTAAAAACCCACGTTTTTAAATGTCCTAAAAATAAGAAAATAACCCTACGGGGCTGAGAGAGGGGCCACTCAAAACGTGGGGGCGTATATTATTTAAGGGATTATTTATGGGATACATTTACATGACGTGTAATAGATCGTGGGTGTAACTTGCAAAGATACGCCCCCATGTTTTGAGTGGCCCCTCTCTCAGCCCCGTAGGGTTATTTTCTTATTTTTAGGACATTTAAAAACGTGGGTTTTTAGATTTTTTAAAATCTATTAATTATTTTATTATTTTTATCTTTGTTCATCGGGTTTGAAGCTACCCTGAAAATTTCCGCCTGCTAGCTTATCAGGAAGTGCCTCAAACCCTGTCCGCCATCTTGGACTTCCGCCATATTGGATTTAAGTCACATGACTATATTTTTCGTACTCCTGACAGCAAACCCTTTCATTTGATATCCATATCTTAGGGGTGCATTTCAAATAGCCTGTCTGCCATCTTGGACGTCCGCCATATTGGATTTAAGTCACGCGACTATTTTTTTCGTATTCCTGACAGCAAACCCTTTCATTTGATATCCATATCTTAGGGGTGCATTTCAAATAGCCTGTCTGCTATCTTGGACGTCCGCCATATTTGATTTAAGTCACGCGACTATTTTTTTCGTATTCCTGACAGCAAACCCTTTCATTTGATATCCATATCTTAGGGGTGCATTTCTAATAGCCTGTCTGCCATCTTGGACGTCCGCCATATTGGATTTAAGTCACGTGACTATTTTTTTCGTACTCCTGACAGCAAACCCTTTCATTTGATACCCATATCATAGGGGTGGATTTCAAACAGCCAGTCCGCCATCTTGGGGAGGCCGCCATATTGGATTTGTTATGACGTTTCTTAGCTAGTCATGCATTGTCATCAGAACTCAGAGCGTGTGCAAAATTTCAGCCTGCTAGCTTATCGGGAAGTGCCTCAAAATTGAGTTGCAAAAGTCCAACCGGAACGACAAACAAACAAACATACAAACAAACAAACAAGAAAAGTGAGTGTATAAAAACGTGGGAAAAACGTGGGAAAAAAATACACATACACATTCACAAGGTGAAAACATCGCAATGTTTTCTGAGTAGTCAACTAAGTGAGAACTTCCAACACTTACAGCACTTAGTTTATCCTCTGTTACAAGTTCCATAAGATTATTGTCTTTCTAAGTTTCTAGAACAATTCCCTGTTCTACTAATAAAACTAAATCTGCAGGTTTAAAACTCTAATTGTTACTAACGTTGTTGTTAAGTGAAACTTCTCATTGTTAGTCTGTCTGTCTCTATTAGTGATTTTCTTAAAACTTAATTAATTTGATTCATACTTTACAGACAGTTTTAATTTCATTGAAATTCTCAGTTACTAAGTAAATGACTTAATGAAATCTTTTGTTTTGTTCGTTTGCTAAAGTATTTATTAATTTTATCTTTAGAACTCGTGATCGATTAAAAACAATAAGACAGAGAACGAGCTGAAAAATAAGTTCCATTGCCAAAAATAGAAACAACATTGTTCTGGACTCCTATTGATTGTGATGGTTTCTTAAGAAATAGACTCAAACTACCATTGCTGATAAAGTGATAACTAAAATGGACAAAACATAAACCAAACGAAATATTAATCAAACTAGTGCAAGACTAAACAAAAGAAGATTTCTAAGTGATGACCTAAAATTAAGGCCCAAGCGTAAAAATGTGGAATCCAAACGCCACAGATAATAGACAGATGGAGAAACGAGTGGTAGTGGGCAGAGTCAGGCCAACATGGGCCAGGAATCTTCCAGAAGCAAGGGAAGATGATGAGAAGACTGAGGCAGAAGCTGGAGTGATGCCTCATAGTGAACCGCCTTCTCCTACAGAAACCTGGGAACAGCACTCCAAACAAGAAGATAAATATGACGTTTTTGGAAAAGTGAGTAAAACTTTTGTTGATTCATTATAGATATTGAAAAGGTCAGGGGGAAAAAAGGGACAAAGTCTTTTGATGTTGTTAGTTTAAGTCTATGAAAAATAATGGAAATACATTAGGAACATAGGCTAATGGATTGTTTGAACAATATGTCCCTTGAAGCGACTGATGTAGATCCATTACATTCAGACATGAATAGAAAAAAGGAAACATTTAGATGTTGGTAATTCTTTCAAGTTCTTTCATTTCTCAATAATCCTTCAAGAAACAGTCAAAATAGACTTCTTGAGTCTTTTTTAATTAGATACTAACTACAAGATCTCTTGTCTATATATTCAAGATTCAGATTATTGAAACGAAATAGGAGTTAATGCTTCTGAAAGCGAATCTGGATTGAAATCCTGGAACTTAGAGTTTAAAATGCTTTGTAGATATCTGCCTTAGTACTACGTGATACATTCACAGGTATAATAAAATGTATGCCATCCAAGCCCCGAAACTGACTGAACTAATTAAGGCCTTCTGCCGCAGCCTTCCTAACTTTGGTTCTGACATTTCAATCATGTTCATTAACTATGTCGGATATTTGTATGTTTGTGTTAATAAGTTACCGTAGTGTGTTAAAATTTGTACTACCTTTAACTACCTACCTATCGTGTCGGTCCATTAACGTTATCGCTGAAAAACTTCCAATAATTCCGTTTTTTAGTCCATTATAACGATAAATAATTTCCATAGACTTTAAAATACACGTAGGTTAGGTATTGAATTTAATATTTTATACAGATCAACTTTGAAAGAAGGTGTCAGTGACCTCTATCTGTCAGGTGCCACTTGAAAATAACATTCAGCATTATTATTATACTTTGCGCAAATTAATTTTTAATAGGTATCTTAAATAATTATCTTGTTAGAGTTATTTTCATATTTTATGATGAAAATTATTGTTTATTTAAAATCGTGCAAGTGTTAAAAAAGCGAGTAGGTATACCTATGACGTTTCATTATGGCGTCAGCAAACCTTCCTTCCTAATTGGTCTGCATAATACCTAGGTACTTATTATACCTACATGTTACAAAATCGATTGCCCATCTATTGATAGCTACGATATTAGGTATAAGACTTCCAATATTTATAAGTAAATTGTAATCTTCGCAGGTAATGCTACTCGGCGACAGCGGCGTCGGCAAGACTTGCATGCTAGTCCGCTTCCGGGACGGCACATTCCTCGCAGGAAACTACATATCCACCGTCGGCATTGACTTCCGGGTACAATGACTCACGTTACACGTGCCGACTGCAATCTGAATAACTCATTCCTTACTATCTTCCTATTTACGTACACTAATTAAAGAAAAATGTAATGAAAGACGGTGCTTATTAAATGACAGTAAAAAATGACAATAATTATTTTGTTCACAAAAAAGTTACATAATTCAGTGTTTTATAACAAGGTTTCAATTATGATTAAAACATTCAATTAGTCAATCCACTTACTCATTAACTGTACAAACACGAAAAAGCAGAAAAAGTCAACGGCAAAGTTTAGCAAAAAGGGTTATCAATTAAGTTTTATTCACTGAAACGAAGCGCAAAAAGTTCTGATATCGATACGCAAAAAGTTAATAATGCCATTATTATTTTTAATTCTCGCAAAAAAAGTAATTAATGACCGACAAGGGTTCCAAGTTCAAATGGGCCAGTGAGTGGCTGCACGCGACCGGTTCGCCGCAACGCTATTGGTGTTCGAAGTTTGGCGCGCTTTTTCCGTTCCCGCCCCTTGCCCATGACAGCTGTGATTGAATCGACTGCTCGCCTGAGTGATTTATTGTTGCAAAGGTCTTTTTTTTCCCTGTTCGTTTTTTGCAGTTTGATTTATTGCAGCTGTCTTTGGTGGCTAGAAAAAGTGGCTGAGTAGCCAATAACAAGTTTATAGCCAAGTTTTTATGACATGAGAAAAAAGTGACTCATAATTATTTTATTTAATTAGGTACCTTTTTATGATTAAAAACTGTCTAGCAAATGGTTTATTTTTAATGTTTTTAGTTTTTTATGTACGTATTGCTTGTAAGAAAATAATAATCACTACCTATAGAGTATTTAAGTAGGTACTTAAATTATTATAGGTAGTAAGAAATAAATTAAATTAAACTAAATTTAATGACATGGTCTTGCTGAGTTTGTGGCATATTTTCTTATTTTTTTTTTCTTCTCCACAACTAATATTTTAGCAGAACATTTGAGACGTCGTACACACTTTACTACAACTAACGCCATCTGTCCGCAGAACAAGGTAGTCACTGTCGACGGCATCAAGGTGAAACTTCAGATTTGGGACACCGCCGGACAAGAGCGCTTTCGTAGCGTGACGCATGCATACTACAGGGATGCACATGGTAGAATTCTTTATCTGAATTATTTTTTTTTTTGAATAATAATTTAAGATTTATAATAATTTTAACTTTTATTTTGCTGATTATTTGCTTACTTTCATATTTCAAACATGCTATTTCGAAACAAGTAGCGCCATCTATCGGCAAAACTTTGAAATAGAAATCCTATTGCACTCACGACCGCACCGCTTCAACGCTGATAACTTCCACATGGCACGTTGGCATTGCCTTCTAGGAATTTTATGAACAATGTAAAATGTCAAGAGGGCTTTCGTATAGTTCTACGTTTTGTAGGTACAATGTAGTAAAACTCAGCCTTCTTAGTATAATTTCTAGTTGTATTTTGACATGAAACCACTCAGGCACCTAATTACATGTAGGTAAGTACTTAGGTAGGTATGACAGGAGCATAGAAACTGCCAAGCCTGGGCTCGAGATTATCTGTGCCTCGACCTGTTTCTGAGACTACAAACCGGATCACACATTCACACGCATGTGTAACTAGATTAGGCCACGCTGAACCAGTCATAGCCACACCACGTCATTAGTCTGGTGTCCTTTTCGGGTCTGTCCTTAATTGATTCATGGTAGGCCTCTATCTTGTGTTGGGTGATCTACGCGATGACGCGAGTCTATTACATGGGATTTACTTAGCTAACTTTTGATTACTTACATACTTAGTGGGAGAATAACAAAGCACATGATCTAAAGAAACGCTTGTCTGATAAAAATTTACGTAAGTTAGTAAAAAATCGCTATCGTGTTGTGCGATAATGTGTAAACCTAGCGCAAACAAGACATGTTACGAATTATGACTGGAATGACTGTGTTATAGCTGGCTAGAATATCTTACTTTGCATTGCCACGGTCCGAGAAGCTACTGGTGCGTTCTGGGAGCCTAGTACCTCGGTAGGTGCGATTGCACAAAGTTCCTACAAAAAGGAGTAAACAAAAGAGGTCCGTAGTCCGTATTTACTTCTTTCGAATTTCGAACTAAACCAAACCGAGGAGCTTAAGTTTAATTAGGTACCTATATCCCATAAATAGTCAACTAAAGTACCTACTCACCTATACCTATGTTTATAAATTCAATGTTATTGAGACCATTAATACGTTCTTAACGACATTATTTAATTTTAACAGATGTTAACTGAACACAGGAAAAACTATACATACTGCTCTTGAAGACAATTTTTTTTTCTAGATGATCGCAGATGTTAGCGCCGTTTAGTTTTAAAAGAAGAATAAAACGTATTGAATTTTATTGATCCTTCCATACTAGTTTAGAGAACTTTAGGTGTACCAACCTAAGAATATGATATCGAGTTGTGGAACACCTGCTCATCTTCACACATGCATATCCACATACGGTACGGCCATTCAAGCATTTTAATTTTTAGATCACTTTATGCCTTCTGTTGCTAATAAGCCCAGGTTCATGGTCAGGGACATCTTTAAGCTATTGGGTGGCCCCAGGTAGCCTGTAGAATTGGTTGCCCATGTATACGCGCCTCGCATAGGACGTTAGGTGTTCTCTTGATCGATGATTTAAAAATATACCTACGTAAGTTTGTGATAACATTTTGCTTTTTGGAAAAGGGAACACAGGGTCGTTACGATTGGCGATTGCATGGTCCTTGGCTCAGATGACCCTGTCCATAACCCATCTGTATGCAAAGTTTCAGACAAATCGGATCTTCTGCAAAGATCTGAAGTTGGTGAACAAAAAAACTCTTTTCACTTTCTTTTCTATTTTATGTAGAAAGCCTATGCCCCGCCTTGAGAAATCTTTTGTCTCAATTTATAAATAAATTATTCTTAATGCTTTTGCCCACTAGCTCTACTGCTACTGTACGACGTGACCAACAAAATCAGCTTCGACAACATTCGGGCCTGGCTCGGCGAGATTCGGGAGTATGCACAGGACGACGTGGTCATCATGCTATTAGGTGATTTTGATTACCAGTAATGATTTTATCAATGTTTTTGAAAAGACTATAATCAGCTGTTATCCTTGCCAACTTTCAGTATTACCTAGACATTGAGGTGACTGTAGCACGCCAATTTTACTTATAGTCAGAGACAATTCTAATACCAGATATCCAGGGAATTCCAAAAAAGCCGCTCTATCAGACGCATCAGAAAAATGTTATGAATTGCGTGTTATGTTGCATAAGGAGCTAATTATTATAATATAATTGTTATGAATTGTCAATTTATGACTATTTTACAAAGAGTAACGTGATTTATAATATTATAATATTATTGTAATACGATTCTGATAAAGCGGCAATTTAGGACCCCTTGAGTGCTCTAAAATTCTAACCTAAAGTTATAAAATATACGACCAATCTGTCTACAAACCAATAACGTAACAAAAAACAAACTGCTCTTCCTACGCTAATACAAAGAAACTGCCATAACCGTCACCACAGTAGTCCCCTCAATTCTGAACAAGGTCACATGAACAGAGGTTGAGTAACATTATGCTTGCAGGTAACAAATCCGATAGCGGTCTTGAGAGAGCGGTGAGGCGGGAGGAGGGACAACGCTTAGCGAGAGAATACCAAGTGTCGTTTATGGAGACATCAGCCAAAACCGGACTGAATGTCGAAGCTGCCTTTGCCCATGTGGCACGTTCTCTAGTAGCGAAAGCGAACCCCGTCGACCCCTCGAGGCTGGCGGTGCGCGCGCAGCCAACACAGGAGCAGCGGTCTTCGTGCCCGCCATGTTCGTAATTTCGCGGCAAATTCAAAAACTGAATGCGGACCAAACGTTTGTGAACTCAATGAACTCATTATTTCTCAGTTTATAAGTTTACGAGGTGTTGGAAAGACGTGTTGAAGTGAGTGTGCGCTAGAAGACGCTTTATATAAAGCTGAAAATATCGCATGCAGGGACAGTTCTGTTATGTGACACATATAATATAAATGATGTTATAATATAGTATTAAGTACCAACTTCTACTGTAATCTTTGATGAGGTACTATTGTTTATAGATAACTGTATAAAAATTAATATGTAAGTATTAATAATGAAATGGTGTAACGTAAACACCAAACTGCACAATTCCTTTCCTATGTTACCTGTTTTTGAAAAAACATACCTAGATGAAAACCTTCATCTATGTTTTCTTCCGAAAAACATAATTATTATGCTGTTTCTTTAATCTGAGATAATTATACTTACCTATGAAAGTTTGAACATAAAATAGGACATCGGTTCTTTTTTTAAGTAGGTAATTAGGAAAAGGCTTGTAAAATGTACTTTGATATAACATATTTATTGGAAAATATTTACAAAAATAGAACTTGTATGGGTACCTAATAATCGATTAATACAATAAGATAATAGCGTATTGTTTGTACTTGAAACACTTATTGTTGCAACTGCATATTTTCACACGGGAAATCTATTATACGATTTCATACAACGACCATATGGTCGTTGGTTTCATAGGTCACCGTTTGTTCATATTACCAAGTTATTAAGTTCCGCAGTGAAACAAAAAAACTAAATTTTCTTTACCAGGAACTGTTGATCATTAATTCGTTACGAATAACTTTTTCTATTGGAACAATCTTAAAATCGCAATTTAAAAAAATGTGAAGGCACGGTCGCCACTAAAGCGGAGACGAGAGGAAAAATGTGTTTTGTTTAACCAATCAGATTTTCACCGATGCAAAGCACATTTTTCCTCTCGTCTCCGCTTTGGTGGAGTCCGGGCCTAACTCTGTGTTGTATATGGCGTTGTCAATTTTTTTTTCTCCTTCTATAGCGCCGTTGCATGCATGTTTCTGGGGCCAGTACAGAAAAACGTTACCTCCTATTCCGGCGTATCTATAGAAATAGTTAACTGTTGTATAAACTAGAAAGGAACAATTACTCCAAAACAACATTTTGTAATGCAATGTGTGGGAGAGCTGTTTTTTTTTCGCGATCAGTGTTGATCACCCTAAAAGGTTTCTTGCAAAGAAAAACCATGGATTTCTAAGTGGTACCTAATGAGGAGGACGTAATGACCATAAAGTTTAGATAGAGGCAAATGTTACCAACACGTGCGGTATGGCCACTTTCAGAGGTCAATTTATTTAGCGAAACTAATTAGTGCGTGGACCATGCTCATTGATTGATATGAAAGGGACTGGGATATCTGTAATTGAAACGCTCCTAATTGAAGCCTGTTATTTGCCGACGCGAGAAAGTAATAGTTTTAAACCTATTCGTTTGAATTCAAACATTTTAAATAAATTTTAAACCTACACACCCCACAAATAGGTACCTATACAATATATACTTAAATAAAATAAATTAGAAATTAAGTGACAACCCTTATCCCTGTGATAACTAATATCTATATTATAAAAATATATAAGTATATTATACTGATATACATATGTGTTAATTATAAGGCATTACAATAAACCATATCGAAGAAAATCACTCGAAGAGAATCAATCTCGTATAACAACACATTTTTGTCCTAATAATACTTATATACCTAATCCTAACAATAAGTACGAAAATCGGATATCACATAAATATGTTTCTTCATTGCTTACTGATGTTATACGAGGACAATATATATTATTTTCTTATTAATAAGTCGTAAGAGGATAATCTTCTCTCCTCAAGGAGAAATCAGTATTGAACGATACGCGATGAAGTGGAAAGCTTAAAGTCTTAAACTGTTACGTAGGTAAAGCCGAAAAGAGCATATTTCAGTAGCTACATAATAATTTAAATACCTACTTATAAATAAGTAGTATGTAACTTCTTAAAATAATCTAAAATTAGTCCTCCCTTCCAGAGTGGAAGGGACTGTGCAGGACTGCCCCGCTTGGGCAGAGCACCGCCGTGTCCTCTCGGCGGCGATAGGCGGAGACCTCTCGCGCCCGGCATTGGTTGAGGCCATGCTGCGGGGCGAGACGGAGTGTGAAGCGGTCGCCTCCTTCTGCGAAGCAGTTATGCTCGTGAAGGAGGAGGCGAGCCGCGAGAGAGAGAGGACAGCGTCCTCCCTCCGCCCCAGCCGCAGTGGTAGACGCCCACGGCGTCGGACGTCGCGGGACGATTTCCGGCCACCGTAGGCGCGGGCATGCGGGCGGCGAGTAAAGGGCAACTCGCCACCCGACCATGGACCATGCCCGGGTCGACGGCGCGTTGTGTTCCACGCGCGCCTCAAGGAGTGTCAGCATGATGACGGGGCCCCCCTCTAGAGGGCCAAAGCCTGCCGGGGTTGCGGGACTTATCTCATTACCGTGACCCCGGGACATAACGGGCTATTGAAGGACACCGTGGATTTTAGTCAGTACAAGTCTGACAGTCCCTCCCGCCCTGCCCGGGGTGGGAGGACTCATTTGATGATTTTACCACGAAAAAAAAAAAAAAAACGCTCTTTGAGGCGCGCGTGGAACACAGCGCCATGGTCCATGGTCGGACAGCGAGTCGCCCATTACTCGCCGCCCGCATGCCTTCGCCTAGGTGGCCGGAGATTATCCCGCGACGTCTGTGGGCGACGGTGAGGGGTGGACGCTGTCCTCTCCCTCGCGCGTCCTGCCTCCTCCTTCGCGAGCATGACTGCTTCGCAGAAGGAGGCGACCGCTTCCCACTCCGTCTCGCCCCGCAGCATAGCCGCGACCAATACCGAGCGCGAGAGGTCGTCCCCTATCGCCTGCGTGCGAGGACACGGCGGTGCTCTGCCCAAGCGAGGCAGTCCTACACCGTATGCTCCACCTTGTCCTCCGGGCGATCCTCGCAGTAGTGACACCCAGATGTTTCCTTCTTCCTCATCAGACACAGTTACCTCCCGAAACATCCGTGTCCGGTGAGGACCTGCGTCAAGCGGTAGGTGAGGACGCCGTGGGGCCTATCCAGCCACTCCTCACAGAGGGGTCTTACCGCCACGATTGCGGCGTGCCCGAACCTCGGTTGCGACAGTCGCTCCCTCCATACTGCCCTGAGATCGCGCTGGAGCTCTTCCCGCCGCGCCTCGACTTGTCGAGGCAGCGGGGATTCGCCCCGGCGCTGCGCCTCCACGCGCCACTCATGACGCGCTGGAGGGCAGTCGCCTCTGGATACCAGGGCAAGGAAGTATGTGCTACGGTGGCCGGAAGTACGACATCCGATGCCGATGAGGTCTCCCGCGGTGGCTTTGTCGTGAGGTGGAGGCTGTCCTGTCCCTCACAATTTCTGCCTCCTGTTCTCTGCTATAAAAAGCTTACGTGCTTTTTTGCTGTTAATCTATTAAATCACATCTCCTGGGATTTGATTTCGTCATTGCGGGACACTGGCAAGATAGTCGACATAGGTTCAGTTGATTACCTACTGGAAAAAAATTACAACTGCTGTATTATTCAATTTATTCTAAGTCTAGTCTATAAATAATATTGTGTAAAATATTAATTATAATGATAACAGTGAAAAAAACTTGTATTTACTTGTAAAGTAATAAAACTATTGTATAATATTCAATTGTCGTTGCAAATTTGTTTAAATGTTGTGTGGCGTTGGATGTTGCTTGTGCTGAAAATAATAAATAAATCCCATTAATTAAAAACTAGATGTTTCATTTATTAGCGTTACTTAATAAAATGGTATCTAGGTACATTTTGTTACCACCCAATCTCACCTATTATTTAATTATATAATGTACTTACGTAGGTAAGGGTTGATTCATACCGGAATGGTTTCGGCCAGCAAGTGGGCACAGCGGGCACGGTATTAATTATTTTTTTAAATCTACCTTTCTACATCATTAAAGCAACACCACAACATGTAAAATTCGTAAAATGGAACAATATGCTATTCTATTGAACAAGCAATGGAGTAGATTATTTATAAAGAAAAAAATATCGTAATTCTACCAGCAACGTTGCTAAAGTGGCCTTTTTAGAACCGCAGTGTCTCTTGAAAAGTTGGAAAAGTTCGAGCGCCCGCACTACCTACCCTTTCGACGTTTTGGAAAACGAAGTAAAGATTTTGGCGCAAACTTCTGAAAGAACAGCGTGATGATTATGATGACACGTACACGATAATTCCGGTCTTCTGATATTTTTTCGAACGGAAAATGGAGTGTGAATGAATACCTACATACACGCTTCGATTGGCAACGTTCCTGATGTTTTTTTCTGGTATAACAATATTGTCGGATCAAAATTTTAATTTCATGTGTCTCTATGCGGATTATACCTAGGTACCTACTTTTAAAGATTTTGACACCGGTTGTAATTTTATTTGGCAAGTACGGGACATACCGGACATACCTACCTACCTGTCATAGCGTAGCCATTTTTGTCATTGCGCTGAGAAAGGCATTACCTACCACAGACCATAATGACTTGGATGTTGGTGAAAGGAACAACCACAAATATCAGCGAGGCAGTGAGGCGGCGCGAAGCAGGCAAGGAGACAAAGGAAAGCAGTATACACGAACTTGGGTAACTGTATATAAAAAGAAAAGTTGGCCAACTATAAGCTAGTTTGTCATTACATTCTCAATACGAATGAATTTATGAAAGGACTAAGGACGTTTTCTATAAAAATAAGGGAGTAAAGATAGTGATGTCAAGTCCGTACAGTACCTTTTTTTAGCGTGGTAAAATCATCAAATGACTCCTCCCACCCAGGGCGGGAACAGCAGGGACTGTCAAAGACACTCGTATTACTCACTAAAATCCACGGTAATCCTTCAATAGTCCACGACCCCGGCAGGCTTTATTCTCTATAGGCTTGGAAGCGACTACGTTCGTTACCAATTGATGGAACCCACCGTACATTATGATAAAAAAATAAAAAACTTTTCAAAAAAAAAATTTAACCGCCTTCAAAAACAACCACATAAAAAGGGTAAAATAACATATACAAAATAACTTTTCTTTCGGAAGTCGGTGGCTTTGTTTTTTTTATTTCGTTGTCTTTTACCACCGACTTCCGAAAGAAAAGTTATTTCGTAGGTTATTTTACCCTTTTTTAGGGTTCCGTAGCCAAATGGCAAAAACGGAACCCTTATAGATTCGTCATGTCTGTCTGTCTGTCTGTCTGTCTGTCTGTCTGTCTGTCCGTGTATGTCACAGCCACTTTTTGTCGAAAGTATAAGAGCTATCCTGTTGAAACTTGGTAGAAAGATGTATTATGTGAACCGCATTAGGATTTTCACACAAAAATCAAAACAAAACAAATTTTGGGGGTGCCCCCCATACTTAGAATTGAAACTCAATAAAAAATTTTTCACCAAACCCATACGTGTGGGGTATCTATGAATAGGTCTTTAAAAATGATATTGAGGTTACTAACGTAATTTTTTTCTAAACTGAACAGTTTGCGCGAGAGACACTTCCAAAGTGGTAAAAAGTGTGTCGTCCCCCCCGTAACTTCTAAAATAAGAGAATGGTAAAACTAAAAAAAAAACTATAATGTAGACCTCAACCAAAACTACCAACGAAAATTAGTTTGGATGAGATACAGTTAGCAGTTTTTGAGATATAGTACATTTTCAAAAACCGCAAATATAACTTTGCCATTCATACAAATACTATGAAAAACAAAGTTATTTTTATTGTTTGCGTATATTACTTACTAATCTCAATATAATTATATCTCTAATCTATGCTTGCTGCTACGGAACCCTTCATGGGCGAGTCCAACTCGCACTTGGCCGGTTTTTTATTTGTGGTTGTTTTTGAAGGCGGTTAAATTTTTTTTTTGAGTAGTTTTTTATTTTACTCTTTTTAGTTTAAATATTCAACCCAAATTCTTGTCAAATACATCATTTTCTTAAATGTGCACTGGAATTTGAAAATCCTTAGCACCGGTATTAACATCGCTCATGTACACAATAAGCTAATAAAATTCCCTATCAAAAACTGCTGAACCGATTTTGATGAAACTTGCAGTTTTCCCTAAAGTGAACTATTCCTCGTACAACAAAAAAAGAATTTTGAAAATCGGTCCACAATTGGCGGAGTAATCGCGTAACAAACACTCAAAAAAGTAAAAATCATCACATCATCCATCAATAAAAATGCTCACAAAATAAAAAGTACTGAACCAAATTGGATGAAATTTTTATGGGACCAAATTGCAAGTATACTGCATCGAACAAAAAAAGAGTTACACTAATCGCACCAGAAACCTCGGAGTAATCGGTGTACATACATAAAAAAAAACATACCGACCGAATTGAAAACCTCCTCCTTTTTTTGAAGTCGGTTAAAAATTAAGGGCGTGGTGGCATTGTTTTCCTTAAAATCTCTAAATGATACATGAACAAACTAGATTTGGGGTTGTATTTGTAATTTAGACCAGATTATACCTGAAATCTTTACAATAAAAGTCTTAATAAATTACTATTTTGTTTTTAAAAGAAGGTAGGTAGTTTCTCCCTGGCAATTATGTTTTTGGTCCTTAAAGGGAACTTACTTTTATTGATCGGTATATTTATAACCAAGTACCAACCCTGTTTCTGGATATCTTACCTGTGATATCTAATCTAGGTAAAATCGGTTGAAGTAAGTAGCCATTATGTTGGTTTAAACTGCTGAGATACCTAATGAGAGACGTCGCTATCAATGCCTAACTAACTGAATAGGTACCGGACAAGTTTCAACGCTTGGACAGCGCTGCACGCAAGGCCTATCCTTAATCCGTGAATAACACTGTAGGATAGTCTCAGAGGGTTTAACATGGCCACTTAACAATACTCCAAATGATTCATTTCGTGATTGAATAGCCGCAATGTCGTTGTTGGAAATGCATGAAGTGAATCATTAGAAATATTGCTTAAAGTGGTCGTTTTAGACCCTAAGGACAGCTTTTTTCGCGCCCGGCTTTGGTCGAGGCCATGCTGCGGGGCGACACAGAGTGGGAAGCGGTAGGCTCCTTCTGTGAAGCATTCATGCTCGCGAAGGAGGAGGCGTGCTGCGTGTGGGAGAGGACAGCGTCCTCCCTCCACCCCAGCTGCAGTGGTAGACGCCCACGGCGACGGACGTCGGCAGACGATCTCCAGCCACCGTGGGCGCGGACATGCGGGCGGCGAGTAATGCCCGGGTCGACGGTGCGAGTGTCAGATTTTACCAAATAAAAAAAAGGACGGCTTTCTGGGCAGGTTTTGGCGATGCCGTTCACCTACTGTCACGAGGTTTTTTCTATTGGAATGATCATAAAAAAATAATATGTTCGACGTCAATCCTAAGCGTTACTATTTTTCTTTTATTTCTATCCTGTGATAAGTAACAAAGTCGCAAATTGAAACTATACCTTTGCCTACAATGAATAATAAAACAGCTATCTTTACCTACATTATGTTCGTTACAAAGAGTACGACAAGGGGAATAATGGACCCCAGGACGCGCGCCTAAAGAACCGCAGCGAACGGGAACGGCATTACGGCACCCTATTTGTTAAACCGGACCTGTAATTTAGATGCAACGACTTGTGACTGTAAGGGAACATCCATTCGGAGTCCTTTCTAAAGCCGGATTTACATTACGAAACTAGTTGCATGACATTCGTTTCATGACACTAATTTCACCAGTAATCACGTGTAAACGTTCAGTTTTACAATGCATGCATTACTTTCGTGACACTGAAGTAGTTTCGTGCTATGCGCATATTTTTTATAAAACTAATGTCATGCAATTAGTTTCGTAATGTAAATCCGGCTTTAGATCTGCTAACAATGGAGTACTACAGGTGGCCTATACCATAACGTCTTAAAGCGAGAGTAATTCCAGTGTGGGAACGAGATGGCGCTAGACGTTTTGTTAAGCTCGGTCTCTCTCCCACACTCAAATTACTCCCGTTTATGAGGTGGCGCTAGACGACTTGTATAGCTGTCTCTTTCCCACAGAGAGTTTCTCCAGGTAGGCCAACAGGACGGGTCTGGGGACGTCATGTTAATTATTATTCACAATTTTATGAATTCACCAATTCAGTAGAGAAATACAAACATGTAAATAATGCCTCCGTAAGTAGGTAAGTATAAATTCTCAGATTATATTTTACCTCTTGAAAACCTAAGTAAATAATAGGTAATAAAGAGAGACAGATTAGGGTAGCTTGATGTGTTGGCGTCCGTCTGTACATACATAAATGAGTGAGTAGATTGGTTCAGGTACCGGTACCGTATACCCACCTATTGTTACCTAAACCTATCCCGGCCGGGTGTCTACGAAGCCTAACTGCTGCGTAGACAACTGGCCCAACAAACGCCAACGAATGGGTCTTGCTCTGCTTCGTTGGACCTGTCTGTCGGCTTAGCGAAAGCCAACAATCGTTCGTTGGCGATCCGAAGCGTGGCGGTAGCGTCAAATAAGTTTGAACCATTTGCCATTGGGCGTTTTTCCATTAGCCGGCACGGTCCCGGCACCGGCGCCGGTGCCGGCGTAGTGCCGGGGCGGGGAAGCAAAAATGTATGAACACCGGGCCGGTGCCGGCGCCGCGCCGGTAAGTGCAAAAGCGAGCCATACAATTTCATACATTTTTGCTTTCCCGGCAACGGCACGGCGCCGGTGCCGCCGGTGCCGTGCCGGCTAATGGAAAAACGCCCATTAGATTGAATTCAGTGTGGACAGTTACCGAAGGCCATTAGAACGAACGCGAGAGCAAATACAAATCTGTTCTTATATTTGGTTGTGCCATCTTCGCTTTTGAATTTTTTTTGTATCCTTTAATTAAGTACTTCGTCGTTGTCCACGATCAAATTGCGAATACAAGCCTGAACCACGTGCCAACGATCGTTTGTAGGTAAATGTATTTTGAATGTACAATTGTACAGACGCCAGCAGGTCAACCTACCCCAATCTGTCCAATTTCGTTAATAGATTTTCAACCTTATGACAATAGTGGAAGCTAGGTTAATGTTTGATTGATAAAATTTGACAGATCTGGGTAGGTTGTACCTTCGAAGGCCAACGAGTGTGCGGTAATAATTCGTTGGCGATTGTTGGGCCGGTGTGTACGCGGCATCACATAAATGATGGTTGAGCTGTGGGTCTACCTGCATATTTACCAGTGTCATAAAGTAACAGCCTTTTATATGCGCCCAGTGCGAGCTTCTTTAACTGCGCACTGGTCTGGTCAATTTGTGGTCCTGATCTGGCCTTTTCTGCGCCCCTCCAGCGTTTGTGACCTGTAGCTGGGCAGTGGCGTAGCTAAGCGGTGGCGAAGCGGATCCTAGCTCCAAGCCTCGCACCTGAAGGGGCCTCGCGCATAGAGAAAAAAAAAAACTTGACAACGGCGATCAACAGTCTGTAAAGCAATGCAATTTAATTGTAGAAGTTAAGAAATTAACATTACCTGCAATTACATAATTATATTTCTGGTGTCTGATGAGTGGGAATAACTGAAGGAACCTAAGAGGCATCGCACATTAGTCTTGCCCACTTCTAGATTCGGTCTCGCTACGCCAATGTGGCTGGGCACCGTTGGCGCACCCCTATTTTCAGCCAGAAATACGTGCATAAACAAGGGTAAAGCCCTAAATAAATATCCAACTATATTGGAAACTGATTATTTTTCCTACTCCTCCACTAGCACCTATAATTTATAAATATTTGTAATCTATCTCAGTTCAATAAAGTACGTAACACGAATAACCGACTATTAGACCTTGCATTCTCAAATGGCTCCTTAGACATAAGCGAATGTCTTGACCCGTTACCAGTACCTATTGATATGCATCACAAACCCTTCATTGTTCAGGCTGACTTTGTTCAAATTCACACATTAACTGACAATACGAATACTAAATATCAGTTTTATAAAGGTGATTATACTGCTATCACGTCCGCACTTGACGAAGTTGACTGGAACGAATTGCTGAGTCCTACTGAGCCTCTTGACGCTGCTCTTAGACTTTTCTATGACAAGCTATATGAAGTCAAAGATCTGCACATTCCAATAAAAGTCGTTAAAAAATCATCACATGCTCCCTGGTATACTTCTGCGTTAATTAAAATCTTAAAAGAAAAATACAAATATCACAAGAAATTCAAAATATGTGGCAATATTTCTGATTATCAAACTTTCTCCTTACTACGTCAAAGAGCTGCAGAAGTAGAGAAATCATGTTACCGTATATATGTACTTGAATAAAATAGAGTCCTCAATAATTGGAAATCCTAAATCCTTCTTGTCCTACATTAAAGGCAAAAGTACCTAATAGTAATTTCCCTAACATACTTAAATATGAAGATACAACCGCTGACACTGGAGAAGAAATCAGTAATCAATTCGCGACATACTTTCAATCAACATTTCAAGAACCAAACACTGATGAACAAGAATCCATCATAAATATAGCTTCTCCATCTACCAGCGCAGCCAGCATTAGTTCTATAGACGTAGGTATAATATATGTTACGATGAAATACTAAAATTGCTTAAAACGCTCGATCTCTCTAAGTCAGGTGGCCCAGATCTAATACCACCAATTTTTATTGTCAACTGTGCTAAAAGTCTCGCTAAGCCTATTTGTATATTATTCAAACGGTCCTTGACAGAGGGAGTTGTCCCAAAAATCTGGGAAACCGCAATTTTTACACCAGTTCTTAAAAAAGGTGATAAGTCACTCGTTAACAATTATCGTCCTATTTCAAATCTATGTCTATTTTCAAAGATCCTTGAGCGCGTTGTTTACTCACAAGTATACTCAGCATTAAAATGTGATTTTGGGGACGAGCAGCATGGCTTTCTTCGTAAGCGATCTACTACCACTAATCTTATTCTTTCAAACGTGCTCAAGTTGACGTTATTTACACGGACTCTTCGCACGGACTACAGTAAATGTTTTGACCGCATTGATCACGGGGTACTTTTAAGTAAACTTTCTTTCTGGTATACATATGGTGACCTGTATCGATGGCTTACCTCCTATATCGACAATAGATCACAAGCGGTTGTTCTGCACGATTTATGTCTACTTGGAATGTAATCCCATCTGGAGTTCCTCAGGGTTCCATATTAAGGCCCCTTCTTTTTAATTTATTTGTAGAAGATGTCAAAACATTTTTCTTAAACTCACACATCTTATTTTATGCTGATGATATGAAAATCCTCAAAGCAGTACGAATTTTATCTGACAAATCTCTACTCCAGGAAGATCTCAATAGATTTGTAGATTATTGTAGACTTAACAAACTTCAACTCAATGTTTCTAAGTGTTCCATATGATCTATACGAAACAGAAAAAAGACTATTGGCACAGGATACACATTAAATAACGAGACAATTACCAAGGTAGACAGTATAAGGGACCTAGGGGTTATCCAAGATAGCAAACTGATATTTGGAAAACACGTAGATGCAATAGCAAAAAAGCCTCCAAGTCTCTTGGTTTTATAATTCGATCGTCCACAGACTTCGAATCTATCAAACCAGTCAAAGTACTAGGTACCTATATTGTTCATATGTACGCAGCCACCTTGAATACGCATCTCAAGTATGGAACCCTCAGTACGAAGTTTATAAATCCCGAATAGATAACATACAAAAAAAGTTTCTGAGGATTCTAGACTTCAAGACAAGGCAATGCTCAACAGATTACATGCATCGTTGCAAAAGGTACCACTTCCTTCCACTTGAATACAGACGCCATCTTAATGACATCACGTTTTTGTTAAATATCGCCAATAATGGCATTGATTGCTCCGAACTTCTTTCTAGAATATCTCTCCGTACTCATCACGTAGGCTTCAGGCAGCGGCCATTGCTGAACGTACCTTTTGCATCGACAAATTACAGGCGAAATGCCTACCTCTTACGTAGTGCAGCAAGTTTCAACAACCTCTCCCCTCACTTAGATGTAGACCTCTTCAGAACCAGCCCTAGTGCATTAAGACGAGCCTTAAATAAAGACTATTTTGATACTGACCGCAGAAGCAAATATAGTTAATTAAGAACACTGATTGTTATTTTTGCATTTCGTTTTTTTAGCATAATACTTTTATTTTCTGTGATTTACGACTTAGATATTTTTAAGAAGAACTTGTTATTGTTTTAATTTTAGGTTTAAGGTAGGTACTTACCTACGTAGTCTTTTTATTTGTGAAAGCTTGTAAATGGCAAATGTCAGTGCAATTGTTGTTACTAACTTATGTATTAGCCTGTGAGCTCTCCGAACATTAAATAAATAAATAAATAAAAATAAATAAATAATTTTCTGATTAATTTCGTTGCAGGATCTTAGATAGGTAAATTCATTCTCCGGGTCACGTCGAGCTTCATTGTCTCGGCGCTTTTCTGGTGGTTGCGACTGTTCATTCTGGCTTTCAGGTGTTACAGTGGTTTGGGAACAGTTGTTCCAACTTAAAAAAAAAAAAAAGGTCTAACCACAAGCGTAGTGATAATAATGCATGAAAAGGATACATAACGGAATGTACGATACGGAACAGGTAAAATTGTATTTATACAAACTTACTTGAAAATACACTACTGAAACTATCACTCCATAAAAAGGATTTAACTCACTTTTACTTTATTTAATTTTTTGCCTACTAGAATGACATCATAGATAATAAAAGTGCACGACTCTAAGGTTCAATGACCCGATTTTTAATTACTCTTTTCCTTAATATTTGACGCATAGTAAACAAACATTTACGTTTTCATTCATTAAATTGTCCTCCCCACCTTTCCATGAATGACGCAAACTAATTTTCTTTCTATTCTGTTTGTTTATTAGATACCCATAAAGTTGGCACTACCTTGTTTTTACGACAACTTGGACAATTTAGTTATTCCTAAACACAGACGTCACTTTGCGTTGAAAATAACTGATTTAAAAGCCTAATTAAATCTGTGTATCTACGGCTATAATCAAAAAATAATATTAAATAAAAATAAGTTATTTTATTAAAACAAACAAAAGCCAGAAATTTGTAGTCTCCCGCCATTACAAATCCAGAGCGAAGTTAACCGAAGTTTGAATCTGCCGCCTTGATTATACTGGTTTAGAAAGAGAAAGAACTACTTTTGTTTCTAAACTCAGGGATCATCAACTATTTTAAGGAGTACTGTATAATTTGATTTTTTGTACATTATTTACTAAATTCGTTCCATATTCCTATATAAACTACTAAAATAGTGTAAATTAATAACCTTTTATTGTAAAACATAAAATTCTAATGAACACCTATCTCAAGACAAGGTTATGATTCTTTATTAAAAAAAATTACATTGCGTGTTTTGATAGCAAATAAAAGTATTATTGTGTAAAAACATATTTCATTGCTAAAGCAATATCTGGAGTAATATTTTACATTTTTAAAACTATAAAACTGAAATTTTGACATTAAAACAACATTGAACGTTGAAATTATGTTTATAACGATACTAACTATTCTTTTACTCCCTTGAAAATTATTCGAAAATCATAAAAATGTAATGCTAGCTTAAACATATATATATGAATTCAGCCAAAAGGTTTGTGATATCTGAGATAAACTACATTTTGTGTTTGTCATGTTGGCCACCCTGACGCAATTTTACGCGCACATGCGCAGAACGACAGGTGGTCGCCGACTCGAACCAGCCGTCCCGAGCGAACCTATCGACTTCTCATCCTCATCATCAGCCGCTTTCGTGCTCTAGCAAGAACGATGTGCAGTGCTTTGTGTTGAAGTGCTCGTGGTGACATGGCGTCCCTTTTTTAAAGATTGTGGAAGGTGTAAAAACCTTCAAAATATCGTTTATTTACAATGAATGTGAACTATGATCGTGTTTGTAGACTGTGCTTGTCATCTCGAGGCGAATTACTGCCGATTTTTCCTACCACCAGTTCGGATGACTCGGAACCTCCCGTCCTCGCTTCGAAAATCAAGGATTGTGTGTCCGTACAGGTATGTAATGTGTAAAATAAGTGTTAGAGTGAAGTTTTGAGTGAAAGTAGACCCTCAGCATACGTGAGAACTCGTCATCCGCCTCGGTTCGAGCAATGACAGGCAGCGCGTTTAGGTGGAGATGTCGTAAGATCGTCCACCATTTTGTAATGTACCACGGCTATCGCTCGGCTCGTAGCCGCGTCGCGTCGCATTCCGTGCAGCCGGCGAGGAATGGCGCATATCATGAGGGTCGGGTTGGCATTATTCCCGGGGGTCATATCGGGAGGGGGCTGCGTATCGCTAGGTTTGGGTCGCGTTGGCTTGGCCGTCGAGTGTATTGATTTATCGGACGAGACCAGCCTGCAGCTCGTCCCTCGGACGGGTCGTGCGTCGCTGTCGGCGTGAGTGTGCTATACTTGTGTGCGTATATCGAGCGCTAACCCTCGAGGGGCTCGCTGGCTGCCACTCGACTCGCTTCTACTTATTCGGTCGAGGAGTAGCCGCTCGCCGGCGCTCGGTTATACCTACGCCTACCTACTTAGTTTCTCCTCGCCGTAGCTATCTATACACGAGGCGCGGTTTCGCCTCGTTCGTTCTGATGAAACGAGCTCGCGCGTCGTGGAGAGCGCCTATTTGCCCACCGTACGATGATTACGTATGATTGTTTTTTCAGATAAACGAAAATGACGACCTGCCCACCAATGTCTGCAGGAAATGCATGGATAATGTCAATAACTGGCATGTTTTTAAAAATGTATGTGAAAGGACACAAAACAAACTACTGTCTCTAAAAGATGGCAACCAACTAGAAGAGGTGGGTTTATCTTTCTAGATATTTGAGCTTGGAACTGTCAGTTACCATTATGTGACTTGTTTTTATGGTGGAAAAATGTATTTTCAGGTAAAAATAAAAAGTGAACCACTGTCTGATGAGGCTTATGATGATGGAGTGGTCATTGATGGCTCATATCCTGTCATTGAGGTATGTATGAGTCAGCAGTAGTTGAATGGATTGGTATGCTGTTATCTAGTAGAGCTATGCAGTACATGTTTATGAACACTGTCTGGTCTGGTCAACATGTACTAAGACATTGCTACTACACATTGGTGTCAAGGACATGTGAACAATTGTCAAGTAAAATAATCACACATAGGGAATTTGTGTGAAGTGATAATGAGCCAGCTATGAATGCTACATGTTTATGATAAGTCCAGAATGAAATTTCACCAGTACTGTTTGTGTTTTCCTTGTATGGCCCACTTAATGGGTCTGTTGACTTGTTGCTCAGTGAACTTTTTTATAGAGTTTCCTCTTGTTTCTCGCTTCCATTCAATAAATAACCTTCATTTATCATTATGAAACTCTGGTTTTAATATAATGATAAACAATTTATTACATCGCGGTGTGGTGCAGAATTCAAAATACCTACCATAGCACATAAGTCTCTGACTTTTCTCAAATAATCAAAAACAATGATATACCAAATTTGGTTTAATTCTTTTTTCCTAACATCTGGGACGTAAGTGTTTATTTTTCATGTTTTAAAAATGTTTATTTTAATTTATTGTCTTTTCAGAATGCTGGCTTTTCAAACAAACTGCAACCTGAAGGTCCCCCAATCTTGGCTTCATTGGGGCTCACACCAAGAAGTGATAAGGTACAGATTACATGCCTAATATAGTTTATCATTGAATGAAACAAGCGCTTGTTTTGTATAACACACTCCCATTTAATATGACACTTCAAACATTTTAAACTTTATTTAAATGAGAATAGATTTTAATATGTTCTGTTTTTTTTTTTATTTTGTTTCATATCTTAGTGATTAATTCGCAATATTGTGGTCAATTTAATGTGTGAGGAATAACTGTGTGAGAATAGTTCAACTGAATTAATTTCATCCACAGAAATGTGTGGATCCAAGAATGGATTGGCACCGGGTCCATGCAATTTTGGACATGGTTCAAGAAGATGAGGTGATTGACTCTCTGCAGACAAGAGAAGAGTGTGATGTTCTGCAGCATTCTGACCATGACTCAGATACTGAAGCCGAACTCCAGACAGAAATTGATGATGGTTACGTTAATTCCAAAAGCGGATACATATGCAAAAATAAACAAGTTATGTCAAAAGTTCCAAAACTATCGACTTCTGTATATAATACTAGAGTAAAAGAAGCTTTCAAACTCAGAAAACGTAAATCAGAAGTTCGTAAACATTTGCCACGACCTAAAAATGCGTGGCAGTTGTTATTCACCGATGACCTACTAGAATTGATTGTTGCTTCTA
The DNA here is from genome assembly GCA_950005045.1 of Agrotis exclamationis. Taxonomy (NCBI): domain Eukaryota; kingdom Metazoa; phylum Arthropoda; class Insecta; order Lepidoptera; family Noctuidae; genus Agrotis; species Agrotis exclamationis. The sequence goes on along the minus strand of OX465423.1, from coordinate 8,157,522 downwards.
CTAATGACAATATTGTAACAAACGGGAAAAGTTTCACGGAGTCAACGAGCGTCAGCGAAATTAAAACGCTTATCGGTATTCTGTATCTGCACGGTATAATGCGGCCAACGCATCAGAAATGTATTGACCTTTGGAACAGTGAATGTGGTGTTCCTTGTGTCAGAAATGTCATGAAATACGAAAGGTTCAAATTCCTGCTTCAAAACATAAGCTTCGATAAAGAGGACGACGACAGCATAATACAGTTTGACATAATGAGGCGTATGCGCAAAGTATTCGAAATCTTCGCCATGAATTGCAGAACATCTCATGAGATCGAGAATATCGCAGTTATTGATGAGATCATTGTTCCAGTTTACGGACCTTGCCCATTTCGATACGATATTGATAAGAAGCCGCTGAAGCAGGGTATAAAAATGGTATTACTAGTTGATTCATCCACTTTCTATATGAGCAATTTAGACGTCATTACTGACGCTTACTTTGGCGCCGAGGAGATAACAAAAAAGTTGGTTCAGCATTTAGCTGGAACTGGCAGATCTATTGTGATGGACAGTTGGTTCACATCTTCATCACTGATGGATATTCTTAAAAATGAGTACCAGCTGTATTCTATTGCAGCCTTGAACCCAAACAGTGATATGATTCCGCCACTGTTCCTATCTCAATACAGGAAATGTCGAACATTCATGTCTGGATTTATTGATCATGAAGTATCACTGACATCGTATGTTAATACTGAGGGAAAGTCCGTAAACGTATTGACTAATGAACCTAGATATTACAGGAAAGGTCATATAAATCACACTACAGTTGTGTCAGTGTATAAAAAGAATCAGTCTGCAGTAGAAGTTGTGGATGTTCTCATGAGTTACTACACCACGATGCAACATACAAATGATTGGACTTTGTCTTTATTCTTTACTTTGCTAAACATTGCATCTGTTAACGCTCAAGTATTGTGGTGCTCTGAACACTCCAATGTTACTCAGCGTCGCTTATTCATTAAAGATTTGGCCCTCAGCTTACTAGAACCAGAAGAAAGGATGCTAATATCTCCAATTCACGATTTAGAGGAAAGAAAAAACAAATTCTCTCTTGTACGCAGTGGTGTCCAGCCATATAAAAATAGGAGAAGATGCAAAATATGTGTGAAAACAACGAAACGAGACAGGAGAACCAGACAGTTTTGTGTAAAGTGCGGGACATTTATTTGTAAAGAACATACTGTCAATATTTGTACTATGTGTGCACATTAGGTTATGTTTTTTTTATGTTGTTTTAATATCGATATTATAATATTAAACTGTAAGTAAATATTCATGTTAAATTTTTAACACTTTTGCATTATTATATTAACACATTCAGTCTAAGTGTGTTTGTGTACATGATTTAATAATATTATAACTAAAAATAGTAGAAGAACAGAATAATTAATAACTTGTTAATTTACTACTGTAGGTTCCAATATAAAATTTATTAGTTATGTGAAATACTTGAAAGTTTTAGTTAATGTTTAGAATAATGTAACGGTGTTGGTTTGAAGTGTCACATTAAATGTTACAAATTAATGGAAACTTTTGAAATATATCTTATTTAGTTTCTAAATGTGTTTCAATATATTTTGATTATAGTGTTGATTTTATAAGAAACTAGCAAACCCGGCGAACTCCGTTTCGCCACCAGATGGCTTCGTTTTATGTAACATTTCGTTTGGTGATTAAAAGAAGAAGAATTTTTTTTTCCTGAATTTTCTTTAGTATAGCGTTATAGCGTCAGGAAGGAAAACCCGACTTGTTTTTATATAGTAGATATTCTTAGTTATTTTTTAAATTTCGACTTCATCAATTACAGGGTGCGGAAAGTGAAAACAATGAAGAAGACGAGGAAGAAATGAACGAGCCGGCACAAAATTACCCGAAAATGCCCCACATGCCCGAGGTCTCCATCACGGTCATGAGGCCTACTGGTGAGACTCTACACGCTCGTCAAGGAATTCACCAACTCGCGTCCAAACTGTGCCTCGTGTGCGGTCGCTCCTATAGGTACTCTCACAACGCACGTAGACATGAACTTACTGCTCACAGTTTCGACAGATACACAAACAAAATTACTCCTAAAAAAACCCTTAATCATCTACAACCCAAACTCAGACCAAACCCATTCAATCCCAAAGCACGGATGATGCCGAATCCTATTAGTCATAAGATGCAGTTCATGAATAAGAACATGCCAACAAAAATAATGCCCATGAACAAAGTTATCACGCCTCAGAAACCCATTCCAATAAAGACGTCGACAAAGACACAAAATAATTTGCCTTACCCTCTACGCATAAAAGCACTCAAAGATTTACAAATTAAGAAAAAGGAGCCTCAGATTCTGAAGACATTATTAACCTCCAAACCTGAAGTTCTGGTCTCAGAACCAGAAATCCTAAATTCTGGGCCTGAAAGTCCAGAGACATTGATATCCGAGCCTGAAATTGCATCTTTTCAAGTGGAAGCTATTCTTGCTGAGCCCGATGCCGATGCATACGATGATCCACAGCAAGGCGACGAAGAAGTCGATGAAGAAATGCAAAACAATCAAAATCAAAACTATGATACAGTTGATATGGACTCTGAGAACGAAATAGAGATTGCTCGTCAGCAAAGTATTGAACAGGAGGGAGAGGAAAATGCTGATGGAGAAGAGAATGTGGACCATGATGACGATAATAACGTGGAAGGCGGTCAGAGCGAAAACGAGAAAGACGCTAATGACGATACTGCTGATAGTCAAGAACACATGGAAGAAGAAAATAGTGTTGATATTAAACCTGAAGATAATATAAAGGACGATGACGGCCAGGAGAGAGAACACGAAGAGGTAGGAATGAATCATAACGAAAACGAGGAAGAAGACGATGATGAGCTGCCAATGTCACTAGCCCCCGTCGTTGAAATAAGTGAGGGAATGCAAGGCGAGTCGTTTAATAGCGAAGTTAATGAAGAAGATGAGGAACTTGATGAAACTGTCGATCCCAATGATACCATTGAAAGTGAAGAGCAAGTTAAAGAACTAGACCCTGACAAAACATATGTTACAAAAACCCAAAGAGACTTCATCGAAAAGTACCGCGACATCATTCAACAAATTAACACGAAGCGTTGTTTATGTTGTGATAGAGAACATCCGCGCAGAAAAGCTGTTATACAACACTTGCAGAAAAACGGTCACAAGGTACCAAAACACACATGCTACAATTGTGTCATCACGTTTGGACATATTGGCGCACTACTCAGCCATATGAGGTCGAATTCTTGCACGAATTTGTGGAAGATTATTTACAATGAAAATGGCATAACCGACGACTTGGTCATCGAAGATGAACCAAAAGAGGTGAAGGTTGCATACAAAGATATTTTCAATGCCAGGTCATACGCTTGCAAACTGTGCCCAGCGAAATTCCAACTGAAACAATTTATAATGAAGCATGTTTTGGATACCCATGAAGATGGGCAGTCAAGGGTACCGCTCTGTTGTGTCCACTGCCGTTCTAGGTTTAAAGATAAGAGTTTACTTAAAAAACACATTCGTAAAGGTGATTGTACTGTATACATTGCCTGCGATTTGTGCTCCGAAAAGTTCGGAAACATGCAAGACTTCAACGACCATGCACTAGCCATCCACGCGGGCAGTTTTGATCAGACGGATAATCAGAGCAAATGTGTTGACGGTCGACCAACAGACTGTCCTTTATGTGGAAAGAAAAACAGCAGCTACCCGAATTTAGTGAAACATTTGAAGATTATACATGCGGTGGAGAAACCTCATTACTGTCAGCATTGTGACGCTAAATACGAACAAGCTACTGAGCTGAACGAACACATTTACATGGAGCACTCTGACAGAACATTAGGCATGCCGCCTGCTGAACCGGATATGTCCATTGTGAAAGAGGAAGCAGAGGAGTACCACTACTCTTGTACGGAATGTAATGCCATATTTGAAACTGTAGATGCGTGGACTGATCACCAAGTCGCTGAACATAACCAAGTGGCTCATCACTGCGATCAGTGTGAGAAGAAATTCCTTCGTCCTTCGGAGCTGGCAGAGCACAAGAACACGCACTTGCGGGTTAAATTTTATCCTTGTAGTGTGTGTCCGAACTCTTACAGCACGCCACAGAAACTGTCTGAGCATGTGCAACAGTCTCATCCTGGAATCGGTGCAGTCGCGGCAGCCGAGTCGGAATTCTTCTGTGACATTTGTATCAGAGCATTTAAAAGTCGCCAAGCGTACTCAAATCATATGCGTATTCACGCTAAAGTACCTACTACTAACAGGAAACCAGCTATAATTAAAGAGGGATTCGCGCCTCAAATTATTGGGAAACCCATCAAGCAGTATCCTATGGTTCAACCGGGTTTTGTATCGTTTAAACCTAATTACAACATCCCTAACGCTCCATATTCTTGTGACATTTGTGGTAAAGGATTCATGCATAAGAAAAATATATGGAAACATAAGAAAGTGTTACATGCTGATATTTTAGTTGATAGACATGATAGTGAAGAGAACACTATGCAAGCTTCCACAGAAGAGGATGAATTCAACCCGGACGAGAATGGTGCAGTACTCTCAACACCACAATTTAATAGTTTCAACTTTACGAATTTCCAGAACAGTGCTCAACAATCAACTCCAGAAACAATGCCATATTCGTGTGAATTATGTAGCAAACGGTTCCCGCTTAGAACCAGTTTGTGGAAACACAAGCGCGCTAAACACGGAATTGTTAACCCTGGCACTAGCGGCAGCAACGAGACATCCACACCATCCGCTAGTGGGGAAGGCAGTAGTAGATCTAGCTGCACTATATGCAGAATCACATTTGCAGACAAAAAATCTTACTATCGCCACCGAAAGAATGTGCACAAATCTACCGTTCAAATGTGCAAAATATGTGGTAAACCCCTAAGTTCAACTTTAGAATTATATGAGCACTTAAAAGCTGCTCATGCAAGGGAATTACTGGGATACAACGCTAACCAAGGCTCAAGTAAATCACAAGATGTGTCGCAAGAGATGGAACCCGATTATGAAAATGATCAAGAGTCTGTCGATCCCAGCGTTGATTACCAGGCGCGCTACCCTTGCGATACCTGTGGCAAACAATTTGTTGGGTTGCTAGCGTTGCAGAACCACCAGTGTATCAATCAGATACCATCTCAGCCACAGACGTTTGATTGTGAGATTTGTCACAAGAGTTACACTTCAATATCTGCACTAAAAAGCCATCGAGGTTGGCATTTACGTTCACCTGATGGAAAAGCAGCCGCTAACAATTCTGGCCTGTGGATGCCCCAGCACAAAGTTACAAGCAAGATAAGCAAACACGAGGTCATAGACCCGTCACAACTAGCTAAGGTTACACATACCTCCACTCCCCCACCTGTCTCTGCTACCGCAGCGAAAAGAAGACTGCCACCAGAGGTCGAGGTGACAGTCGTAAATCCGAATAAGAAATTGCGCTCAGACGACTCGGTCGACTTAGACATGCAAAATTCTGGAGCAATCGAGGATAGGTATTGCACTATTTGTGACAAGGAATTTACAAAAAGAGCGGCGTACCAGCGCCACATGGACGAGGTACATCAACCGAACTCTGTGTTCTGTCCGGTCTGTGATAAAAGTTTTACAAGGAAGTCCACACTGCTCATTCACATGAAGAAACATTACGAGAGCGGTGAGGGCAGCTCCTCTGCTACAGGTCAAGGGGACGATGATTACTCCTGTGATTTGTGCGGAGCTCAGTATGACAATGATCAGGCATTGAGAGCGCACCGAGCGCGGCACCACGGAGAAGAAGAAGAGTCGGCTGAAGAGAGTGATGACGGAAATGTTCCTATTGCTCCTCCCGGTGAATTCACATGTGCGCAATGTGGCGATGGTGTCGCTACGCCCAGGGACCTAATCGCCCATCGCACAATGCATGCTACTCCCACCAAATTCTTCTGTAACATATGCAAAGTGTACTTCGCTCGGGCGCTCGACCTTTCATCGCATACTCGTGCGCGGCACGCTGACAACGATAAGGTATTCTTCCCTTGTGCCATGTGCGACAGGTTTTATATGAACAAGAAGAGCTTACAGCGGCACATCGAGATGGCTCACTGATCTTCGGTTCATTCGAGTGGAGACTCCTGACTAGTATAATAATTGAAAGTGAAGGAAAGCGATACGCGTTTCTATTCGCTCGTAATTTTAATTACTTACCCTTTCTTTTGTGGTGGCAACTTGATGCCGTTGGCTTTACATTGTACATACATTTTTTCTATACAAACTCACGAATGCTACAGCTCGGCTGTATTGAAATCATATTGTTTTCTTATCATTACGATGATGTCATTCCTTGACTTGATTTTAAATGAGAAGTTTTTAATTTTCATTGTTTCTTCTCGTAAAGCCTTTGCTCACGAATTGTGTTATTTATTATTACTATTCTGTCCATAGTGATATGAAAACTGTTACAGATTCAATTTGATGTAATGGTTTATGTGGACTCACTTGGACATAATGTCTTTAGAAATGTAAGTACTTATCATGATTTATTAAAGAAATTGTGGTAATTAAGTAATAATAGCAAACTATTCTATTTTTGAATATTGGAATAATGGGCCAAAATTGAAACATAGTCAAAATCAGTCAACCAGTGTTTACTTGTATGTAAGAATTTGTTTCTTAATGTATGGTTATTTTTTAAATCGACAAATGTAATGGTCTTAGGCGTTTTTCATTAAATTACGTTTAGTTTCTTATCTGTAAATATTAAGTAGTTATTTTAATTGTAATTTTGGGATTCAATGAGTTATTGATTTGGTATAAAAATGGTAAGGTCATTTGCGTTTCACTAAAATGTACTGATTATTTTAAGTAATTTTTAATATATATTCTATGTGAACCACTAAGGGCATATCCCCTCATCTATGGTAACAACTATAATTTTTTTTAAACTAGTTGGTGATAAAGGCCTAAAAATTCGGAAATACAATTAATAATACATATTGTAAAATATACTGTTAAGATTTATCTTAGATTTTGGATACTGTTAATATTATCTTTATACTTTTACAACAAATTGTTCTGTTTTCGCTGTCGTTCAGTGCCAAATAAGTATCTTCCGTTCTCTGTAACACAAAATTGAATTTAAATCAAGAATACTAAGTAGATGTAAAATGTTCCTGTAAATTTAAAGTGTATTTTCTTGAGATTGTACACTGTAAATAAATGTACTGCATGATAATATTACTACGGAATTAACTATGTTTCATATTAAGTTTGTAATCCTACAGGCTGATGTATAGAAATACGTAGTTTTTGTTTACCCTCCGCTGTAAATGTGTGATCAGTAATTTTTTATTTGTCAATATCCTTAAATTGTAAATATTTATGTCTCAACGATGTTGTCGGGTATAAAAGATCTTTTCTAAATAAAAAAAAGGTATTTTGATAAATAAATAAAAACACGCTTCTTCACATTTCTTGAGTAATGTACAAATTAAGTGATATGAACTGTAAAGATGTCCTTCCTGGATTGTGTGCGATTTTATATGAAAGTTAAAATTTGTTGATTAAAAAGTCAATTGTCGATCACTGGTTGAGACGCCGTGAATTATAAAGATCGTTACTGCAGTAGAAATTATTGTATAAAATATACAATTTATGTAAAGGCGTATTTTAAAATAATATTTGCGTGGTTTTGCTTTTACAAAATAAACTTTATTTAATGGGTTAAGTTGATTTTGGCCATATGATTTGAATATATTTCTACGCTAGCCAAGTGCGTAATGATTTTAAGGTGTTTGTACCACAGAGCACGAAAATACTTCGTCAACCGCTTTTAGAGGCGTCATCATTTTCCAATTACAAATCAAGTCACATTTTAACTCACAACATGACAAACGTCGTTTAGATTTGACGACCCGTGACACAAGTAATGTATATTACTGCCGACTCTAGAGGCTGCTGTTGACGCGATTCCTTGCTCTGTAAACTTCTATTTCGTTAACAAAATCTATTTTAGTACGAGTGCCTATTTTATGTGGTCATCATAGGATTCTGATGTAGCAAAAAATTTTGAAAATCATTTATTCTTTGAATTATGTATGTTGACTAGTGGTTAACTGTGAATTAATTGGTTAATCTAATTAACCAATTTTATATGTTTAGTCTTAGACCAAACACACAAACCTAACATACACTGACCATTTTATTTTTAAAATGTCTGTCTACATAAATTTCATTGAAATCATTTTTTTTTTACAATTATGTTAAGAGAAAATTATTTTTTTTAATCATGTCAAAACAGTTTGCGCACACAAAACGGTAAATAATGCGAACTTTTGTTTGAAATCAAATTGTCAAGTTTACTGTAGATTTATTTAATTATTGTGCTATAATTAGGATAATAATAGCTGCCAGAAACTTATTTTTACATAGTACTGCATACATATTTTTTTACTTGACGGCGTCTGAATGTGTTGAAATTGTCCATAGATGAGGTTCACTTTTGTCATCTTTGTGGTTTGATAATAAAGTGACTTAATGATTATTATTTTTGTCTTTCATTTTATATAAACCATTAAATAGTACCTGTTTTCCTAGGTTAATAGAAATAGAAATGTGTTTAATTACTGACATCACATAAATTCCGCACTAAATAAAAATACTCTACGAGTACTTATTTTTTTTTGGCATTTTTTTGCGCAGATGCCCCTTTTTTGCTTTAAGAAGGCAGTCGAGTTGTATCACTTTTCACTAAGGCTACAGAATTTTTTACATTACCTACACTACACTCACTGACGTACGTATATCCTGACTTCTTTCTGATGAGCACTCTGGGAGGTAACTGTGTGGGCGGCAACGAAATTTCTAGAATATTCCTTCCACTTTGGTACTAGTAAGCTCTAGATAAATGTAGTTCAGTCGTTGATAGGTAGTTTTATCACTGTCTGGGCTTTGCTCTCTAGATTGAAGATTTATGGGGTTGTTCTCAAAATAACACACATTATAGATTGCACAAAACATTTTAATATAAACTTAAAAAGTCGTACAACAATATGAAAAATTATTATTGACTAATTATATTAGCGGACATGGAGAGCCGCATTTACTATATTATGCAAATATTATATTATCTTTAACACTTCCATCGAATATATCTTACAAAAGAAAGAAAAATAAAAAGTATCTTTATAATAAAAAATCTCATTACGCTAAGTTGTATTATTATTAAACTTACATTATAGATTTTATCTACAAAATACTGTAGCATTTCGGTCAGTTTCTCAATCGACAATCATACCGATATTATTACATATATTACGTAATAATTTAATCATAGGGTGTTATTAAAGTACATGTTAAGGTTGAAATCATACAACTAGGCTTAATTCTAAATCAAAATATAAAAATAGTAAAAAATAGTTGTACATATCAGTTTAGGTACAAGATTGTGAGTGTTGTGCATGGAACCCGGGCGAGCAGCGTCACAACACTAGCAAGCCTACCGCTGCACCTACACCACTACTGACCTCCATTGAAAAACTGAACCGAGCGCCAAGTGAAATATAAAAAAGACAAATAACACATAGTATTTATTTTTATGAATTTGCATGCACCCGTTATCTTAATGAAATTGAGAAATATTTTTTCCATCATTTATTCATATTCATGTCTTTTATAACATTATAAGTATACCATACACGCTAAGGCCGGGCGCCGCGACGCGGTCGACCGGCAAATGTACACAAGGACTAATATCTTCTTAAAAAAATACTGTTAGATTGAAACGTAGCTAAACCTATAATATTTTATGTATAGTATTATAATAATAATTATTATAAGGGTACAATCGTACGAGTGATGATTACACTATGTGAGATCTCCGACGCCTGCGGGCGGCCCGCCGCCGTCCGACCACGTCCCACCGGATATGCAAACATTATTACAACATACGAGTACAATACATACGTACTAGTACACTATAATAGTAAGTATGAATTATCAATTTCAATATTAAAAATACGTAATTTCTCTATTGGCCTCGTTTCCACGTGAAAAATTAGACGTTTATCCCGTACGAATATATATATGTATACATATTTAAATATCAGTATTTCTCTTAGATCGGAGGACGTATGTATACAGGCTCGCTCTAGAAGGTACGTCGTCGTAAGCGCACGCGGCCGTTCGGCCTCTCGCTCCCTTACACTCTACGAATATATCGATATCGAACGAAGACATCAAAAACTTGACTCAGCATTAAATATTACGAAAATAAATCGCCGGCGAGTCGCGCGGCAGATTATTGCTCCTATCGATAAATTTACACATCGACGTAACGAACGAGAATACAAAAAGTTATGGAAAATCGTACGGATATCACAAGCGGCGGGCGGCGCGGGACGCCCCCGCGGAAAATAAAAAAATAAATCGCGGCGCGCGTCTCTCTCGTAAAAAAGTAAAGACTCTATGAGCGGGTCGCGCGGTGCGGCTAGCGCGCATGCGCGGCTCAGTTGGCGAGCAGCAGGTGCGCCGGCGCCGGCGGGTAGGGGGGCGCGGAGGACGGGGCGGGCTCGCGCCGCGCCACGAAGTACGCCGCGGGGTCGGAGGCGGGCGACAGCGCGCGCGCCGCCAGCTGCTGCTGCATTGCGCGCTGCTTGATGTAGTTGCTGAACTCGGTGGGCGACATGCGGTTCGCACGTTTGCTGCTCGTCTTCAGCTTCGTGCTGCCGAACTTGGTCTGCGCGAAAGTCGCAGTGGTGAAGGTGAGAGGCTGGGCGCGGAATGGAGGCGCTGGAGAGAAAGCGGCAGGCGCGGGGGGCGAAGGCGCCGCAGCAGGTTCCACAGGCCGGAAGCACTGTGCTTCAGGGTTGAATGCGCGGGTCACCTGGAACAATATCGTCAAACATTATGATCGACTTCACCCATCGAAATCTGCTGCTGGTCAGCGATTAGCCAGATTTATCTAGAAGAGACTCAAATGTATATGGGAAAAAGGAATAGGTATAGGGATTAATATTCATAGCGGATTGGTCAATGCCCACAGACCTGACATCCGAGCTGCCGTCGGCTCTGGCTAGTTAGTTAAGGCCAAAAAAATAGGTATCACCATAAGAGAGACTCGATATGTAGTACTAGAGAGGCTATTTTCACCTTAGTTTTAATCTCCACATCATCTACTCGTAGTAAGGCCAAAATACGCATGCTGATGTCGTTTCGATAGACGTGTAATGAGTTATTTGTCATTGATAACTGGGTTGCGCAGTGCGCCATTTACCACCTGATGTTCTTTTTTGCCAAAAGACATAGCCAGACAGCATTAATTTACTCGAAGTCTTCAGAAACTATAAATGTTATAAATTGATACTTCCACTCTAGTTTTACAGGCACATTTATGCTAATAGCCCTGAACGTTCCACACACGCACCAGCCCTTTTTGTAGGACACATATGGCCGTTAAGGTCAGAAGTATGAACGTGGATAAGCAACGGAAGTATGTAGACTAGAGCCCATTTATATGACGCAAGATTTTTGCTGCGGCATTTAAAAGAAAAGTAACAAAACTGGTCTACCCTGTTACCGTATTTGAATGTGGTCCTTACCTCTCTATCGGTCCTCTCATCGGCAGCTCGCTCGTCGCTACTAAAGAGCACCTTCACCGCGCCCTTTTCTCCGATGCGGTATGATACTTCGCCTGAAACACGAGAGAAAATCTCTTCTTTATTTCGTTCGCCATCCAATCTCGGCACTCAACCTCGTGAAATTGTGTCAGGAATTACATTACTTTTGGTTTCGATCTTTTTTCAAGATTCATTTCGAGATATCGGTTTCGCATTGAGCTCACGAGCACTTACATGTTTTTACAGAGACATGCCAAAGCGTTTTCGAGTGGAAAAGTTATCTAGTTACAGCCGGGATTTGTTTTAAACTTTTTGATTTGTTTCTAGAGCTCTGCTATGGTAACAAGACTGGACGGGTGGTATCTAGTTCAGTGTAAAGAGTAGTAATAGTTGGTAGTGACGTACTACAATCATTATTTCATTCTCGCTCTTGAAGCAGTAATTGTCTGTCGACCTCGTTTATTTTGACGATTTGCACATTATGCAACGCACCATCATTTATGAACATTGTTAGCCACTATTGCTACTATAACTGCGTCATTTTAACGCTTATCTAATTGCACTGTTTGTTTATGAAGAATCCACGCTTTTTCATTATCATTAAACACATGAAAGCCAATTAAAATTCCGGGTCGACTGTTGATAATTATTGGCTATTACTACACCGTTTGTTCTGAACTATTATCTACTAAGTGACGTAGGCACGTAAACAGAACAGTTATCGCCACGGCGACATAATTAAAACTAGGTGTATGGGAAATGAAGGTAATTTTATCTCGACAACAGACAAAGTTATTACTGATGATAATACTTTTGGTCTACATAGATTGTTTGTGACATCACATATTTGGCAAACGACGCGACAGAGCCAAACCGAGCGACACTGGGATAGCGTCAGAACTTTACTGGTAGTGACGTTTGTCAAAATTTTCCCACAGCGAAACTAGGAACAATTTACTGGGGAACAGTCCTAACTTTTCACAACGGAATTCTATTTGGGTCGGTTGTTGCTTTTGATTTCTATTGTAGCAGGAACGAAGTTTCTTTGACTTTTGAATTGAATAAAATGTTACGATTGTAGGAATGCCATTCAGTCCTACTTTATCAACTTATTTTCTTTAGCCTAGGTTGTTTTTGGACAGAATAAAGAAGAGGAAAGCCTTACCTGGATCCACCCAGACGGCAAGATCCCGCGGTAGATGTTCAAGGACATCTCGAACTGGCACTCCGGATTCTCTCGCCGCTCGCTCCAGGACGGGGTCCAGTGGGCCTCCAGTCTTCAGGCACCGGAAGGCCGACCCTCTGCACGGCCGGTCAGGGTACCAGTGACCCCTGAACTTGTCTTTCAGCGCCTTCTCTAACTCCTCGCCAAAGATGTTGACGCGCCGTCTTGGTAGCTTATTGTACAGGTAGGATATGACGAAATTTAGGGCAACTTGCACTTCAATATGCATGTTTGCTCTCTGTGGACAAAAGAAAAAATAACTGTAGGTAAGGTTAAAATGATCATCATTCCACGTTGAAATATAAGAATTTGCGTTTAGACCATTTTAAAATCAATGGTCGTGACTAGCGACGATGTTTTTTCGGTTTAATATGCTAGAGGTTAAATAGAGCTAACATTTAACATCGGACGTTCAAAATGACCTCTGCTTATGGCCGTGACAATGAGAACAAACTGTCCGTAGTAACGTAAATAAATACCTGCTTAAAAATATATTTCCTGAATTTTCCTGACTCATAGCTTTATTGCAACTAAACTCACAAATCGATTTGGTTAAGCGACGTAGTCGAATCAATCAATAAAATTAAATCGATTTGCTACTCAGAATAGAGCGGCTCCTCGGTGATTTGCAGATCTAATATTTAAACGGCGATTACTTGCAGAAGATTCTGCGTATCAATCGATTGTTGTTGATAAAGTAATTTAACGAGTTAATTGTGAATGTTTGCAGTTAAAGTAGGGTAGGCAAATGTGGCCTAGATTTCAAAAATAGGTTTGTTGATTTACTAGAGTCGAGATAAAACAAAAATACGTGTTTTGTCCTCGAGAAACGAGTATAGTTACGGTGGTCTGTTGTGATATCCGGTCGTCGATCCCCGGTCTGGTTGTTTGCTAACGTTTCCTCACTGAATTAACTTTGGCCTTCCAACGTGTCACGAGTTGTGAGCGAATAGTGTTGTTACCACACAATAGACATTTTACTAATTTACAGCGTTGTTTTCCTTTAAAGATACGTTGAGATTTTTGGTCTGATTATCCCGAAAGGAAGGGCGATCGGAACGACTTTATGATAAGCATTAATTAATGATAAAGATTACTAAGAATTGCAAATGTTAGTTTATAAGTACATACTTACGTTATCCTGTAATGGCGTTATATAAAAATCCTACAAATTCCATCGTATTTGTTGCCAGTATTCGTTAACACGTCTCGTCTACAAACATATTTTTTTAAGAACAACCTGTACGAGATTGAGTTGTTAATATTCATGATAAATCAAGTTTATCTATTCTAAAAGACGTTATCTGCAAATACGTGAGATAAAATATGATATATTGTAATATTCTCGTAAAAAATGTAGGATAATGATTTATAAACTAAGTATTAGAAAAATTTAGATGGTGCGGTTAACCTGAATTAAGAAATGAAAAACCCTATTGGTGTGATACCAGGCGCACTTTAGGTCAAATTATAGACTAGCAAAAATAAGAAGCCAAGTTGTTGGGGTCGGTTTTCAGTCTCAGGGGATCCTGTTAATTACCGGTGTTTTACGTGAAACTACGGCCTATATATCTGACGCCCATATTCAGTTAACAATGGGTAAGCCCTTGGTAAGACTAAGCACCTTCGTACACAACGCGACGCAAGTCTTCGATACCTTAAGATTTTGGTATACAGGTGACTAAAGCAATACAAACCCATCGAGGTTCGTACACAGACACACGTCAATGATACCAAAGTCGTAAGGAATTGAAGACTTGTGTCGTGTTGTGTATGAGGAGCTTAGTTGTCAGAGTTAGGTACGTGTGACTGTCTCTACCTGTGACGACTGTCAAAGGTCTACATATACCGTGAAGAAAAAGCGTGTACCTAACTAAAATAAAATATTATAATCATAGTTTTCATAGTAAGGGACATCCCGTGCTCATTATTGCGTACCAGGTCACGTGCGGGGACGGCCGTGACTGTCGCCTTGGTTTTTTCCTACAACCGACTATATTTTACAGAACTATCACCAGAAATATATCTTTCTATTTTTGTTGCTTATGCTTTTTCCTTGTGATTTATTTTCGCGTGATAGAGGTGACAAGCTGTTTGCTAGTTTAGGCCTTTCGCGCACTACGCAAAGCAGGTCTCCGTTATCTTACGACTTTGGTATCCATTGACGCGTGCATTGTTTACGAACCTTTATGGATTTGTATTGCGTTTGTCGCCTGGATACCAAAGTCGTAAGGTATTGGAGACTTGCGCGGCGATGCGTACGAAAGGACTTACCAGGAGAGTTTCCCAAAATAAATAGGTATAGTATTTAACCTAAAACTAGTAGGTATAAAATGTTTCAATTTATCGTTATGAGTTTTTTGTTTTATGAGAATTTTGCGATAACACATGAAAGAAAACAAACGCGCAACATGCGCGTAACAGCAAAAATATTGTACTAGATGTATAACATTTTAAGCTTTAAAAAAGTAAACTTTAGTCCCAAAAAGAAAAATCTGACGTCATAGAGGCACTTATCAGCAGTTTCATCATGATGAACAACGCAGTTCTTAACTGACATGCCAATAAATGGATATAGATTCTAGTACCGAACCAATAGTTAACCTTGAGACATCAATTTCAGATTGATAGATAACTTTGACAGGTCTGTATGTGCTATCTGTATACTAGTTACAGTTTTTATGGCACGAGCAGACGTGTATGATGCCATCAGACACTATACTTATAAATAGATGAGGTGTGGTCTTTGGGCCATCCTATTTTAATGGGCTTAGGGTCATGTCAGCTCATGGTCATGACGGCAAATAGGTCTCTTTAAACATCTGATTTAATTGTGAAGAGCTTACGATGGCGTTATAATGTTTTCTGATGTCCGTGATCCCCTTTATTTACTGCTTCTACAGGGTAATCGTTTACCAGAATGAATTCTTTGAGTACTGTCTGTCTTTTCTCTCTGAAAGCTAAATCCGTATTTGGCTTTACGAAAAACAAAAGACGAACCCACTTTTCCAAACACCCAATACATTCTTCCACAAACAGAATTCTTTGCCCGAATTGTAAACTCAGTAGCGAATTTATAACAGTACCTAAGCCAGCTTCAAAATATGTATACAATGCTATTGCAACTATCTTCTCCATGTTTATTACATCCTACGTTTATCTAGTGGATAGGTACTATTTCGTAGTTTAGCCGACAGCAAGAAAGTTCTAGACGGTTCTAGTGTATATTTCAGACTAGAAATGTCGCTAGATATTTCATTCGTACGTGATTGTGGTACATGAGATGGTGTGAATGATCATTGTACGATGCAGTTCGTATATTTATTGTTGTGAGTTTTATTGCAGTTAGGAAGGAAGGGAAATAAAATATTAGTTATAGTGTTATTTTATTTCTAATCACAATTTCGGGGTGATTAGAGCGTTAAAACTTGGCCAAGGAAAGCATTTAGGGTAAGATTGTGTGTAAAATAACCAAAAATTAACACCACATACAAAATTATTTTAGGAACTCCACTGTATTGATATCAGTAATTTGCAAACTTCAAAATAAAAGTAATGTCTACCTACTTTTAGTATCAACCAATCTTGCATGCGGTGCTAGCCTGTAAGAAATTGTTACATTAGCTTAAGTTTCGTAAAGATCATTACTTTAATTATTTACAATGTAAACAATTGTTGGTTGGCCAATAAAGGAAAATAAAATAAAATAAAAAAAATCTTTCATTCCATTATATGTTTCATTCTTCACGTACAGACACGCATATTTACTGCCATACGTTTCGCTCGATAAAGCTACATAACCGGAGGACATAATAAAAATATCGTGGAGATAGATTGGGAAAACATGGTCGATGCTAAAAAAATATTTTTCCCTTTGAGATCAATCGGCGATACGCTCCGGAGGAAAACACAAATATTTATCTTACTGAAGTTTCTCGAAGACGATGAAATAAGTTACTTCGTGGCTTATTTAAGGCTTCGTCATCTGTATCGTTTCACTATTTTCTAATCACGCAAACTTTGCCTACGAGTTGAAAATCAATACTCTTTTGCGATGTTAGTTTATTTTTAACTGAAATGTCGTGACCCCATAGAGAAGGCGGTACACAGTTCTATTTGGTTAATCAAGTAGTTTAGTAACATTTTACGAGTTGTTTTCGCGAGGGGCTTTCGCGAAATGCTTTATTATAGCTTCAACTATACTACTCAAAACAAAATAAGGGCCACCTGGTTTTAATCGATTTATTAAATATTATTTAAATATTACTAGTTACAATGACTGAATCTGATTAATGTTAATGGTTTTAGATGGAAATACACTTAAATTAAATATGTATTCCAATAAACCGTTAAAATAAACCAAATTGAATGAAAAGTGAGGAATTGTAGGAATGTATCAAGTTAAATAAAACATAAAAAAATCGAAAAAATAACGTCTTTAATGTTCCAAAGTGTTCTTTTAAGCTTCTCTTTTAACTCTGTTCTCTCTGTTCTGCTCATTTTATGGGAGGTGGAATGGTCTGGATTAAATACCGAACATTTGATTTTGGGATACTCTACCAGCATGTTTTTAGACAATTTATGAGATCCAGCTGCGTGTTGATGGCAATTTTACTTTCTTTTTCACTCTTCTTTAACTCATCTCTTAAATGCTCAATAGAACTTAGGTAAAAATCCTGAGTGTCCACTGTACCATCGTAATTCGAATCGTATTTCGCGTAAGGGAATGTGTGCACTGTTAGTCGCGTCGTGTTCGCTCGAGCATTATCCTGCTTCAAGAAGAACTCAGGTATTCCTTGCTGTGCGAATGGGGTAATGTGGAGTTGCACCACATTCTCTACGCAATTTTGAGGAGTTACAGCACCCTCGTTAAGAAGTGCGAGCTCAGTTTTGCGTGATAGAGATAACCGCCCCAGAGCATAACTCAGAACTCGCCAGAACAGTCTGTTTTAAGAGTGCTAGGATCTGAAACCTGTTGTTTAGATCTTCTCTACACTCTTATGAATAAATTTTTATTGAGAAAAAATAACCCACCAGTCATCAATAAAAAGCAATGAAGCCCAGTCAAAACAGTTCAATAATTTTTCTCCTTCGCAAATGTTTCACGATTTGCACCATACGCTGCAGTTAACTGGAGGCGAACCAAGCATCTTCTTGAGTATTGTTAGTCTTTATGGAGTTGATTCGGAATAGTGTAGTCAATTATAGGGGTGCCTGTAGATCGACGCAATGGAGTTTGTACGGTCCGCGCAGTAAATTTTCGCTCAATTTGCGCGGTTAAACAAACTTAATGGTCTTCTTGGGCTTTACTTACTTACTTTCTTCCTTGATCACGGCGTCTGGTGATATTACCCGTCTTATAAGACCAGTTTCAAGCATTTTGAACCAATCGTTGGGAATATTCCACCATTTAACCTACCTCTTCTGGCTACGGGCCCTCTGGATTAAGGTGACACCCCAAGTGGCTGTTTTTGCGTCCATATGTCTCCGAATACATGACATTATGAGATTGAAAGATCATTATAGCCTGCTTGCTGTATTAGTCGAAGAAAACTCCGTTAGAAGTTTGAAAATTAAAAAACACCATACCGTAAATTCTAAGTAATCTCAAATATCTAATTAAAAAAAAAGTTATGAATTTCCAATTATGCAGTAGAAACAATATTAATACTTGAAAGAAACCATAACAAGATATTTAGTATTTATTATGTACCCAGAATAAGAGCAATACTTGTTTTAAGTGCAATTTAAAAAGTGGCCCTTATTTTGTTTTGACGAGTATATATTTCCCGGGTTTTCCTCAACTTCTCTGTATATAAGGCAGAAATCACATCACATTGAAGTAGGTACTCTCGCGGCCTAATCAGTAGCTGGGGAACTTTAGATAAGGCGCAAACAGTGAGTCTCTGCGGAATAAACGAAATGGGCCCGAAACCCTTTGAAGGATTCTTCAGAAATTTCAAGAACGAGATAACTCTGCTTGAAACGAATGACATTTGTTGAGTAAACTTTCTACGGAAAGAAGCGATTTAACATTTACTTCAGAAAGGGGCTCGAGATGTTCTATATTTGCTTAGGCTTTGGGTCTAACGTCTACTCAATATACATAATGCCTTCAAGCGACTTTAGAAAAGGTATAAAAAGATCGTAAAATGTCTACGACACGTAAACTCGGCAGGCCTAAATTCTGCTTTGAATGCCAATCAACATAATCTTGTGAATCGATGGATTTTCCTCAAAATATTTATTCAGATTTATGCTTTTAATGCAAATACTAAGTAACGGTTTTTTTCTTTCTACAATTTTTTTAAGAGACTTGAGAAGCTGGACTGTCAATGACATAACAACAACGTTAGAACCACTATTCTTTCCTATGACCAGCGTTGAAGGAATCCTTCCTTAGGAGCGACAAAGAAAATTCCTTCATTATCGTCTATTATTACGATAAATGTGAAGAAAATTCCAAGAACATTAAAAAAAATAGAAAATTATAAGAACCTATCTGGACGTGATCTACTGCGATAAACAGTCTAATTTACTGTTCTATATTTGACGTTTTTAATTTTTATTAACCTTTTTAAATGGTCTCTTTCTTTATACCACAATCGATAATTTCACTTTCTACACAACAGTAGGCATAAGCCAGTTCTACCAAATTGCAAAAACTTTAATTACATCCCAACTCTGCGCAACGTAACTACAAAACCGCCAACATGACGGATGCGACACAGACAATAATTCAGCACAAATATCTAGGTTACGTACTACCAACATAATACAGAGGAATGAGGCTTCCAGGCACATTTTCCAGCTAAATGGTTCCCACCATTATATCTCAAACAAAGCCACCCTTGTCACAAGGAAGGTCATGATGAGAAATGGCGGCCTACGGCTGTGGTACAAGTATGAGTTAGCAGCGATTTATTAAATTATTTTGTTTTCTTTCTATTTGCTATTATTTTTTCATTTACGAGTATGTATTTGTTGTAGAAAGTGGAAAGGTTTTGTTAGTTCGTGCCTATAATTTTAAGCAACGAGTCAGCCACAATGATGCCATTTTATCGAGATCAGCATTTGCCATTACTAAAATAATTAGGAATTGTCCAATAAAACACATTTATGTATCTAAAAATATAGATAGGTACTTTACACTTTTTTATATGTTTTTACGATTAGGGTCAAGTGGTAAACAGTGGCCCAGTAGTACACAGTGCACCAGCACTCATATCCCAAAAACGCGACGTTGCCAAACCGTGCTGCAAACGTGAAACAACTTGTCTTTTACCACCTCTCGCACTCCCCAGTCGACATCGCGCTCCCGCCCGTAACGGTCGCACAGTGCATGATTTTGTCCTTGGCGCCAAAAAAAGTAAGTACACGTGTTTTTATTTATTTTCTTTCTAGAATCGTTGTTTATTTAGTTACATTAGATTGCATTATTTTCGTGTGTAAAGCAAGTATTCCTTAATAATTTTGATGTATAAGTATCCCTTGAATTTGGTTTATTTAATAGTTATGTCACCTTATAGGTTAAAAAGTGGTGTTTGTACACAGTGGCTCAAAATCGTAAGGTACACAGTGAACAGTGATTCACTGTGTACCAATCACTTTGTTAATTATGTCCGATACAATTTGTGCTTATACTTTTCAACTGTGATTGTAAAAAACAAATAATCAGGTGATCTTTTTGTTTCAGAATGGGTCGAACTAAAACAGAAAACCGAAAAATTGGCGGTCATGATGCAAACTGTTCTAAGAAGCGTAAACTATTTCGTAAAATGTTATTAAAAGACTGTTAATTGTTATGTAGAATAATAATAATGTTCCTAATTTTTTAATTTTTAAGTTAAATTAGTACTAGTTCTTTTTTGGACTGATTGTTAACTGTGATTGTTGCTGTCGAATACAAATTATTTAGTAATACATTGACTGTTAATTGTTATGTAGAATAATAACACTGTTCCTAATTAGATTTTTAAGTTAAAATAGTACCTAGGTACTAGTTCTTTTTTAGACTGATGGTTAACTGTGATCGTTGCTGACGAATACAAATTATTTAATTTTACATTAATACAGTTTCATTTAACGCCATTTCTAACAATAAATATTTTAAAATAATGCGATAAAGGGATGTAATCAATGTGATGGTTCACTGTGTACTCATTGGTCCACTGTCGACGAACCCCCCGGTTCACAGTGTACTTATACTGGTACACAGTGAACCAATCGCCATCTTTAAAAAAAAACAATATTACCAATAAACTATAACAATTGGAACTGAAATTGATATGCCAAACACAAGTTTAATAAATTTCCTTTCGTCTAATGTCAATAGCTCTTAATTAAATTCACGTACATTGGTTTTATAAATGCTTAAACTTTTAGTGGTTCACTGTTTACCATGTCACCCTACATATAAACATATAAAAAAGTGTAATGCAATTAAAGTTTAGTTACTTGTTTTGTAGTATAGTTTTTGAACTGGACATTACCAACATAAGAATTTAAACCGGAATAAAAACAAAAACCAACAATTACTTCGTACAAATGCTTATCTGTCCGTCTTTACAACATTTCGCATTTGCAGCAAAAAATAGAGAATCAATATTTCAAAACGCCCCCGCTTATACCTTAGAACACTAGTAGAGCGGGTTCCCAAGCCACGGCAGTTTGCCTAAACATGTGAGCCGTGAAGTATGAAGGTCGGGGGTAATTAATTTACCTAAGATTAATCACATAGGTAGGTGCTGCTGATTTGCGATTAAGGTCTCTATATAAAGGCTTTATGAAGCGCCAGTGCCTTGGATCAAAGCGCTGTATTGATGTGGTCGGGGATCAACCTTTACAGAGTTACCAATTGATATTATTAGGTTAGGGGGAATTGTACCATGTTATGTATTTGATGGAAAAAATGGGGTTAGCTCAAAGATTTGTAATTTTATATGGTACTCTCTCTTATTTTTTTACATTTGCCTCTCAGACACGATGCTATAAATTGATATGCAAGTCGTAAAATAGATTAAGTAGTATTTAAATACACTATTTCAACAATAAATTACAAACTACATCCTTTTTTATAAATCTCCAACTATTACAATACTTCCGAGTCCACTTCCGTGGTACGAATATTACGGTTCACCTACTTACCCATATACGCCGTAAATCAGAACTTTAACCGGCGTCGTCACAGGGTTAAAAGTTCTTTACCTTTTCTTGTTTCTAACTTTTTAAGTTCTATGCTTAGACAATATTAGCGAAAACTAAAAACCTCCACAGCATAATGAGATTTGTGACCAGAACTGACAAATAGAAATATAGCGACTAAAAGATGTTTGCCACTATGTACAGCTTTGCCATTAAAATGCTGAATAGATAGATAATAATCTTCGGAGAGGTAGGTACCTAATTCGAGAAAATCTTTGGGATTTTCATGATGACTTTGTCGATGATAAATTAAAGTTTTTCTACTATTTCATGAGCAAAGTTAACCCTGTCTACATGAGCCACTTAAACATAATTATTCAGAAGCCTTCGTGTTTCAAATAACACCATAGTAAACCTGTCACTTCAGAATGGAGTACTTAAAATCAAATTGGTACAAGTGGGTCAAGATTTCGGAACTAGATTATTAAGCTGCAAGTTTCTTTCTGGAATTAACATAATACTGTTTCGAATGGCCGACTTGTAAAGGCAAAGGTTCAATATTGTGCCGTAGAGGTTTTGTCTGTATGGCTATGACAATCGACTTCCATAAATGTTTTGATAAGCTAGTGGCATGTGTAGATTAACTAAATACTAATTAGAATAGGACAAAAAAATCGAGAGGCAGTCCCGGATTCAGAGAGTAGTGTATTTTAATTAAAAAGTGCTTTTAATCTTTAGCACAAAATCTAAAAAAATGTTGTATTTCGAATGGGTGAAAAAATTCATCCCATTTCCTCTTTATTTTAAAAATGTTTAAAAGTGCCTTGTTGGCCTAATTGAAATAAATAGAACCCATAGGCCTAAAAGAACTAGCCAAATCCGCGTCGTTCGTTATCAAGAATTACAGATAGATACTGCTCTTATAATACCCGAAAAACATACTCAAAGCTTGGTACGTACCGAATTTTACAGAAACTCTTATAACTGTAAAATGGCATCTATCTATTTAAAAGACATAACACCAAAAACCCAAACATTTATAATCCCAGACATTCACGAATAACACAAACGAAAACTAAAAACAGAAATAGGCTAAACTTCCAACTACCCGCTCCAAAAACTCAAATATAGATGACATCTCTATTGGGACGCTCACAAAGTTAAATATAACTCGAATGTAGCAGTTAAATTAAACCGTTACGTAAATAAACGGTTAAAATCAGGATGCAAAACGGACCGTTTCACATATAGTGCCGTTAAAAGGTAATGTATTTGATGTGATAGTGTAGTGTCACGCTATCGGGCATTAGATAGCTAGTTTGAAACCCATTTGAACACATTACACACGATGTACAGCTGTTTTAGGTAATTTATGACGTACGAATATTAACTAATATAAAATCAACAAATTCACCTTTTATGACATTGTAAAAAGGATTGAAAGGTGTAACATAATTGGCAAAGTAAAAGTGTATGTTACAATCAATTTTATTAGGCCTCCCAAATACCCACCTCCACGGTCTCATTATTTCATCAAAGTGGGAAAATGAATATTCCACTTCCAAAGTACGCCCCTATCTACATCTAAAGGGAGTAATACCACAATAAGATTATAATATAATCGCCCTAAAAGTTTGTTACGAGCCCATCCCTCCTCGTAAACTTAACAGTTTTGCATAATCCCCGCGATAATGAAATAAAAAATTTCCACATCACGTATCCTTTACAATTCAATATGCGGGGTGTATGTGAAAGTAGGCCAGGTCCAAGACTGCTCTCTATACTATTAGGCATTACAATCGATCCCTACGAACGAAACCGAACGTTTGAGGACATACGGCCTTAAGTTCGCCCGTCCTATTTATATCGGTAACCCGGTATCGATCTGTCGCCCCACTAGCCGACAACCCTCTATTCTCACACACGCCATTTTATCACTTCACCCCCAAGTAACAAAGTCCAAATTCCTGTGTAACCTCACTTACATGGATTTTAAATAGCCGCGGCGAACTTCTGTTGATTCGAGTATTATTCTTGGTGTGGTTAGGTTTTGTTTTTCTTGTTTTCGCTCGGGAAATTGTGGACACGAGAATTATGTGGTGACGTAAATAGAATACGTCACCGTGGAAATACGCTTTTATTTTGTCGAGGTTCACTACTTGCGATTTACTATGGTTTGTAGTTGGTTTTGTAATACATAATCGTTTTGCCATGTACGCACAGTGTATTATTTAACTTTAAACATGGATCGAATTGAGAGAGGTTGTTCTATACAGATATGATTCAAATTCTTTTCCTTAAATTTTCTCAAGAACACTTGAGAAAATTCAAATAAAACATAATCAATATTCAGCACGAACTCCTTGAATTTTATAATAAAAAAAAGCCTAATATAAATAATATTAAACCAAACTCCGTCGAACTAGAAGCCATTACGTGGGCGCTTAATAATTTCCATTCTATTGAAAATTGAGGAATTATCCCAAGAAAAAAAAATGTTCGTAGAAAGCCGGCCTTATTCTGAACGAATTCTTTGATTCATTCAACCGTTTCTTCTCTTTATCGGAAAGAGATTTAGGTTAGCCTAAGTATGGATACGAAGCTCTACAAATTCGCACTTAAAGAGATTATTTTCTGCTTTATTAGCTCGTGTTCGGCAGTTCGGGTCATTAAACAAAGGACAAAAAGATGTAACATTGAACGGAGTCGGAGGGTTAGTTATAGTTAGGTTATCGGTAATTCCTTACGGTCTGATGCACCTTATTAAGCGTTACTAACGTTTTGTGGTAGGTTCATCATAAATCTTCAATTGTAATAACGTAGTTAGGGTCGATTACGCTGTTCTATAAAATCTGTCTTTTTGCTTAACATTTTCAGTCTTACGAGTATCTATGAACTTCTGCTGTAGCTAGACTAAAACTATAAAATATAACTAGGTACCTTTATACAAGGTGTTAAAAAATCAACTGCAGGAATTCCTGCAGTTGATTTTTTAACACTCACACGAAATTTCGTGTGCGTACTCGGTACCAAAAACTAAGTACATTGCAAAAAAAAAAAATATTTTTCGAGCATTTTTAAAAAAAAAAAAAATTTTTTTTCAAGCATTTTTTTTGACAGTATTAATGAATTTGATTGCTCTTTGAGGTCGTTCACCAGTGTGTAGCGTTCACAGCTGATTCCAACTTTCCCATCACATTTTGCAGACTTTGGACTGGCAATTTATCGAAACACTTACAAATAACTTATTTTATTGGCCATATTAATAGGCCAAAAGAAAAATGCTTGAAAAAAAAATTAAAAAAAAAAAAAAAAAAATTTTCGGAATGTACTTGGTTTTTGATACCGAGTACGCACACGAAATTCCTGCAGTTGATTTTTTGACACCCTATATATTAATCTATTGTTCATAAAATATTGCCTACTTAATGGGAAAAAAGCACGTGTTAATGGTATGCATAATTATAATATGTACATAAATATATGCAGACACACTAAAAATACATTATACCTTCAACGGACAACTTTAAATAAACAAACACCACAGAATAATTCCATCTTTTTCATTATCATTATATGTATAAATAGAGACAATGCAGCCAGTTACTACCAGTTCTGCCCATAAAGTTCAGTTATCCCCAGCTAGATACAAAATACACTATTTACACAAGACGCTGCGCCGGAGCACCTATTATTGTTATCTGCAGAAAGTGTTGCGATCATTTACAGAACGTACTGAATAATGCCGTGGTCAAAGTATGAGCAGTAGCGAGAGCGATTTTATGAGGGGTGTAAAATATTTAGTTTACGTGTCATGGATCTCCACAAAGTATCGTTTGATTCTCTTTTCTGAGCACTGTCAAATCTGCATCTTCAAAGGTGTCTTTGTGATAAGCATGCAAAAATCTTCTTCACTTTATATTGATGGCAAAAAGTTACAATCTGTTTAACCCAAAATGATGAGTTGAACGGTATGCCAGGAACTCGGCATACCGTTTGTAATATTTGAATATTTGTGGAGTGAGCAGAACAGTTTTTAATTTACTAGCGACCCGCCCCGGCTCCGCACGGGTGCAACATCTAGTATATTATGCATGTTATATACACAATATACATAATAATCTTTCTCTTGAATCACTCTATTAAAAAAAAACCCACATCAAAATCCGTTGCGTGGTTTTAAAGATCTAAGTATACATAGGGACAGACAGACAGACAGCGGGAAGCGACTTTATTTTATACTATGTAGTGATATAAATAGAAAATGTTACCCCCTGCCACGACTACCATCATGATTTCACATGTGATATAAACCTACTGCCCGATTACTTTACAAGGAAAAAGTTTTACCAAAAGCATATGACCTTAACCTTCAAACTAAACAAAAAGTATTGAAGTCATTACTCTTCATTTCCTCCCGCTACAGCTTGTCATTTGTACCACTCCAAAACAAATGGCTTGCATTCATCTACGTTACACTGCTCTCTCTCGTAATAGCCTGATGTATTGTAACAGCTTAATAATCTTTTGCCACCTTCCTACGCGGACATCGGAATTGCCAGTATTCTTTAATATCTTCTATACAAGACAAAGTAAGTTTAATGGTCGTCCGATCGGTGATTTTTCTCAGAAAAGCTTTTAAAGCTGAGAGTAAATTGATTGTAAAAATGTTGGGTCTTATTGTAGATAAATGGAGCTAAGTTATGACCGGTCTGATCAACCGTGAAGAAGTGTCTTTCTTTAGAATATCGCTGTTATAAGGATAGGACAAGGCAATGTACTTTAGAGCTTGTAAGTCTGAAAATATGGCACTTTTCCGAATAACATGACTCTTGGGTCCTTTAGGTACATAAATACTGGTGTGACGGAATTCTGAGCGAAAATTCAGACCATGTCACTTCGGTAGGCGTATGAAATGTTGTCTGGCTTAACGCATTTATAAAGTTGATAGCCCGATGACCTATATTTCGGATGAAAATGATTGGAGAATGACGCATGTTGGTCACGATTTGAGAATCAGAAAATAGCGACAAAACAAATAAATTGGCTTTCATACCAGTACATCTATTTTGCCACTCTCAAACATAATATAGGAACGCGTAAAGAGATTTAGATGTTATTGAACTTTGGCACTATCTTTTGGTTCAAAGATTTAGCGGCTCACAATAAAAGCGGCTACGGCCATCAATATCCATCGTTTGCAGAGGAAAATAGCCCATAATATATTTACAGTTAGATTGTAAATACATCAATAGAATTTATTTCATGATACGGGTAGGTACTGTATCCTTCGATAATCTCCGCGGTAATGATTTCTCAATGCGAAAAGTAAGGGAAGAAAAACAATTTATATGCTTATGTGGCCTATATAAATACTTTATTGCTAATAAATGTACAAAGAGAACCGTTTCTCTCTCAACGACTGAATAAACTGGACAAGATTTAGGATATAGACGCTAGACAAAAAAATAGGCTTTATATTTTAGGTAGGAATATAATGCTCGTTGTGAAAAATTTTGACGCCATTGTTAGAGAGAAGAACCACGCCAAATATGATCAGGGATCTCACAAGAGGTTTGGAACAAAAAAAAAAACCTTTGTAAACCTTTTAATACAGAAGAATGTTCAAACGTTTCTTATAAACATTTTAATTCATTTTTATATCAATATACCATAAAACCTGTCGACGTAAATTCAACGTAAACACTTCACATAATCGATCTTCAGCAAACAGTTTAAGCATGAAACTTTTAAATGGAAATCATGTTTATAAGGGTCCCTTGACACGAATTCGTGTTACGTTTTACATATGAAAGGACCTAACTCATGTGGAGTGTTTGCTCTGTTTATTGTGTAGTTAGTCCCTTAGTCGGTGGTATTATTTACATGTGTATTGTCTCGAAGTGTTTTGAGTACAATAGGAATTATTGCTTGAAGTTACTTAAGTAGGTTAAACTCCATCCAGTTTATTGATTTTAGTTTCGGGTTTTAAGAGAAGTCATCATCTACTGAGTCTTATCCCAACTGTGAGCAATGGAGCACCTTTCTGATCTCCATAACCCAGTTACTGGGTAACTAGGTTGTACTTGGAGACACAGTCTTCTGGTCATCCATAACGACTGTCAGTCTTTTTTTTTAAACAGCGGTCTGATCCTAGAATGTACTGAACTGTCATCGTTTTAAACATTTTGAGCTCTAAGTAAACACACATAGCAGTCTTTATTCAATATCTTCACTGTGGTAGCACTTGCTAAAACAATTCTTGTATTGGATTACAAGATTAAATGGTTACTTTGTCGCGGTCTACAAATGCTATTAATATTCTGCTTGTGAAAAGGTTTCAATTGAAGGTAATGTCAAAATAAAGTCACAGATAACTAATCTAATATTCATCGAATATTTGCTATGCAATTGTGATCCTTAGGGAATTCAAAATACAGAATGTCATTCAAATAATATAGTGATGACTTTGTACTGTAATTAACATTTTATCAAGTTATTTTTTTAAAGTAAAAAGACATGTGGTCCTCAGAGACGTATGAATATATAAAATTAAAAAAAATGCATAAAAGTAATTTTAATAATGGTCTGATAGACTATAAAGTATTAATTGAAAAACACCTTTTATTTCACACGTCATTGTATTCACGGTAGTAAAGTGGATAATGTATGCATAAAAATATTAATTATTATTGATTACTAACGTAGGTACCTAGCAAACACGATAAACGCACATGTTTTTTTCAATTGACAGTTTATTTACAATAGTATTCTTTTTCCTTTTCATTTGAGCAGAGAATAATTATATTGAAACTTCTAATATTTTAGGTGTTTTATGCTGTATTTATAACTCAAGATGCTTTTCAAATCATTGATCCACCTAGCGGTCTACCCCGGACAAGCCCATCGCAGCCTTAACCTGCGGTGACGGCTGAGTAATCCCACGGCGGTGGTAGACCTCACCAGGGTCGCCTGGCTGGCTGGCTAACACACCACCAAAATCTGACACCAAACAATTCTTTACCATGTTCCGTTGGTGCGCAGGAGTTCCAGTTCTTTCTGGGTGAGTTCGTTCTAGCTTAGATCTCATCATTGCTTCAGGGCAAAATTGAAACCCACAGCAAATCACATGAAGAAGAAAGACTACCTATATACCCGAACACTCTTTAACAATGTAATCTACTTGTAGGTACACCAATATTATAAATGTGACGGGTTTGTTTGGTTCAACGTGCTAATCTCAGGAATTGCTGGTGGTTAATTTAAAATTTATTTTTGTGTTGGAAAGTCCATTTATGGAGGAAGGCTGTAAATAAAACATCCAACTACGACAAATGGGATCCGAGCAGGGGGATAAAACCACGGGGAGCTGCTATTTCTTTAATAAACAGCCCTCTTCAAGTTTCCTCCTAAAATTTACAATACATAAGACCTAAATATAATAGCAACGTCCCACAAATACATTCTACATGTTATATAGTAAGTGTTGAATAAATCCTCGATGCCTAGTTCATGAATATTCAAGCTACTGATTACAATTCTGTTTGAAAACGGGGTAGACATGAGTTTTGGATAATAAACACTGCGAAAGGAGTTAACTTTCAATTCGTGATCACGTGTGTTAACCGCCATTGTTTAATTTGTTAATTTCAAGGACAAAACTTTTTGGAAGGTTTTAGTAATTGTCCAGAAGCCTTCACACGAATTTTTAAGGCCAGATTGAAATACTTAACAGTGTAATAATTTGTTTTCTGCATGAGCAGTAAGTATTTAGCCATATTTTTATGGGTAGTCAAAAGTAAGACCGACTGATAGATAGGTCAGGTCGATCTGACCAACAGTTTTGGCAAGGGGTATAATAAATTATCCAGTTACTGGATTGTGGAAGTCTATAAGTGCTATTATAACTCAGATGCACTCGATATTGGCGGTAGCCGAAAGCATCACGTCATTTGTATTCGTGCAAAAACCAGATGTGAGGTTGATGATAACTCGTTAATATAAGTTCTTCGTGCTGGCACATCTCTAAACAATAAAATACGTTCGAACAAAGGTTCTATAGAACATTATACAGGATAAACTCCTCAAAAGCCTACACGTAGGTAAGATGTGTAACTCAATTACGAAAGATGTTATCTCAACAACGCATCCTGAATTACAATAATAGACTTTACGGCAATTAAATCAAGGTTTGTAATGGTTTGTCGCAATCATGGCCGATGTTTATCTGTGACAATCATCGTTGATTTGTAGTCAGAGCTGATTGTGGGAACACCTATGTATTATTTATGAGGGAACGTTGCGAGTTCGTTTAGGTTTTATGATTGAAAAATTAGTTTAGCAATCAAAATGGGGCCTAGGAGTATTTGGAAGATAAATACGCCTTCTAAAAGCCTAACTAATCTACTTAGACACATAAACTAGATTTTCTGTCCATTTTTCGGTAAAAATCCCAGAAAAAAGATTTTAGTCCAAAAACGACACTTATCTTCTTGACCTTTTCAAGAGTCCTCGCCAATTTTTTCGCATTATCGCACAGTCAACCTAAAGCCATCTTCATATTGGCTGTAACAAGAGTTTTAAGAACATAAAAATGTCTAAGTACGACCCATATTTCCTTCTGTCTATCTGTCAGGCCCGGTTTTGATTTTATCGCCGAAAAGGCTCAGCTGTAATAGTGATTCATAAAATCCTAACCCCAATCTAGATTTGCTGGTTTTATTTGGTCCTTCAAGCTTTTGTGGTGTGACTGACATTTGTGTTTTTCGGTCCTCAGAAAATAGGTTCGGGAGAAAAAAGTTTTCAACCCGAGTTCAAGGAGGTTGACACTTTGATTCGTTTGTGTGATAAATGGTTAATGTTGTTAAATTGTTTGTTTTCATTCTGTTTTCAATTTAGAATTATGATTTGTTGAGAAATTGATTTTGTTTTCTTTGCTTGGGCTATAGATGTGTCACCCAGTGGCGGATTTACCAATAGGCTAAGTAGGCTGGAGCCTAGGGCGGCAGATTTATAGGGGCGGCAAATTTAGCCCAAATAATATATATATTTTTATTATATTATGTATACAGATTACGTTCGTAATCCGTATATAAAAAACTAGTTGTGCCCACGACTTCGTTCGCGTGGATGTCGGAAAGTCAATGTATTTTTTTGCGAAGCGCTGTTGGAGGATACCGATACAAATATTTTTTTATCCTTTTTTTTTACCGTCTTAAAATCGTCAAATGAGTCCTCTCACCCAGCATGGCAGGAGTGACTGTCAGACTTGTACGGACTAAAATCCACGGTGTCCTTCAATAGCCCTTTACGTTCCGGGATCACGGTAGCTCAAAAGTCCTGCAACCGCGCAGGCCTTGAGGCGCGCGTGGAACACAATGGGCCGTCGACCCGGTCATTGTCCATGATCGAACAGCGAGTCGCCCTATACGCGCCGCCCGCATGCCCGCGTCTGTTGGCTGGAGACCGTCCTGCGACGTCCGTCACCTTGGGCGTCTACCACTGCGGCTGGGTCGTGAGGTGGACGCTGTCCTCTCCCTCACGCGTAACGCCTCCTCCTTCGCTAGCATGATTGCTTCGCAGTAGGAGGCGATTGCTTCTCACTCTATCTCGCCCCGCAGCATGACCTCGACCAATGCCGAGCGCGAGATTTCACCGCTTATCGCCGTCTTGAGGACATGGCGATTCTCTGCCCAAAACGGGGCAATGCTGCACAGTATGCTCCACCGTGTCCTCCGGGCGATCCTCGCACTGGTGACACCCAGGCGTTTCCTCCTTCCCCATCAGACGCAGGTACCTCCCCCAAAACTTCTGTGTCTGGTGAGGACATGTGCCAGGTGGTTCAAGAAGCCGTGACGCCTATCCAGCCACTCCTCAAAGAGCGATCTTACCGCCGCAATTATGACATGCCCAGGCAGTCATTATTTTGTTGTGGTATTATTTTGAAACTATGATTTATCTCCTAAGATATTCATCAAAATCAAACGATGACAAGGGCAATTTTGTTTAAAATTAAATGTTTGTGATGATTAACGTATTTATTTTGATAAGGATTAATATCATGTTAATGAAAATAGATTCGCAAATAATGCATTACTTAAAAACAATTTTTTCCATAAAAAAGGTTATAGTGACTTAACCTTAAAAGATATAATATGCTCTAGCGGACTTTATTTTACAACTTTTCATGAGGAATACCGAAAACCCGTTTGCGCAGCGCACGCAACGGAAGCTCTCGAAAAGGAATACATTTTCCCGATTTTGAAACATTTCTCATTGGTGCTCCGCTACTATTAGCGATAGCGTGATGTTATAATTATAGCCTATAACCTTTCTCGATAAATAGACTATCCAACACAAAATTAATTTTTCGATTCCAACTAGTAGTTCCTGAGATTAGCGCATTCAAACAAACAAACTCTTCTTCTTTACGATATAAGTATAGATTACTGAACGCACTGTAAAATATAGATACTTATGCGATCATGAATTTTAAAAATACTCCAATAGCGTTACAATATGGTAACTTATTATAAAAATGATATTTCAACGTGTAATATGTTCCAACATTTATTTTCTACTAGGTACGTATGTCTTTGCGTAGTAGTTATGTAAATAAACTAACTTATTGAATTTCAAAAGTCAGTAGGGGCGGCAAAAATTGAATAGCCTACTAGCGGCAAATTTGTAAATCCGCCACTGGTGTCACCAAGATTTATGATTGGAATGATTTTTCAGAAATTCAAAAAACAATTTTATGACCTCAATTGTTTTTTATGAGAAGTTCATTCCTCTCACAAATGCATCAATTTTCTAACGGAGCTGATGTAAAATGAAACTTTGTTATACCTGATATTTTCTGTAATCATTTTCCGCATATTACTCGTTCTTATCCGTTTCTCTACATTTTCAAACAAAGGATGAAACATTTCTCCTCCTTTCTCGCTTCGAACGAGGTTCATATTTCGATCCTTCGTGATTACCTTCCGGCGTTCGTCTGCTCTTTATATACCTTTTATATAAATATTTATAGGTATATAAAGATACCTGTTTGAGTTCATTGACTGCAATGCGGTGGTGAATACTAATAGATAGTTATTTACGTTAGTAGTTCGATTAATGTAGTACTAATGCAAATTTTATGGGAAACAGTTTCTATTTATACATATTTTGTTTTGTCTATGTTTTGAATTCGTAGACTGCTTGTCTAGTCTGAGAATTTATTTAATTCTATTCTTAAGTGATGATCATCACCACTTGCTTAACGCTTTCCCTAATAAATTAGGGTCGTCTTCCAGTCTCAATACTTTTACATGAAGGGACGGCTATCTATCTGACCCCCATAGTCCAGTTACAACAATAGTTCTGGGTAGGTAACACGGTAGCTCCTGAGAAGTAACCAACTGGAAAATGACGGAAAATAATGTGTATAAGTCTTATAAACAGTGTATGTAAGCAGTATTGAAAATAGGGATGTGCCGATGATAGGAACAGGACCACAATAATGGTCCTGTTCTGTCACTTCTTTTGACCAGAAGAATTGCGCACTATTGCATAAAGGGCTAGTTACGACACTAAGTTTTACCTAGTGTTGTTTCAATTATTTAATTTAGGAAAGCAAAAGCATGCTCTGACGCGTATTTCGCGAGCGTCAAAAGCATTGACGTCACCAAATCTAGACTTCCCTTCATTCCATTATCAGCGTCATAAAAAAGTCCCTCGCATCCATTAGCACTATCTTTACAACGTATGCAATTACCGAATATCGTCATAATCTGCAGCGTGGGTACAGGAAACCATTCGTTATCAGTGACATGACGCTACCTTACTATCAGTTATTAGTAACGGAACAGCGCCTCTGGTGTACGAAGAAGGAACTATTTTTTTCCTTGAAATTTGTCAATTGTAAATGTCAAAGTTCCAGTTTACTTTACGTCAGAATAAGTGAAAACTGATAAGGCCTCTGTTCTAAAATACTATCAGTTATTAGTACCTGTTCTAAAATACTATCAGTTATAAGTACCTGTTCTAAAATACTATCAGATATTAGTACCTGGTCTGAAATACTATAAGTTATTAGTACCTGTTCTAAAATACTATCAGTTATTAGTACCTACCTGGTCTAAAATACTATCAGTTATTAGTACCGGTTCTAAAATACTATCAGTTATAAGTACATGTTCTAAAATACTATCAGTTATTAGTACCTGTTCTAAAATACTATCAGTTATTAGTACTTGGTCTAAAATACTATCAGTTATAAGTACATGTTCTAAAATACTACCAGTTATTAGTACCTGGTCTGAAATACTATAAGTTATTAGTACCTGTTCTAAAATACTATCAGTTATTAGTACCTACCTGGTCTAAAATACTATCAGTTATTAGTACCTGTTCTAAAATACTATCAGTTATAAGTACCTGTTCTAAAATACTATCAGTTATTAGTACCTGGTCTGAAATACTATCAGTTTTTAGTACCTGTTCTAAAATACTATCAGTTATTAGTACCTACCTGGTCTGAAATACTATCAGTTACTAGTAAGGAACCTGGCTCATCGTTAATGGGGCAGCGACTAGCTATCGACAATTAATTTTCTCGCTCAAGAGAACTTATCGAAGAATAGGCAAGATCACTGAAAAAATCTAATTACACTGGTAAGCCTAAACATCCAATAATACCTATCAGACCTGTCAAATGTCTGTCTTGTCAAAGTGAATGTTCTTAACCGCCACTGGGAAGAAAACTTCCCGTTGGCTTTTCCGAAATTTGACACTAATGACAGGTTGTGGGAAGAAAACTTCCCAGTGGCTAGTCTGTCAGTTAAAACATCAAAGTTATTTAACCGTCATATTTTTTTCTTTTGTTGGGTAAGCTGACATTAAAGAAGATACGACGCTCTAAAATTAACAATACATCACTTCATCATCATCATAATCAGCCTATAAATGTCAGTGCGGATTGGTAGATGTCACATGTCTTCGAATTTTTGGTTCTAGGACATGCCGTTTTCCTCACGATGTTTTCCTTCACCGTTTTGAGAGCAGTGGTGATGAAATAAATTACACAAAGTAATGTGCCTGGCTGGATTCGAACCCTCGACCTACAACTCGTAAGTCGGGGCCGATACCACTGATCTGCTGGGCCACCACTGCTCTACTGGGCCACCACTGCTCTCGTCACTTGTAGGTATATTTTAACATAGTTCTGACGTCACGAGTTTCAATGAGATTTTTTTTTTTTTCAAAATCTTTTGATTAAATAAAAGCAAAAAAATACGCTTCTATT
Organism: Agrotis exclamationis; assembly: GCA_950005045.1. NCBI lineage: Eukaryota > Metazoa > Arthropoda > Insecta > Lepidoptera > Noctuidae > Agrotis > Agrotis exclamationis. The sequence continues at coordinate 8,122,193 of OX465423.1, read as the reverse complement.
TATCTTTCAAAACTACAGACGAATTAGATTTAATTAATTCATAATTTAATTAGATTAAATTAGATTTGCAAAGAAATAATTCATTGTTCAGTGAAATTAAAAAAGTGCGCGATTTTTCCGCTTGGTGGTAATTTAACCAAAATAACTAACTTTGGTCGTTTCTCGCTAGCGGTAAGACAGTTGCCTTATTAAGTATGCAAATTAGGTTAGGTGCAGACTTCACACATTTCGGGATAAAGTATCAAGTAAGTATGTAGGTTATCTTGCTTACAACACGTTCGGTACTGATATGCAGCCCGTATCACCTGTTTAACGAGTCAGAGCAACTTCGCGGTGTGTTTGCTAATTTTGTACAAAGGTACATTGACGGATATGTTTACACTCGAAGTTAATATTCTGTCCCAATCCAAACTGTTTTGTTTGATGCCACTTCTAATAGCTGGGCCCTACTTACGGCATTTCTCATTGATTTTAACGAGAATAGTGTTTAAATGTTTTTACTAAACGTCCTAACACTTGAATTAACGGCATTTACCGTTAGTGTGGCCCTAGTGTGATTAAACAATGTCTTTAAACAAGTAAAAACGGTCATGAATTGGTTTTAGGCAAAGATCGGGAACAAGGTTGTGATCCAAAAATTATTAATTTCCAGCTTTCGTCAGTTTGTTTTTATAAAGGCTGGCTTTTTAACTCACTTAAAAAAAAGAAGAGGTTATGTATTCCGCCGTCATCACTTTTTTGCTAAAGGTTTCGTAAGACTTGGTAGCCATTATAATTTAATGCTTAAGCAAGGTTGGGTTTTCTTTTTGAGAAAATATTAGGTATCAGCCTCACAAATTGGATTCCTAAGGTGCCCGATATCCGTACCTTTCGTGGTTTCGTTAGTTACGTGGGTACGGGGATTAAAATATTCATTGGGTTTGTAACCTTTTAATAAGAAAGATGGAGAAAAAATTTATTGTAGACCGTAACCGACAAGTGTGTTTGTAGAGAAGAAACTGGAAAGTATGTAAAAGCGGCGGGTGCTCGTCGTATATTTACTGCTACACTGCGTATCACGGATTCGATTCTCACTCGGAGCAAATATTTGAAACTGGAACGAGTGCGGAACGTTCTGTTGTGGGTATTACTAATTTATATGTTTGTTAACGCATCCACACGATACGGGAGATATTGTTAGTGTAATGTTTTTTAATACACTTGTATTTTTATTGTGACGTGCCCCGTGCAGAGAGACGGCAAACAGGGATCAACGGATTTGATACAAGCCAATTCAAAGTGATATTCGCTTCACCGCACGAGGTAAAAGAATACTGTTTACTAATAATAATAAAAAAAATCGTAGCAATATCAGAAACATTAGCTAATTAATTAAATGTAGTCAAATAAAACTTACATTATTTTATCTCTTTTTGAGATTAAAATAAAAAAAATCTTTCAAAAAATACAATGAAATTTTGATCAAAAAGAAAGTTCATAATTCAAATTAATTCCTAATTTAAATTAGCGGTCGGTGTGTGTTCATTAAGGTTTATCTATTCACGGACTTTTTTTTAATTCCCGGAATTTTTATGAGAAAGAATCCCGGGGTATCTTGAACCGGGATCTCGGAAGCTGAACCCTAAGGTTCATTAAACAGTAGAAAGTTCGTAATTAGGCTTTGTTCAAGTAAATGAAAGCTTTTCATAGAAATTGCTGTACAGTAATTACCTTAGTAATTTAATCAATATAAAATTTACCACAGAGGAACGACCTTGGAAGTTTATGTTTAACCGTAAATGTGTTCTCACATTCGTGCTCAAACACGTGTATGTAAATTATAATTAATTATTAAGGTTTGCTTATGTAATTAATGTTTAGTTAGGTATAATATTTCCATTTAAACTTTCCTATGGGCATGTTATTTCAGATGTTTCAATTATGTTTAGGAATTAGATTTCAGTTTCCTTCTATTAAATTTAATTACTTTTTTAAGGTAAAGATTACAATAACATTTATACATTAGTTGCTATTTTGTTCCTATTTTGTTTCAACCTTAATTTAAAACAATACAATGAAACCTACTAAAAGAAAATAAAGTTACCAGGTGATTATTTGAAAAACTGGCGATAAAATAATTTTACTTTATGTCTGAAACAAGATTTTTACTAGGTATCATTTGCTTTCAATATTTTCTTTACAAGTCTTAAAATAATTGAGAGTATCCTCCAATATCAACCCTCAATTAAAAATAGTCTGAGTGACAAGACAAGCAGTAAAGGACAAATTCAATGTTACAAATTGAAAATATATAACCACTATCGATACCTTTAGTTAATTTTGTGAAGAGCGCTCTTTTTGAAGAAACAATTATTGAGATCCTTAAAGAAAAATGGGACTCCAGCGTTTATCTACATCACAAGAAAGTGTTCTTTCCGAGAAATAGGTCTCAAAAGACCAGTTGTTCCATCGGTATTTAACTATCACTTAAAATTCTATACAATTTTTTAACCATTTATATAAAAACATGTTGATATAAACCTATATTGCAAAAAAATAGGTACCTTTTTGGCTTGAATCTTGCTGTCTTGTTTTGAAACTATGTTATTTCTGGTAAACTTCTTACCCAAGTACAGTCACGAGCAATAACATGTATACACTTAACAAATTTCAAACGAAATTTACTCGTGAAATACTGGTTTCCACATTGAAATAAGACCTATTTCGCAATAGTATGGCTTCCAAAATAGAAGTCTAATGAAAAGGCAAAAGTTTAATCAATATGATAGATGAAAATCGCTGTTGAATACTGTTTAGTGTATCATACATACTATTGCTCGTGACTGTACATTATGATATAAAGACGACTGAAGTGAAGAGACTGTCAGACTCTTCTTGACTAAAAGCTACTTTGCATCTCAATATCCAGCTTACGACCCAGGGCCGCGGTATCCATTTATGACAGTCCCACGACCCTGGCACATTTCTAAGACAGCGCGAATTGAAGTATTTCACATAGGCCACCGCTGAAAATGGCACCTGACCTACTGGCACCTTATCTATTCCACATAAGGCTCCTGTCAAATTTTTTCGCAGGTGCCAGGTGTCCTCCGCGGTGGTTGGCGCCCACGGCGACGGACGTCGCAAGACGATCTCCGGCCACCGTAGGCGCGGGCATGCGGGCGGCGAGTAAAGGGCAACTCGCAGCCCGACCATGGACCATGCCCGGGTCGACGGCGCGTTGTGTTCCACGCGCGCCTCAAAGAGCGTCAGCATAATGACGGGGCCCCCTCTCTAGAGGGCCAAAGCCTGCCGGGGTCGCGGGAATTATACCATTACCGTGACCCCTGAACATAAAGGGCTATTGAAGGACACCGTGGATTTAAGTCAGTACAAGTCTGACAGTCCCTCCCGCCCTGCCCGGGGTGGGAGGACTCATTTGATGATTTTACCAAGATAAAAAAAAAAGGTGCCAGGTGTCCTATGTGGAATACCTCCGCGAATTGGCACCACAATTGGTTCTTACAAAACAAAAGAACTTTGTCAATTTTCTTCTCGTGTCGTGAAACACTAATCGTATGAAAACGTAGTATTTAATTTGAAAACAAAGCGCTCTTACATAATCTAACACCACATAATAAATCGTAGGCTTATGACGCAATCCTCGCCGAACATAAAATTGTCACTAAGTAAGAACGCGGGATTGCCATGACGTCAAAATATACAAAGTATGTACATAAAGCTATGTAAAATACGTACATAGTTACCCTAACATCGTGACGCCTCTCTACGTCATGCAGGAATTTTCATTTCAAGGCTTAAATTATTTCTACTAAGAATATACTCGTATTATTTTATTCTGTCCTTTCATCGTTAGACTTAAACACATTAAGATGTTTGTGTTCTGAATTTGTTATTTTAATTGAGTTTTGTGTTGAAAATAGATCTTCAAAGAATATTTAGTCTATTGTAATAATTCTTAGCTTTTGTTAAGTTATTTGTAAGTATTATTTTGTTATAAAATATTTTTGGTAAGAAATCAACTGTTTTGATTGCTTGTTATAAGTGACAAAGTTCAAAACAGTATCAGCAATTTTATGATAAAAGCCTTATAAATAAAAAACATTATACATATACAGAAATTTTGCCATTAAAAATGTTATGTAGAAAATATCAACATTTTTAGCTTTTTAACCCAGAACAGGGATAATCTTCCATATAAAACCATTGATCTCATTTCATGAATTATATTCTCATAATACTCTTTCAATGGACTCTTCAGAACAATATCGGAAAAAATATAAATTTATTAAAAATATTCCTTAATATTTTTCCCTTACCTAATAGGGCATAATTTATCAACATCACGTATGCCATTATAGGCGTTATTATATTCACGTAAATACGATAATGGCATGTGTCATTACGGCAGATGGATCGCGTGAGAGCTGTCTCTATAAGGTTACAGCTGTTTCTGACGTCGATCTATGCCAATATTACATTGAATTACTTTTCATGGACACGTTAACGTTGAGAAAAATATTGACCAAAAGTTATGGTTATGATGAATCGAGTCTGTTGTTTATGACATGACTTTAGTCCCTAGGGATTTTCCCAGAGTTATGCAAGAACATTATGAAGTCTAAAAGAACCTAATAGGGTAAACGTATCGAATACTACGGATTATGAATGTTCCTTTGGGATAATTTTCGACCAAGATGTGGTTTAAGTCGCGGACTAAAGTCAGTTTAGTATTAAAGATTTACTCGTTTTATTTGGGTCAGAAAATAACCTTTTTATTTCAGTGTCTGGGGACTGAATTTCTCCTCTGTGTGGTGGCAATAGGTTTGCCAGTTACTTCGCACTTGAAAATATAATTGGCAAAATGTGGGTTATTTAGGTAGGTATTTTAAAGATAGAAAAAAAAGAATACCTGCTTTGATTTTGCGAAATACAAGCGGTTATGTTCTTGTGGGTATACAATTTTTGAATACAGAAATGATAATTATTTATTATCATTTCTACATATACAGAAATGATAATTATTTATTATCATTTCTGTAAATTATTATTATTATTTCGGTATTCTTAGAAACATTTTTGTTTATTGTTTATCTAAATGCTTAACGTTTGCGTATGTTAATTTAAATTAAAAAATGCACATTAGCTACCTACTATAATGTAGTCGTATTTTTGGGTTAGTATACATACAATTTTAAAATTGAATAAAATTATTATTTATTTTGTTATTCTAAGAAATATTTTCGTTTATTTTCATTCTAAATGGTTAACGTTTACGTAGGTATGTTAATTTAACAATATGTGCATTGAAAACAATAATGTTATCGTATTACGCTGTAATGCACACTCTGAATATTAGCATACCTACCTAATTATGTACAAACTTACACAAAACCATGTCACTTAGGAACAAGTACTCGTATATACCTACCTAATAGAGCCTAATTATTGGCATATTAGTATTGGCACAAATACGAGCTATGCCATAGAAATACCGAATTATCCCACGGGAACCTATTTTTGGGCCAAATTTTATCAAAACCGTATAGTCATTCTGATGAGATTGACTAACTATTCATCCATCTGTCAAAACATTCGCATTTATTAGTATAAGTTTGAATTTAGACATAAAATATTTAAACATTATTACAACCCACAACATTATGACAAAAGTAAATAATATTCATCATTCAGTATATCGTTTTTTTTAAACGATTACCTGGTAATTTTTGTCAATCCCAAAGACACTATGAAGACTTATGGGCAATATTGGTTTGTCAACGGTTGTTCCAGTTGGAACAGAAAAAAAAAAACAATTTGTACAACTAAACAAAACGCACGTTATTTGTCATCTGCCAACGGAAACAGACTGTTAACGGTCACGTGAGAACCGTAGTACTAGCAATAGAGACGACTCCATTCAAGGTCACTATGATATACACAATGTCTCATACATGCAAGTTACGGTGCAGTTATGTCATAAAAGAACATTCCAGAAGCTTCCAGAGACCAGGAACCTTCTGGAATATTCCGTCAAAGTCCTTTCCTCTCCATAATTTAGATTTGGGTGAGAATTTTAGTACTAGAGACCATTCACGGTCATTATAGTATTTTCATAGTGATGTCATTATTTTTGACACGTCCTAGTCTCTGTAAGCTTTTTGAATATTCTGTCAACGTCCATATTTATTACTCTACGTGGAGGGAATTTAAATAAAAAATCTAGGGGGGTGTGTAGTACTAGCAATAGATACCTACGAGTACTATTCCTTTCAAGGTCACTATGATATTATTGTGCAGGCAATAGAATAGGCAATGTGTCAAACATGCAGATTACGGTGCAGTTATGTCATTATTTGTGACGTTTCTGGAAGGTTCAGGAATGTTCAGGAAGATACGTAGATTTGTGGGTGGGATTCGTAGTATTAGTAATAGAGACGAGGTCACTACTATGTAGGTACACAATGTCTCATTCATGTAAGTTACCGCGCAGTTATGTCATTATTTGCCAAACTCTGGAAGCTTCTGGAATGTTCCATCAAGGTTCATTTCAATCCATAGAACAATAATGGGTGGGTATCGTAGTACTAGAGACGATCACATTCACAGTCACTATAATATACGCATTGTCATTATGATATACACATTATCACTTATATGCAGGTTACAATGTAGTGATGTCAGTATTTGTGACATTTCCTGATCTCTGATAGCTTCTAGGATATTCCACCAGGGTCTATTTCCATTTTTATTTTTTTTTATGAAAGGAACATTATTTAAAAAAAACATGGAGGGGAGTGACCCTTCCTGGTGTCACCTTCTGGAATATACTGGGATAATTATCAAGGTCTATTTTAAGTGGGAATGAGTGGGTCATGGGCGTATCATGTCGTGTAGAGAGGACACTACCTGTGTTTTGTATGATATGTTGATTCTCTGGTTAGTAGTAACGTGTAAATACTAATCTATTACACCTAGTAAATTTAAAAGTTTGAATACGTGGATGTACCTATGGCTAAGATATTTTTAAACCTATGGCTGTTTGTCACTGAGTCAAGTCAGAACGACTTAATAGATTTTGATGAAAGATATTTGTAGTCTGGAATTAGACGTAGGGTATAGTTAAATCTAGATATTCCGTTCTTGTGGCATAATATTCGAAGAACAAGCAGGCGAAGCAGATGTCAACAGCTAGTAATGAATAACTAGGACTAAAATTTATGTATGTTTAACTTTGAAATATATATCGACGTTGTTCACTATCTTTTTCAATATGATAATTCAATGTCATATCAGAACATGTGTCGCAAAACATTTAACCACATTAGGTACAGTCAAATTTTACACACCACATAAATGATTATATTGTCAGCCTATTGCCGTCCACTGCTGAACGTAAGCCTCCCCCAAAGAGCGCCAACCATCCCGGTCCTGGGCAGCCCGCATCCATCCACTGCCAGCCACCTTCCTTAAATCATCGACCCATCTTGCAGCAGGGCGTCCTACACTGCGTTTGCCCATTCGCGGTCTCCACTCTAGCACATGTTTGCTCCATCTGCCGTCTGTTCGCCTACAGACGTGGCCGGCCCACTTCCACTTCAGCATGCTGATTCTAAGCGCAATGTCGGTTACTTTGGTTCTCTGGCGAATGACTTCGTTACGAATTCTATCCACCAGAGAAACCCCGAGCATTGCTCTCTCCATTGCACGCTGAGCAACCTTAAATTTGTGGACCAGGCCGATGGTAAGTGTCCACGTTTCGGCTCCGTAAGTCATTACGGGTAGGACACACTGGTTGTAAACCCTGGTTTTAAGGGATTGTGGGATCGATGATTCAAAGATATGACGCAGCTTCCCGAATGCCGCCCAGCCCAAGCGTATTCTTCTAGCTGCCTCCTTCTCAAAGTTGTGCCGGCCCAGTTGTACAGTTTGGCCTAGATAAATGTACTCTTGCACAACCTCGAGGGGAGCACCATTCACGATTACAGGTCTCGGGGTGACATGACCATTAAACATGAGTTTGGTTTTGTCCAGATTCATTCCGAGACCCACACGCTTTGAAGAATCGCTCAGGCTGTTCAGCATTTCTTCCAGCTCCTGCAGAGACTCTGCTATGATGACAATGTCATCCGCAAATCGGAGGTGTGAGATGTACTGACCGTTGATATTTACACCCCGTCCTTTCCAATCAAGCGTCTTGAAAACGTCCTCCAACGCGTTTGTAAACAGTTTCGGAGAGATGACGTCTCCCTGTCTTACCCCTCGACGCAGTTGGATTGGTTTTGTGCTCTGTTCTTGTACTTGGACGGTCATTGTTGCGGCCTTATACAGACATCTCATCACCTCAACGTAGCGACAGTCGATGAGGCATCTCTGCATAGACTCCAGAACAGCCCAGGTCTCGACAGTATCGAAGGCCTTCTCGTAGTCCACATACGCTAGACACAGAGGCTGGTTATACTCCTCGGTCTTTTGAATCACTTGCCTAAGGGTGTGTATGTGGTCCACGGTGCTGTAGCCTTTTCGAAACCCGGCCTGCTCCGGTGGCTGAAAGTCATCGAACTTTTGGGCGAGACGATTTAAAATAACCCTCGAGAACAGCTTATAGATATGGCTCAGGAGTGAGATGGGGCGGTAGTTCTTAAGGAGCGTTTTATCGCCCTTTTTGAAAAATAATACTACCACACTCCTATGCCATGCCTCCGGTGTTATGCCAGTGTGGATGACGGTATTAAAGAGCTTTACAAGCTCTATCAAGATAGGTTTTCCTCCTGCTTTGAGCAGCTCTATGGTTATTCCGTCATCCCCCGGAGCCTTGTTGTGGTGAAGCTGCCCGAGAGCCATTCCAACCTCACCCATGTCAATGTCGGGAAGCTCGTCTGTGAGATGGCGTGTCAGTTTGGCCCGTCGATCATCCGCGCGGTGGGCCTGGGGTGGGCAAGTTTTTTGAGCATATAAGTCTCCGTAGAACTTTTCGACTTCAGCGAGAATCTCTGGCTTTGAGGTGACGATGGTGCCCTGTGACGTTCTGAGCTTTGTCAGGTGACAGCGGGAGGTATTGGGCTTGGCAAATACCTTCGAGCCTTTATTCCGAGCTATAGCTTGTTCTATAATTCGGGTATTTGCACTCCGAGTATCGCGTCTGATCTGCTTTTTGACCTCCCTGTTAAGTACCTGACTCTCAGCTGGTGTGGCATTTGTGAGTTCTCGTCGTTTCCTCATCAATTCCAGAGTCTCGCTGGTAAGTGCCGACTTACGTCCATTTCTCATCGGTCGAAAATGTTTATAGCCCACCTCGCGGATGACACGCAGCAGGTTTTCGGTGACGTCGTTTATGTCCTCTGTGGTTTCCAACATGGCGAATCGGTTTCGTAGTTCCAACTGGAAGCTTTCGCAACCAGTCTCGACCTGGGGTAGCGTTGGTCTGATAGTCGACTTCATTAAGCGCACTCTTTCGACTTTAACATTTATATTCAGAGTGCCTCTGACCAGTCGGTGATCGCTTCCGGTATTAACCCTGTTGATCACAGAGACATCTCTAAATATATGACGCTTATTAGACATAACGAAGTCGATCTCATTCTTCGTCACGTTATCGGGGCTTCGCCAGGTCCACTTCCTTTGAGGCTTCTTCTGGAAAAAAGAATTCATCAGAAAAAGCTCTTGAGCCTCGAGGAAGTTTACCAGCATACGCCCCCGGTGATTTCTGTGCCCATAGCCGAATGGACCTACTCTCGACTCGCCACTCTCTTGTACTCCCACTTTTGCGTTGAAGTCACCCATAACAACAGTGTAGAACGTTTTGGTACGAGACATAGCTTTTATTACGTCTTCGTACATGGCCTCGACTTCATCGTCAGGGTATGCGGACGTAGGGGCATACACTTGTATGATTTTTAATAAGTATCTTTCTGATACTTTCAGTACAAGGTATGCCACCCTTGCCGACATACTGCCACATTCCACAATGCTGCTCCTGAGTGACTTGTGGACCATAAAACCGACGCCACCTTGAGATGGTTGGTGTCCTTCTCGGAAGTAGAGCAAGTGGCCACTATCGAGGGTTATCGTCTCCTCCCCCTGTCTTCGGATCTCCGACAGTCCCACGATATGCCAGTTAATGTGACTTAGCTCTACTTCCAATTCGGCAACGTGCTCGTCCAACCGCAGAGAGCGTCCGTTGTACGTCGCCAGGTAAAAATTGCGTTTAGGGTACCCTGCCGTCGCCCGGGGATTCTTAGCACCCCCCGCCGCACCGTTACCGTGGCCGGTACCATGGCCAGGAATAGTGCAGCTACCGGGAACTGGGGGCCTTAAATCATTGCACTTCATATTTGGGGGGATTTGCCGTAGTCACCACGCTTGGCAGGCGGATTGGTGACCGCAGATGCTGAAATGCTTTTGCTGATGGTGCTGCTGCCCACCATCAGGTTAAGCATTTTGGGGCATTTCAGCAAACGACATGGTTATACCGCCATGTACCGGTTGCCAGAGCCAGGGTAGGTGAGGCAGCTGGAGTGGCCTCAAATTCTGGCTAATATCCGTTAGTCGCCTTCTACGACACCCACAGGAGGAGATGGGGTGGCCTATTCTACCGCCCGGAACCACATAAATGATTGATATCATCTTATCAGGACATTTTAGACAAAGATTACGTAGGTACTTATTTTCCAAAAATCCACTACCTACTGGGAAATTTCTCATATAGGCCGATTATGCTATGTTTTTATTTTTAACCGACTTCAAAAAAAGGAGGAGGTTCTCAATTCGGTCGGTATGTTTTTTTTTTTTTTTTATGTATGTACACCGATTACTCCGAGGTTTCTGGTCCGATTAGTGTAATTCTTTTTTCGTTCGATGCAATATACTTGCAGTTTGGTCCCATAAAAATTTCATCCAATTTGGTTCAGTATTTTTTATTTTGTGAGCATTTTTATTGATGGATGATGTGATAATCTTTACTTTTTTGAGTGTTTGTTACGCGATTACTCCGCCAATTGTGGACCGATTTTCAAAATTCTTTTTTTCTTGTATGAGGAATAGTTCACGTTAGGGAACACTGCAAGTTTCATCAAAATTGGTTCAGCAGTTTTTGATAGGGAATTTTATTAGCTTATTGTGTACATGAGCGATGTTAATACCGGTGCTAAGGATTACCAAATTCTAGTGCACATGTAAGAAAATGATGTATTTGACAAGAATTTGGGTTGAATATTTAAACTAAAAAGAGTAAAATAAAAAAACTTTAAAAAAAAAAATTTAACCGCCTTCAAAAACAACCACAAAAAAGGGTAAAATAACCTACAAAATAACTTTTCATTCGGAAGTCGGTGGCATAAAAGACAACGAAATAAAAAAAACAAAGCCACCGACTTCCGAAAGAAAAGTTATTTTGTAGGTTATTTTACCCTTTTTTGTGGTTGTTTTTGAAGGCGGTTAAATTTTTTTTTTTTAGAATCAGACTGTTAGTTTGGTTCACAACTTTCGCCTGAAAAGCTACCTCACCAACGTTATTGAATACGTATCTCAATCCACTTTAACTGTCCAATAAAACAACATTTCATGATATACAACACACAGTTTAAACTCTTCAAACATGCACTAATCCATACCCCCTAGTTTTATATACAGTCATGAGAAAATATTTATAAACGCTTTGTACCTATAATTCAAAAGCGATGTTCTCCTACCTTATTTATTAACTATTTGCGTTTTCATGAAACTTTTATTTTGGAAGCCATACTTACTATTTCGAAATAGGTCTTATTAATATTTCAAAGTAGAAACCAGAGACTTGAGCACAGGATATCTGTATTATTTATAGCGTACTTAAAGTATTTACTGCGTTAATTCTATAGAAAAATGAAAAAGTGCCTATAGTCTACGAACGAGGTACTTACTATTTTTTTTCCATCAAATTAACATCAAAGTTCCAGAATGCACTTTTCACGTTTTTGTGACGTAGAGTAAACTGCTTTGTAATGTTTTAATATTTAAAGCTTTTTCACTTACAATAAACGCAGTAAATACTTCAAATACGTTGTAAATAAAACACAGAAATCTTGTGATAAGGCCTTAGTTTACGAGAAAATCGCGTTTAATTTTGTTAAGTGTATCTGTATAATATGTGTTATTGCTCGTGACTGTACATACAGTAATCCATTCTTTCACTGACAGCGGACATGCCGACGTAAATTATACCAACACAATACATTGCCGGCTCAAAATGACAATGGTAGCAGAGACTATAGAGCGAAGCAACCATGTCAAGGCGTTTCCCTATTAAAGTTTTGACACGGAGGTGACATGAATGGCTGATAGAATGACCTATATAAAAGTGGGTGTTAAATTTATATGTGTCATTAGATATATTGTTATGAACTGTTTATACTTACTTTCTTGCCAACAAAAATCGCCTTATAATAGAAAAAGTTCTAAATATTTGACGGCACATTTAGTGCAGTCGCTGAGCGATGGAAAGCCTCCTGCAGACACTAAGGCTGAATGCGCTGCGTGTCGCGGTTTGGATTCCCGCCACGGCCACGAACAATTTAATATGTGAATGTTCTACAAGTAGTTGTTCCGGGTTTGAGTGTTTGTGTGTGTGAGATTAAATGTTTGTAGTGTGGCACAAACGATACGGGAGAAATTCATAGATCATACTATGAATTTCAACAACGTTTTAAAAAAATCTACAGTATCATTACAGGGTTTCCTAAAAAAAGGAATGTTATGTTCATTCCATAATACTCTTTATAACTTCTATTTCTTGCGAAATTATTAAAAAGTACCAGAACCGGTTGCAGAGTTACACTGTACTGGTTTATCAAGAAAACAATACGAAATAAATGTATTGTGATCTGGACCGAATTTACAAGACTCCATTTGATCAGAAAGTCGAAAATAATTAAAAATTCTACGAAAAGATTCGAAATTATCAGAGAGCACTGAAAAATTATTTATTTATTAAGGTTTTCCAACAGCTTCTATGTACAGTAAAGTTAAGGTATATAATTATAATAAGACTAGAACTTACACAGTCGCCAATTATATGTTAACCAGCCTTCACAAAAAATAAGTGTTATCTTCACAAAAATAAACAAAGAGAGAAAAAAATGAATTATAAAAAAAATTAAAATAACAGCTTGTTGTGTAAGCTATCAAAATTTTGAATAACCAAAGTGACTAAAGTAGACAAGTTTTAGATAAAGCTGTCAACATCGATCAATTTATATCTGACGCATATTTTTAGGTGTGAAAAACCACTCCGTGATGGTTATTGATGGCGCCAGATAAAACATGATAAAACTGAATAGATTCCAATAACTTTTAGGTAAATCAAAACTATTTTCACTCTCACATTACCTACTGTAGGTATATACAAACAAACAGACCTCGTGAATTCTCGTGTCAAGGTGTTTGTGGTTGCACTCCTCCGAAACGGCTTGAATAATTTTAATAAAAAAATTGTGTATTTGTTTAGATATAAAAATAGGTTTTTTCACTCTCCTACACCCACTCCCTATTAAAAAAATCTATGTTTGCTGCCCCTGGAATTGGGCACGTTTTACCTAGTATTTGATATGAAGAATGTTTTTACTGATATCTAATATGACTTATAACCTCCAAAAATCAATAAAGCTGATAAGCATCAGAATATTAAAAGTCACTCAGTAGTAAGTAAGTACCTAAGTATGTATCCATTTATTTTACAATAACATCAAAAAAAATATGGTCATATTTAAGGATGTGGTAAAGACTTACCTACACTAAACCACTATCACCATGGGACCGTAATCGTAATCGCAAAAAAAATGTATACTGTTGCGTACAAAGTTTCAATACCTACTCGACCCAAATGGTACAAGTTGTAGAACCGTTTCGACATTTAAAACTAATGTAGAGGAAAATATACCTACATAACAGCTGACCAGTAATCCTCAAAATGTTAGGGAAAGGTATACCTAAAGGAACTAGGAGACGAGCCATCAAAGAGGGCACAAACCCAGGCTCCCTGACTATTATTAATTTCGTATCATGTCCATTCTTCTCCATAGAGATCTACCGCTTTGGACCTACATTCCTACAGTACTTTCAGTCTTGTGACTGACCTAATTTTATTTTCTTTTGACAAATCAAAAGTGCCTGTATCTACCTACTTGAAATAAATGTTTGTTATTGTTTCATTTCAACTCGCCAGCACGATTGCACGCGTTATATTTTCAGTTACAGGCAGTGTCTGTAACTTATCACGTGCTACCTACCAATATAATAAAATTACGTATTACACGACTATCTTGTTATGATAATTTACATGTTCACAATACATTTGTTAACTGTCCTATAGATTCAGATAGTAACAAGAGTTAATATTCTGGTCAGACAACCAGAGGATAAATACAATCACTATTTTCAATATTCTAAGTATGTAATTACATTTTCAACTGAATATTAGACAAGAAATTACACGAGTGTAATAAAAGCTACAGCATACATCATAATCAGTGCTGTAACTGGCTATTTATGCGCCCAATGCGACCTTTTTAATTGCGGCCTTTTCTGACCAATTGTGGACCTGCCTCCTGGTGTGACCATTTCTGCACCCTTCTAGAAACTGCGCCCTGGCTAGGGGCTAGGGCATAGTAGCCACTCCCGTATATTCGGCACTGACATGGTCCAGTTTATCGTCAACTTTGCATTGCGCTGGAAGGGGTGCGGGTGTCAAATAAACTTGACGTTGACTGACTGTCAGTGTGCAAAGTCTACTTTTCATAGTCATAGATAAACTGTCAAGTTACTGGATATCGTTTGTAGCTCGCTTCAAACTAAATTAAATCAAATGTCCTGAAACTAAGCCCGTACACCTGTATACCTGTAGGTAAACCTGTATGGCTGGCATAAGCCGTCTAACAAAAGGGAGATTTGAGGGGGGAAATCGGGAGGGAGGGGACGCCTTGGAAGAACCTACTCTGACCTTATCGATCAAGAAAGGTCGAGTGCGTAGTACTCGTAACCTCAACAGTCTTACCACATGTTTTTTCAGGCCTTTTTCATAAACTTCACTTTTCAGGGTCATTTACTTAAGTTACTATTTCATGATGTGACAAACAACAATTTTATAATATTTACTCATCGTGAACTATCATTTTGTGACTGTTAACACTCTTGATGTTTTTTATTATGAAATCTAGAGTTTTAAGGATGGGCACAACCTTAACTGATATATTATTATCTTGACTGATAGAAGATATCGTTTAGATTTTAAGAAGCGCAATTCAAAATCATGAAATGATCTTTAATTTCCTTTGTAGAGGATTTTAAAGCATACTATTTGACCACGATAAGAACAAACTTCCGATGGCGCCATATTGACATAAACTTACACGCTGTTAAATACCTTCATAACATCAAGAATTATATGAAAACAGTAATAGCATAGTACATATCTGTTTTCCTAGCAAAACAAGGTATCTGAAACCTCATTGGCAAATAACTAATAAATGTGCGTGTTACTATCTCATTTTTGAACGAAAACTAATAAAAACTTACTACCACTATATTGATATGGTGAACCGAAGCACGGTTAAGTCAAAGTAGGTAGTAATGTGGGGCACTGACGTCAAACTTTTCGCATTAGGAACTTCAGTAGGTCTCGGTCGCCCCCGCCGATGGTGACGCGGAAATAACACTTACTTACAAGGCGAAAGGATCATTTTCCCATGAAAACACTATTGGAATGACGTAAGGAGTATTGAAATTAACCCTGTCTGCACCGCATGCATTGTATCAAATGTGACGCAAATTGTTCAGTAAACATGCTTTAGTTTACATTGGACTGCATTTCTTTGACATTTAGGACGATGCAAAAAGTCGTAAGTATAAATGCGACTTTTTTGCTAAAACTTACCAACGAAAAATAAAAAGGGAACCTGTCTGGTTCGTTGAACTTTCCTAAGATAACTAAGATTGAAGCCCTACTTTGTTATCTTATCTCAAAGTTCCTTTACATTTTAGCCCATTTTGGAAGATCAAACAAGTGTGGTAGAAGTAGCTACAAAAACAAATATTCTTCATAACTTCCAAGCTCTCGGAGTAATATTACACAAAGTATCTGCACGACAATTTTAAATGAGCAAATTCCTGCGTCATATTCCCCGGGTTACGTTGGGTAATTTATTCCGAAACTCCAGTGTGTTTGGGGAAAATTCTCATCCACCCAGTTTGTGTGGGTGGTCGGATTATGGTGATTACCGCTAATGGCCGTAGGTACCTACTTAGGTTATTGATTTACCAGTTTAAGCGTCATCGTGGCTTAAGGGATCGATTGTAACCGTTCTGTTTTGCTGTAGTTTTAAGCTGAACTAAAATAGCTCGGTGAGTAATCTGTCTTTATTAGCTACACGCGATTTTGAATTCAGTAGGCTAGATTTTTTGTTCGAAATAAGGGCATGACATCATTTGTATACGGTCGAACTTAGCTTTAGTAATGATTTGATTCTTGGCTTGCTAAGAGCGCTGAAACATGTGACATCCACCAACCCATGCTGGGTCCATTCCCGCTCACGGACATGAGGTCGGCTTCCCATTAACTGATTATTCAATTCAAATTCGATTATGTTATGTATTTTGACACAAAGTTCAAACTCTTGAAGATTAACATTAATATCGAACCGTACATTGAACGTTTAGTTATGACTGTCTGGAAGCCACCGCAGACTAAAATACAACTTGGGTAATTTAACCATCTGGCTTAACTATTATTAATAATATTGCTGTCCTTTTCTGTCAATTTGAGCCTGGTTTCAATAAATTAAGCAATCGATGACATTTAAACATTTATTGACTTTGATAATAATTTGAAATAGTTTAATTAACTGCCAGAGTGGTTGGAACAGATTAATAAACTTGGCTTTCGGAGAGATTTATGTTTGGTTCTGACATTTGAAATTTAGTTTATCAGTCTAGGAATAATTTATAGCAATATTATCTACGATTTGTTACGAAAATTTTGTAGACTAACAGTTATTTTCGATAAAATTTTAACTTTGAATAATACTTAAATAAAAGTACTAAAAATTTACTACTTCAATAACTGCAGCTGAAGTAATTTTCCTTATCAGAAATTCACAACGGAAAAATAATTTTAATAAACTGCTTACTCAAGCCAAAATATTTCTATACTGGAAACTAGGTAAGGTAACAAAGATACGGCTTTCTACAAGGTTATATACCGCGATCATCGCACAGTTATTATACCTGGCTACTTGTGCCAGGTTGTTCGAGATTTTATGAGCCTTTAATATGCAAGAAGCGTATATTGGATGTAGGTAGAATTTTAATCATTCTGCATTTACGATAGTTTGACCAGATTTTATGTAATAGCTATCTTTATAGTAAACGTACTGTTTTCATTTTCATGTAACAATTTTAGTGTTGAAATGTTTGTTCATATTTTTAGAGTTACCTATACACTGTTATATTTTTAGACGTTATAGACGTTAATACCTACACAGAATAATCTAAATAATCCGCCTATCCCTAGAGATATCGAAAAGAATATCTCTACTAAATCGCGCCCCAAAATCCCTATCTGATGTTATATTCATTAGGCAACCGAAATCCGAAAAATAGAATACGTATTCCGGTTTTGACATATTGTCGTAAAACATGAAAACGTATGGTGTAAGATATCTTCTGGGATAAAAGCATCGTAAGTCCGTGGATCGTCCATCTATAATGATTAATGCTATCCATCCCGCATGGACCCCGGGGATGGGAAGAAAAACTTGATTGATGAAGAACCGGGGGTTAAGGGGTAATATTTTCCCACTATTTCCTCGTTCCAAATGTGGGTATTTCAGTTTGTGGGTTATTGGGCTTGTTTATTTGTTGAAGGGAGGGTGACGCGATTTACGCGATCAATAGGATGATGTAGCGTTTGAGAGATGACCTAATAAGGGATGGGGGAGAGAAATATCGGTAGAGAAATCGTGTAAATATTTATGGAGGTCGATTATACTACTGATAAAAACTACAGGTACACTAAATCGGGTGTAGGTTACATGATTACACTAATCGTGTAACCTACACCCAGACCTTAGGAGGGTACCTACACATAGGCTACGAACCTACTAAATAAATACGTGAACCTCACAAACAAGAGACCAGCAAGATAAATAAAGCTACCAACGTATTTACTCGAAACTTTAGGGTTATTTAAAAAATATCCGATAGGTATTACGGACCACGGCCTTTCCAGCTTGTGCCCACATACTTGTAGGTCAACCCTCCCGCGACCACAAGCTGAAAGGCCTCGAAAAGCCTCGAAACGTCGAGAAATTTAAATTATAAACGCAAAGTAGGAACACGAATTAATATGAGTTACTCGGTTGTACTTTAAGCGAATATGTTAATGTTGAATGTGAGTTACGTGGTATGATTGCTTTATTTAGAGCATATAAAAAAGTTTGTTTTAGGGTTATGCTTTAACTGGGACTGTGCTTGAGTTAGAAGTGCGGTGGGACTCGTGTGATGACCCCCATTACAGTGCTTTTGCGTTACGTGACTACATTCCTTCCGCAATGCCGAGTTATCTTAAGTACCATCCCGGATAGGCAGAAGGTCTGTTACTTATATAAAAAAAAAAGATTTTTCTGAGAGGTTTGTTCCGCCTCTTCTTTCTAGTGGAAATACTAGGAAGTGGTGAAGGGCGAGTGAACTTGGGAACTGACGTTCAAAATGTGCGATTATTAATTATTACTTATGTGAACAGTTCAGTTAGTATAATTTCTCAATTATTTATTCAAAATATTAATTCTTATGTTAACTGTTTTTTACTACATACATGTGTTGGTATGAATCTAACTACAAATTGATGTCATAAAGGATGCGTCGAGAGCACAATATGGTCTTGATCTGCACAATAATGTTGCTCATATCTGTCTTGTTGTTGTTGACAGCTAAAGATCTGTTGTTAGGAAACATCCTTCAGTTAACAACAACTTTTCAAAGACTTTTCCGTTGACAAGTTACTGATGGTTTGAAGATCTATTGCTTGGTTGTTTGATAAAGTTCTTGAATTCATGATCATCATCATCAGCTTCTTGGCCTTATCTCATTCCTCTTCCCACTGTTGTTCTAGAATTATGGGTCTAAAATAGCGAAAGCTGTTCAATCTATCAAGCGTAAATATGAAGTGTTTCAAGGGTAAATTAAATTGTTTCAGCGGAGGCTACTACAGCCCTGAAATGTAAAGGGGAATTGATGAAACAGAGTGGTTTTTACCCGACTGCGCGACGCTAAGGAGGGTTATGTGTTTATTAGTCAGTACGAGTCTGACAGTCTCTGGGTGGGGGAAGTATCTTGATGATTTAAAACCCCAAACAAGAGCCAATGAATTTAACGACCACCAACAAAGAAAAAAAAATGGACATCATTTTGTAATAATTAATTTTATACATCGAAAAAAAGGTAAATGAAACTAATTTCCAACGACCTACATTTCACCAGTTTTTGACCGAACATTGAGAAAAATATATTTTGGTAGTCCAAAATTGCAGCGAACTTTTGAGGTGGGTAGTATTTTATCCAACACAAAGGTTTACCGATAATTAATTCCTATTATAACCTTTCAACCCTCTAAAACCCGCATTTTGGAAATACTGATTAATTAAAACAGATACCGCTAGACCCCTGCTTAACCCAAAAGGGTAAAGCAGAGATACATGGTTCAATCTACTGCATTAAGCCGGAAATGACGCTTATGGCTTAATAAGCTTGCTGGAGCATGAAGGGGATTAGCTATCGACAGCCACCCATCCAATTGATGACCGGATTAGGGGAAGCTTAACCATGTCAATCGCCAAATGTATCTTGTCATTGCGGTTATATCTGTCGATGGACAATTATGTAGATACAGACGATACACGTCATCTTTAAACTAATTCCAATCTAACATGAACCATCTTCCTTTGTGATAAAGTTGAAATTTACAAATTTTTGATAGATTGGGGTACGTTGTTATGCGGCTACCTATTTTAAATACAGGTACCTAGATATTAGTTAAAAAATGGAAGCAATTACAGGGTCACTCGTGTGTCTGTTCGTCTGTCATAGCCATTTTTCTCGGAAGCTCCTGCATTTTTTTTTATTAAGCGCATTAAGCGAGTCCTCCCATAAAGGGGGGAAAGTACTGACATACTCTTACGGACTAAAAACTACCCTGTTCCTTCACATATTATCCTTTGCGTTCCAAAGCCGCGGTATCCTGCTAAGGGAAGGTTCATATCTGACGGAACATTCGTCGCGTATTATCAGTCGCGGAACGCCAGAGCAAACAAATGTACTTATAGAAAAACAATTGACCGTTCACACTCATCCGATGATCCGTTAGTGCGTCAAAGAACATTCGATTATACGCACGATGGATGTTCCCTCAGATATGAACCCCCCCTAAGACATTCTTGCAAATGGCATCTTCTGTATCCTGTCTACTTCCTTAGTGAATTCAACACTGCCTACAAATTGCACGCATCATAATTTTCCTCTCTAATAAAATTTCCGCAATTTACTTCGTAATTAACAACAGCAATTAAAATCTTACTAAAACAAACAAATAAGTTCTTCAAGGTTACTTCGAAATAGATTACGGCTATTTTGAACGCAAACTACCTACTAAAGCCAAAAAACTTCGCTTTTCTAAAAGCAATTAAGTAAACGTAGACTACTATCGACCTTAGTAGAATATGTATTTTGACTAGCAAAAAGCTACACCTTAATGCATCCTGCTGTAGGGATTTCAACTCTAACTGAAAGGCCGAGGGTTGTAAATCCAACAGGCTAGTTTTTATTTGAGGATTTTTTCGACGAAACTTAAGTGACGCTTAGTATTAGAGAAAACGGGCATTAGAAGCCTCACAAAAGTATTATCCCTTCTAATGAGTCGGCGAAAATTGGGCCGTGATTAACTAGATTAGTGAGATAACACGGTGGTGGATGAATTGCCTTATTTAACTTATTCACTTGTTTTAGAGCGCGTACACATTGGAGGCTCTCAAACGCGCGCTTTTCGTACGCGCGCTTTATGTACGCGCGTTTAGAGGATCAAGGAGTTTATGAAAACACAGAGGTTTATTGGATGTTGGTTTAATTTAAGTAAGAGAATATATCGTGTGCGTTTTCTTTGCTCCTACCAGCAAGAACTGAAAGATGACTGGACACTTTGCAGCAGTACACAACACATGTGTGTACGGTGCAATGTGTGCTAACCTCTTATAGATACCATTGAGACGATTTCAAGAAATGTTTTAGAAGTGTGTTTAAACTCGTTAAAAAAACGTTGTAGTCTGAAAGTTGTAATTAAGAAGTTTATTTTAATGTTTTACTACACAAATCTTTTATTTGTTTAAATCAGATTAAGTTTTATTAAAGAAGAGGGTTTCTATTTGAATTTACTTAAAAGAAATCTTTATTTACGAATAAGCTTTACTCCGGAGCTCGTGTAAAGCCTCCTGCAGACACACGCGATTAATCGCGCTGCGACAACGAGCCAAGCTAATTTCCACTCTAAAAATACTGCGAATGGACCGCGACATGTCGCCCCGCGCGATTAATCGCGTGTGTTTGCAGGAGGCTTAAATTAGAAAATAATACGCGCATAAGGAGTTGCGGACACCAGCCCGTTATACATAATACAATGTGTAATTTCATCAAAAATCTATTTAGTTATAAAAACAGATTCCTTTCAAATACATTACGGATATTCGACCTCTAAAAAACACGAATACACCAAATTACATAAACATAGATACGCAATTACTGATGAGCTCACTATAAACAAGAGAGCATCAATGACAAAACAACAATAAAGCCGAGCTCCACTTCGCTTGACCACACAATGGCCAGCGGCCCTGACATTCACGAGGTCAACGCAGCATTGTATAACAGACAAGACAATTCAGCCGTAGTGCCTATAAAAAATTCAAGAGGAGCTCAAAACAGGCGTTAGGATCGATAAACGAGGTTTGTCTGTGGATGGGTGACAAATTACATACCCAGTTCCTTCCCTGCTTCAATGTAGATCTACAACAACCGTTACGAGTAGTCAGCAGCACCTTTGATACGACTGACAATCAGTCTTACCACAGGGTGACACTAACCTTCACAACCCAGTTACTGGTAGATCTCAGTAACAGGATTGTGGAGGTCAGATAGGCCATTATGGAAACAGACCCTAAAATAATTGTCAAATTGTTAGGCAGAAGCTACCTATAACAAATTCTAACCCTGCACCTGCAACACAACGTCATTACGTCACAAGGTCATGAAAATTATACAATAGCAGCAATTAATTATGGACCGTATGTGATCAACAATAAAACATGTAATGTACGAAACACAAGACCTTCATTACTTAGAGGTCAGACTAAGGTCGACACTGATTAGTACTGAGGCTTTAAATATGCAAGGTACGTTATGAAAAAGTGTTTCTTATCTTAGTCAGAGGGGGAGGTCGCTAGTTTAGAGGGAAGTCGGGCTGTAGAGGAGGAGTAGGCCCTCTCAACCTTGAGGGGACTATTTAACTACTTGGCTGGGAATTGTTTCCGATAGAACAGAGGTCTGTGTTTATTTATAGCGGCAAGTTGCTGCATTGTTTGTGGGATAGTGTGGTTGAATTATAGCTTTAGTTCTTGTGTTATGTACGGATTTTGTAGTCGGCTTTAAATCGTGAAAATAGTTTTAGATGTCGTAACAAAACATGTTATTCAAGCCCGATAAAAACATAATAACTTCAAATTGAAACCACGTCTCCATGTTTTTGCAAAAACGCTGTTATTCACTTTTGTCGATCGACTCGTACAACTGTTAAAGAAAATCATTGATGACGTCACACGCACGTGAACTGCACAATGTCACGGTGTCCATTCATCGCTGCGGCAGGGTTGCCTACACATACGAGTAAATTGTACATGTCAATGTCAGTAATGTGATACTGATATTTGACGTGTAATAAGTAGGTGCTTCGTTAGTATGCAAAACTTGAAGTAGTAAAATGAAGGGATAGATTTTAGCTAGTTGGGATGTCTGCCAAATTAATAAGACAGACTGATGAGGAATATGTATGACATACGAATATGAGTTAATATTTTTGTTGGAGTAAATGTACTGTACCCCGAATGCGTACAACACTTTCTATGATAATCCAAAGGATTTAGAAGGAAATTCGCAGTTCATTGCTTCATACGCTTGGAAAGTTTATTTTATTGATAAAGACGATGACACGATGAATATTGCTATCATGTCAAAATGGACTTGTCAGTGAGTTACGTAGTTTCCCCACTACGTCACTTATAGTCCTTAATATAATATATTTCAGATCATCTGGACTACGAGTGACTAAAACCCACTAAAGACATCTGTCAACAATTTGTAAATTATATGGCTAATAGCAGCCCTGCAGTTGGCACGCACTCATCGTCAGCGATGCGTGCAACGATTTTATTTCTATTTATTTTTTTCCCACGAACGACCACGGACAAAGATTAGTGCACCGGAAAGCCAAGGTACACTGGCGAGAAAAACTTTGGCTATTTACTGCCCATGTAATCATGGCCAAAAGTGTACAACTAAGTTTGTCATTAGTTAAGGTGTTTTTGTGGCAAGGAATCTTCTTATTACGTCACTAGCTTTGTCAGCTTGCCTGTCATACCTACTCTCGTTAAACATCCCTTTCAGGGTGGAAAAAGGGTAAAGGAGTGTTTTGGCAAAAGAAGAAAATTGTTTTTTAATTTACCCTTAAGATCGTTTTAAATAGATTCTAAATTCGTTAAATCGATTTTATTTTTTAAAATAAAAACGATTAAGTACGTATTTAAGTTTGATTGATTTGCCATGTTTAAAGTTGAATAAAATTTTAGTTTTTTGAGCATCTGTTTTGACATACAAAATAAATAGGCTACAATTCCCTAGGCTACAATTTGAAATTCAGATTGAAATTAAACGGATCATTAAGATTACTGTGCTACGTAATTTATTGGTATTTTTTCTTTGAAAAAGAAAATGGTTTACGAAAGGGTCACATTGCAATTCAGAATTTAGGCACGAAATTGTGCATAGTCATAGCAATAAGTCTCAACTAGCCAGCAAATTTTATACATCAGTAACTCCGTATGACTTTTCAAAGTTGATTCAAAGTTTAGATTAATTTATGAATATTGAATTTTCCAAGACGCAGTCAATAAATACCTAAAGGAGTTGGCTAAATGACTGCCCCAGTCATCTATATGACTTTCACATTAACTCGTAGTATTTAAAAATTCATTAATGAATTGTTTAGTGTTTAATAATTTCCTAATACTTATATAAACTGTTGAACATAAAAAAGTATCTGAATTGCTTTCTGTGCATTTTTTATTGACATGACAAGGCCACGATGAAATAATGTAGACTAGGGAAGGGTCATAAAGCTTTTCCAGATTGTCAAAATGAAACTGTACTTAATCGATTTTCACTAACGGGATTCAAAACGATTTCTTTTCTGAAATAATTAAGGAATGGCGTTGAAAATGCAAGTTTTTGGCGGGAATCGATAGAGTTCAATTCAGTGTCCTATTTAGTTTTTTGTTTTTACGTTACACGTTTTGATTCGGAAAACGAATTACCGTGACCCCGGAACATAAAGGGCTGTTGAAGAACACCGTAGATTTAGACTCATTTGACGATTTTACAACGTAAAGAAAAAGTGATTCGTCCACGAAACTCAACTTTTTGTTTTTTTTTTTTTTAAACTTCTGAATGTGCTTCTTCGTTTAATCTTAGTTCATAATTTTTGTCGAATAATATTAACTGAAGTGTTATCAAACTACTTTCTAACCAATCGATTCTTTTATCGATTCTGTGAACTTTGAGTTCGGTCCCATCTTTAAGAAAAAAAAAACAAACGTCAGATGTCATTTGAACGCTCTGCCGTTTAATTGTTCGTTGTAATTCTTTATTTTGGCTTTTTCTTCACCCCGCTTGTATAATGGATTTTCTGTTTGCTTATACCTACCGACCTATCGCCACTCAACACGGACTTGCATTCAATTCATCATGCAA
The DNA here is from genome assembly GCA_950005045.1 of Agrotis exclamationis. Lineage (NCBI taxonomy): Eukaryota > Metazoa > Arthropoda > Insecta > Lepidoptera > Noctuidae > Agrotis > Agrotis exclamationis. The sequence continues at coordinate 8,097,098 of OX465423.1, read as the reverse complement.
TAAATAAACTGTGGTATACCCACGCAAAGATTGCGGCGGCATAGCAAGCAAGCAATGAAGACGTCATTGCTTGCTGTTCTACTCACCATCGTATCACGATGGTTAACAATAGAGGTAAGACATTTACAGATGGTCCTGGCGATGCTCGGCCCAAACCCAATCCCCACACTGTGTCCTCGCAGTGGCGACACGCTTTTATTTTCCGCCCAATCCAACACAAGAACCTCCTAAAACATCCGTGTCCCGTGAGGACCTACGTCAGGCGGAAGATGAGGACGCCGCGGCCCCGATTGCGTTCCCAACAGATTGGTTGCCTTAGATGTCATAATATTTAGATGTATAGGTAAACAGTAAAGTTAATTCATGTAGGTACTAAAGTAATTACGTTTTTTCTAGGTTCCAAGGAATGCCAACATTTGTCTTGTCATCCTTGTCATGAACTGCTGAATTCAGGAGCAACTTGTGAAGTTCGTATGGCAAAATTCGGTCACGCAACGGTGTGCATAACTTGTGGCAGTTCTGTGAGAAGTTTAGATCGCCATGCAGTAGACAGAAACAATTATTCAAAGTTGAAGAATTTTACAACATCACACCCAGATTTAAATCACGTGAATAAAATGACATTTAAACATTCAACAGTCTTTCGCGTCGTACGCTTTAAGACTGTGATTTATATCAATCACAGATTATCGAATGCCTAAATATAGTACTATTTTTCTTGTTTCATTTCGAAATAATTAAATGTATTTTGAGCTAATTAAAGTGTTCAATAACTACTCGTAGTTCAGAAAAGATTTATCAATCACGACATGCTTTGCAATATGAAGTCCCCTGGCACGTTTATTTGTCAGCCTGTCTTCACCGATTTAACTAACAGATTTTGATAGGGTTAACACTAGTAGATAGATTAGTTCTTCTTGTGTGGATGCAATGTTAGCATTATTTGCAGTTTTTATAGTACTTTTAATGATAGGTGTTCACGTTTTTTTTTCAAGATTGCGAAGAAATGACAACTTGTTGAACCTTTTTTTATGTGAAATATTAATATTGAGCTATTCATCGTTATACAGTGCTAGGTCCAATGTCTATAAGTGGCTGGATTCTTGTACATACTTCAATTTAGCCAACTCCTTTATCTCGAATGTCATCAATTGTCTCTGACTCAGTCATAAAACTCTCATTTTTCCTCGAATCGAACGACGATATATTTCTTGATAAATCATACAATCGATTAATGCGTTTAAATAACAATCCTTTCTTTTCATGAAGAATAGTTAATAAATCTTCCGGCTTCAGTTGTTTATCCGTCATTTTGTTAATTATCAAACGAAGACAATAACAGAATAAATACCTACCAGGCGGTTTGCAATAATAACGCACCTACCAACTATGAGTACCTAGGTATCTATCTAATTATTACTTAATACGCACAAAGCCGAGATGAGTTGGTGACTACCTGCTTATTTACTTCAGAACAAAGCGAATTTTTAAATGCGGATACCTACATAGAATGAACTTTTACCAATAAATACGTAATGTAGTTCTATGTAAGCTAATAAATAATTGAACAGATTTACCAACAAATACGTAAAATCTATTGTCAATTTATTAAGCTGCGTTAAACAGGCAATTTACCGAAAGTTTACGTAAATAAATACCTATTGTGGGTTATTGAACCTATATGATTTTTACCAAACAAATACGCAAAAAATATAGGTACTGGTTATTTATCCGGTATCGAAGGACCAAATGTTTTAATAATTTGCTCAAATTAATTTTCAATACCATTTATTATCGTTATTTATCTTGTTAATTTTATTTGCGTATGATTATTGTTTATTTAAGAGAGTGAAAGTATTCTAAAAGCGTGCATGAAGTTACAATATGGCGATGGCGCCGAGGCCGTTTTATTCTTAGTTAAAGCGCATGGATACAACAAAGCCTTAGGGCTCATGTACACGACGCCGCCGCCGTGCCACCACCGCGCTGTTATGCTGTGTATACCACCGTGACCGCGCCGCCAATCCGCCGCTACCGCACCGTCCGCGTCGCCGCCGAAAATCAAACAATAGCGAATGGGCGTTTTTCCATTAGCCGGCACGGCACCGGCACCGGCGACGGCGCCGGCGCCGTGCCGTTGCCGGGGAAGCAAAAACGTATGAAATCGTATGGCTCGCTTTTGCACTTACCGGCGCTGGCACCAGCGTTCATACGTTTTTGCTGGTGCCGTGCCGGCTAATGGAAAAACGGCCAATGGCGGTATAGCGGCGGCGCGGTGGCGGCGCCGTATACAATACACATAAAAGCGGCGCGGTGGCGAAGCGGCGGCGGCGTCGTGTACATGAGTACTTACTATCTCACTAGATAATTTTAATATCGCAATCATCATGATATTGCAGATTAATCTATCTGTTTTATCTAAATATGAACCCTACAATGTGACGCCTCCATCATGCGTCTATTTTTATTTTACAACAATAACATTCATTGTCAAGGCCTTTTTACTATCTATCGTTCTATCACGTAAACACATATTTTACGCACTTTTATTTAATGTCCATCATTAAAACCCAAATACTTACCCATACTTATAGTCACATTTCCGTGTTTACCTGCCATGTTTATGAAAACTAGTTTTTTTAAAAACAGCAAGATGCTTTCAATTTTTTTTTAAACTCTCTGTCGAGAAAAACTTACACAGCGGAAACAAAACCTCTATATATTTTTTACTTTAATTTATAAAGCTACGGACACACATAATATCAAAATGCTATTTATATAAAATTTCCTCTCTGACGCAGATAAATAAAGTTACGACAACTCAAAAGAGACCATAATATAAGTGTAGTACCTTTCAAATTACGCCTATTACGGCACAGAGCAAAGACCTCGTAAAACGTACTGAGCGTGCAAACATTGTCAGCTGTAGTCAAATGTAGCCGGCTGACAGGAGGAACAAGGATATTGGATGATGGGGCACAGCCGCTCGCCATCCGCTAAACAATAGTTAACAGGACTCTGTCAACACATTGGATAACTAGATTCAAATAATTAGTGAAATAAATGGAAGGAAACGACTGTAGGGTAAAAATCTGGTAATTGTGAAAAATTATTCAAAAGTTTTGATTTATTACCTTAACTTTGCTTAGAAGTGGGTCAGTATGGAATAGATAAATAAACGGAAAATTGATGCCTCATTAAAGAAAACAATAAAAAATATGGGTGGTCAAACTTTTCAGTATTTTATTTATGTAACGTCTTAAACATGGTCGGAGTCAATATCACTAATTTTATTTAACAATAATAGGATAGCATTATCACGAATTTCAGCAATGTATTTCAAAAAATAACCTTAGAGTTTACATTCTCAGTAAAATCAAGAAAAAAAACCGGCCAAGTGCGAGTTGGACTCGCGTGAAGAGGGTTCCGTACAATGTTACCTACCACGTTTTTTTTTAATCTGACCCAAATTGGTACGCACAATATTGAGTGATTTACCATGTTATTTTAATATTTCGTCTATTTTCTTGAATAACTTGGAAACTATTTATTTTAAAATTACAAAAAATATATATTTAAGATTGTCTCAACAAGACCTTTCATTTGATATATCACACGATGCAGTTTTCAATTTTTTTTTTAATTTTCCCCTTCCCCCCCAAAAATTACCTCCCATATACAGATATGGACTTCTTATAGGTTATCCTATAATCTATAAGTAGAAAACTAATTCCTGTATTTTTTTCAAAATTTTAGGTTCAGTAGTTTCGGAGATAAGGGGGGGGGAATGGTCAAGCTTCGTCTATTTTTTTTGAATAACTTGGAAACCATTTATTTTAAAATTACAAAAAAATACTTTTAAGTTCGTCTCAACAATACCTTTCATTTGATATGTCACACGATGCAGTTTTCAAATATTTTTTTTTAATTTTCCCTTTCCCCCCCTCAAAAATTACCTCCCATATACAGATATGGACTTCTTATAGGTTATCCTACAATCTTTAAGTAGAAAACTAATTCCTGTATTTTTTTCAAAATTTTAGGTTCAGTAGTTTCGGAGATAAGGGGGGGGGGGGAATGGTCAAGCTTCGTCTATTTTTTTTTGAATAACTTGGAAACCATTTATTTTAAAATTACTAAAAAAATACTTTTAAGTTTGCCTCAACAATACCTTTCATTTGATATGTCACACGATGCAGTTTTCAATTATTTTTTTTTAAATTTTCCCTTTCCCCCCCCCAAAAATTACCTCCCATATACAGATATGGACTTCTTATAGGTTATCCTATAATCTATAAGTAGAAAACTAATTTCTGTATTTTTTTCAAAATTTTAGGTTCAGTAGTTTCGGAGATAAGGGGGGGGGAATGGTCAAATTTCGTCTATTTTCTTAAATAACTTGGAAACTGTTTATTTTAAAATTATAATAAAAATATATTTAAGATTGTCTCAATAAGACCTTTCATTTGATATGTCACACGATGCAGTTTTCAAATATATTTTTTTTAATTTTCCCGTTCCCCCCAAAAATTACCTCCCATATACAGATATGGACTTCTTATTGATTTTCCTATAATCTATAAGTAGAAAACTAATTACTGTATTTTTTTCAAAATTTTAGGGTCAGTAGTTTCGGAGATAAGGGGGGAGGGGGAATGGTCAAATTTCGTCTATTTTCTTGAATAACTTGGAAACCATTTATTTTAAAATTACAAAAAAAATACATTTAAGATTGTCTCAACCAGACAATTCATTTGATAAGTCACACGATGCAGTTTTCAAAACTTTCTTTTTCATTTTCCCCTTCCCCCCCAAAAATTACCTCCCACATACAGATTTCATCTATTCACGTCACACCTCTGTGCTTGGGTCACAGGAATGAATATGTGTACCAAATTTCAACCCAATCGGTCTAGTAGATTCGGAGATAATTGACTGTAAGCGACAGACAGACGGACACACGAGTGATCCTATAAGGGTTCCGTTTTTGTATTCGGACGTACGGAACCCTAAAAACTATAAATATTATCGACTATACCCAATAAATTTATTAATATCGATTCTCGTTAGAACTACAACAGTAATTCATGATTATTACATAATTATCTCTGAAAGTAATCGTTTGTATTATCGAGAAAGGAGTTGGCTAAATTGAAGTATGTACAAGAATCCAGCCACTTATAGACATTGGACCTAGCACTGTATAACGATGAATAGCTCAATATTAATATTTCACATAAAAAAAGGTTCAACAAGTTGTCATTTCTTCGCAATCTTGAAAAAAAAACGTGAACACCTATCATTAAAAGTACTATAAAAACTGCAAATAATGCTAACATTGCATCCACACAAGAAGAACTAATCTATCTACTAGTGTTAACCCTATCAAAATCTGTTAGTTAAATCGGTGAAGACAGGCTGACAAATAAACGTGCCAGGGGACTTCATATTGCAAAGCATGTCGTGATTGATAAATCTTTTCTGAACTACGAGTAGTTATTGAACACTTTAATTAGCTCAAAATACATTTAATTATTTCGAAATGAAACAAGAAAAATAGTACTATATTTAGGCATTCGATAATCTGTGATTGATATAAATCACAGTCTTAAAGCGTACGACGCGAAAGACTGTTGAATGTTTAAATGTCATTTTATTCACGTGATTTAAATCTGGGTGTGATGTTGTAAAATTCTTCAACTTTGAATAATTGTTTCTGTCTACTGCATGGCGATCTAAACTTCTCACAGAACTGCCACAAGTTATGCACACCGTTGCGTGACCGAATTTTGCCATACGAACTTCACAAGTTGCTCCTGAATTCAGCAGTTCATGACAAGGATGACAAGACAAATGTTGGCATTCCTTGGAACCTAGAAAAAACGTAATTACTTTAGTACCTACATGAATTAACTTTACTGTTTACCTATACATCTAAATATTATGACATCTAAGGCAACCAATCTGTTGGGAACGCAATCGGGGCCGCGGCGTCCTCATCTTCCGCCTGACGTAGGTCCTCACGGGACACGGATGTTTTAGGAGGTTCTTGTGTTGGATTGGGCGGAAAATAAAAGCGTGTCGCCACTGCGAGGACACAGTGTGGGGATTGGGTTTGGGCCGAGCATCGCCAGGACCATCTGTAAATGTCTTACCTCTATTGTTAACCATCGTGATACGATGGTGAGTAGAACAGCAAGCAATGACGTCTTCATTGCTTGCTTGCTATGCCGCCGCAATCTTTGCGTGGGTATACCACAGTTTATTTATTGCATGATGAATTGAATGCAAGTCCGTGTTGAGTGGCGATAGGTCGGTAGGTATAAGCAAACAGAAAATCCATTATACAAGCGGGGTGAAGAAAAAGCCAAAATAAAGAATTACAACGAACAATTAAACGGCAGAGCGTTCAAATGACATCTGACGTTTGTTTTTTTTTTCTTAAAGATGGGACCGAACTCAAAGTTCACAGAATCGATAAAAGAATCGATTGGTTAGAAAGTAGTTTGATAACACTTCAGTTAATATTATTCGACAAAAATTATGAACTAAGATTAAACGAAGAAGCACATTCAGAAGTTTAAAAAAAAAAAAAACAAAAAGTTGAGTTTCGTGGACGAATCACTTTTTCTTTACGTTGTAAAATCGTCAAATGAGTCTAAATCTACGGTGTTCTTCAACAGCCCTTTATGTTCCGGGGTCACGGTAATTCGTTTTCCGAATCAAAACGTGTAACGTAAAAACAAAAAACTAAATAGGACACTGAATTGAACTCTATCGATTCCCGCCAAAAACTTGCATTTTCAACGCCATTCCTTAATTATTTCAGAAAAGAAATCGTTTTGAATCCCGTTAGTGAAAATCGATTAAGTACAGTTTCATTTTGACAATCTGGAAAAGCTTTATGACCCTTCCCTAGTCTACATTATTTCATCGTGGCCTTGTCATGTCAATAAAAAATGCACAGAAAGCAATTCAGATACTTTTTTATGTTCAACAGTTTATATAAGTATTAGGAAATTATTAAACACTAAACAATTCATTAATGAATTTTTAAATACTACGAGTTAATGTGAAAGTCATATAGATGACTGGGGCAGTCATTTAGCCAACTCCTTTGAATCTTTTGTCGATCAAATTAATCAAATAAACATTAGTTTAAAACCTGGTTCAAGTGTCGACTACGCTTGTTTAGAATCCTTTGAAGATTTGTATATTCATATTAAACGTGTTAGGAATAAAATAAACAGTAATCAATCGCCACCAACACCCAGTAGTGACTCAAAGACTCTTTTTGAACCGCTTAAAATAAAGTTGCCTCCTATCGCGCTGCCATCTTTCGACGGGAAAACTGAGAATTGGCCGGTTTTCTACGAGTCGTTTAAGTCAAATATCCATGATAATGATCAGCTGACTGATTCGCAGCGTGTGCAGTACTTGGTAGGTAGGCTTACACACAACGCATTGAAGGTTACCGCTGGAATTGTGCCTACGGGTGATACTTACAAGTTTTTATGGGATAGTTTAGTTAAAAAATATCAAGAGAAGCGCTCACTAGGTACGCATTATTTAAATAACATATTGGATTTAAAAAGTTGTTCATATAACGCTAATAGTCTCGATTCTTTCATAGAAACATTTAGTGCGTCTATTTCTGCCTTGAAACAACTTGGGATTACGGATCTTGCTGATTTTATTCTTTTGCACTGCGCAATGAGAAAAATCGATGCACAGACTACTCAATCGTTTGAACTTACCATTCGAGATGTTGAAATTCCCACAACGAAATTATTGATAAGCTTCGTTCAAGACCAGGCAAAGATATTAGCACGCTCGAATTTGTATCATTCTAACGCGAGAAACTTTAGTAGAAACCCCGCTTCCGCTCCTCGCGAGTCACGCACACAGACAAAAGCGTTTGTTGTGAGCGAGTCAGCTGACTCGTCCGCTTGTTTACCCGCGATCGCGGTTCCATGCTGCGCTTATTGTAATGATAACGCTCATGTTCATTTGTATAACTGCGCTAAGTTTAAATCCGCGTTGACTCCTAGAACAAGGTTCGAGTTTATTAAATCCAAACGTGGGTGCGCGAATTGTCTAAGCACATTGCACGGTTTAAGTAACTGCAAGTCAACATCAGTCTGTGACTTATGTAAAAAACGCCATCATACACTATTACATTTTGATAAAGAAAATAAACCGCAAACAGCTGATGTTAAAATGACGAATTGCAATGTAGTCGTGGCGTCGCCTCCCGCGCCGCTGTCCTCCTCGCCTCCCTCGCTCCTTTCGAACCCCGGTACGTCTTTGGTGCCGCGCTCTTACGTTCATTGCGATAAGGTCGATATTTCCGCACGGGTGATTGCGTCTGATTCGTGTGATGTGACGCCAGTGTCTTCGGATCACAGCTCGGCCGTGTTGTTGGCAGCTGATGCAGCGAAAGCTAAGGCGATAGTGTTGTTATCGACAGCTCAGGTTTATGCGCGAGCTAAAAATGACAGTGCGGGTCACAAAACATTAGTGAGGTGCTTAATTGATAATGGGTCGCAGAATAATTTGATAACTACAGCCTGTTGTAGAAAACTTAATTTACTGATAATTCCTTTGAGTAATTCTTTTGTTAAAGGAGTTGGTTCTGTATCGCGACCGATAATAGGTTACGTACATTTAGATATCGAGTCTCGCGTATATCCGGATCAAAAATATACTATTCACGCGTTCGTAGTTGAGTGCATTACGGACCAGCTACCATCGCACCATGTTAAGTGGGATAGCCATATAGACTTCCACGCGCTTCCGCTCGCAGATTTAAGCTGGAATATTCCAGGGGATATTGACCTAGTGTTGGGCGCTCAGCTGTTTCCGTACATTTTCTTGGGGAATAGGGTCGATCTTGGTTCACGCGCCCCACCTGCTTTATTGACCACATTCGGGTATATCTTTATGGGTGATTTTCCGCATAATAGTGATAATTTCAATTTACCTAACTCTTCTTTCACAGCATTGGCTCTCAATGATTTATTACAAAAGTTTTGGGAATTGGAAGAAGTGGATAATAAACGTTTTTTCTCTCCTGAGGAAACCGAATGTGAGAATATTTTTTCCTCGACCGTGTCACGAGACGATGTGGGACGTTATACCGTCGCGTTACCTTTCAGAAAGGATCCCGCCGAGTTGGGTAACTCCCGCACCGCCGCGTACCGTCGACTTATTGCACTTGAAAGGAAATTCCGCCAATCGCCGATGTTGCGGAAAAATTATAACGCAGTGATCAAAGAGTATATGGACAACGGTTACTTAAGTCAGGTCGACGAATCTGCCGTTTCCGATGACGGGTACTATATCCCTCATCACGCTGTCGTTCGGCCAGACAAACCGATGCCGCGCATTGTATTGGATGCTAGTGCTAAAACTCATACAGGGTTATCTTTAAATGATGTACTCCATATTGGTCCAAATTTACAAACAGATTTGTTTATTCTTTTAATAAATTTTAGAATATTTCCCATCGCTATAAATGCTGATATTAAACAAATGTATTTACGCGTTGGTGTACCCGTTGACCAGCGTAAATACCTACGCATTTTGTTTCGATTCAATGAGAACGAACCTGTGTTAATCTTCGCTTTTAATCGCTTACCTTTCGGGCTTAAGTCGAGTCCTTACATAGCTATGCGCACTGTGCGACAGTTGGCCTCTGACAGTCCGCATTATCCCGAAGCTGCTAAAGTAGCAGAGACAAGTCTCTACATGGACGATCTGGTGTATTCTGTGAATAATGAAGACACCGCCATGCAGCTATCGCATGATCTTATAAAGATGTTCAAATCGGGCGATTTTGACCTTGTTAAATGGTGTAGCAATTCACCCGTTCTTTTAAACAGTCTTCCCGACTCGCATCGGAAGTCCCTTGATTTTCACGCTGGGAGTGATGTGTCTAAGGTTCTCGGCCTTTCGTGGGAACCTTCTCAGGATAATTTCTTCTTCACTTCCGCACAAGTAGCTGAGAAATGTACTAAGAGAAATATACTCTCGATAGTCGCACGCTTATTTGATGTTCTCGGTTTGGTCGCCCCCGTGATATTTTATGCCAAGTTGCTCATCAAAGAGTTATGGCTGAGCAATATTGGTTGGGATGATCCCGCTCCTGACGACATTTTTAAACGTTTTTCCATTCTCATGCAAGAGTTTCCATTGCTGGATACATTACGCATACCACGCCACGTGGGCGTTACCGATGATTGTTCCGTTCGTATAGTCGCGTTTGCTGATGCTAGTATGGGTGGGTACGGATGTGTGATTTATATACACTCTACTGGTCCATCCGGTGTCATAGTCCGCTTACTTTGTGCGAAATCAAAGGTTTCACCTACCAAGGTTACAACTCTTGCACGTCTGGAGCTATGTGCCGCCGTGCTCATGTCAAAATTAGTAAAAACTGTTCGTGATACTTACGCTTTACGTATTCCTATTGCAGGAATTTACGCCTTTTCGGATTCCACGATAGCCTTATCTTGGATACATTCTCCTCCGCACCGCTGGTCAGTCTTTGTCAGCAATAGAGTCGCTCAATGTCAGGAGAACTTGGGTTCTCAACATTTTTACCATGTGGCAGGTGTTGAGAATCCAAGCGACTGTCTGTCTCGTGGGATTCTTCCTTCTCAGTTAGTGTCACATGAACTTTGGTGGAACGGCCCCTCTTGGCTTCGTTGTGCTCCTGAGGATTGGCCCGTCAAACCGTTCTCTCCTATTAATTGTGGGGAACTTCCCGAGCACAAGGCAAATGTCTTAACAGTGACCACGCAAGTAGAACAACCTCTTCTATATCAACTTGCTCAACGTACCTCATCATGGGATAAATTGTTGCGCATTGTTTCCTATATATTGAAATTCGCTAGACCAAAGGTTCATTGTGAACCTCGTTCTATTCAGGGCTTGTCAGCTGCGGAACGAGCGATAGTCTGTGCTGTGCAATCTGTTCATTTTGCAAACGACATTAAGCTCATCAAATCTGGGAAATTGCTTCCAAAGAAACTACAAAGTTTAGCTGTCTTTCTAGATGAAGAGGGAATATTACGCATCGGCGGAAGGCTTTCGAAGTCTCATCTTCCATTTGACGCTAAGCATCCTTTTTTACTTCCTAAACATGACCATATTGTGGACCTAGTAATTCGTCATTACCATGTGATGAATTGTCACACTGGACCGGGACTACTCATGTCTATTCTAAGACAGCGATTTTGGATACTAGATGCCAGGACTGTCATTAGGTCCAAGTTGCGACAATGCAACACATGTTTTCGGGTAAATCCGACGCATCCCATTCCAATGATGGCAGACCTACCTGAATACCGAGTATCGGAAGCAAAGGCGTTTGTCCACACTGGAGTGGATTATGCTGGTCCCATCCGCATAACCCTCACTCGTCGCAGAGGCCAACACGCCCAGAAGGCGTATATCTGTTTATTCGTGTGCTTAGTAACCAAAGCCGTCCATGTAGAGTTGGTCGCTGATTTAACCTCTGATGCCTTTTTAGCCGCGTTTAAACGTTTTATCTCGCGTCGAGGGCCAGTATCTTGTCTCTATTCGGACAATGCTACAAATTTCGTTGGCGCTAAGGCCCAACTAGATGAACTTTATAGATTCTTAATGAATTCTAGTTTCAATTCATCTCTTTTACATGAGTTGTCAACACGCCGCATAATGTGGAAAATGATCCCACCTCGCTCCCCACATTTTGGCGCCATGTGGGAAACGAATGTTAAAACGTTAAAAACGCACCTTTATCGCGTGATCGGAAGTCAGCTTCTCACTTATGAGGAGTTACAAACTGTACTCATTCAAATAGAGTGCATTATGAACTCGCGCCCTCTGAGCGTTTTGTCTTCCGATCCCCATCCCGAAGTTATTACTCCCGCTCACTTTTTAATGTCGACTCCATTGCAGTACTTGCCGGCAGCCGATTTGTCTGGTCAGCGCATTAATTTGTCGCAGCGCAAACAGTTGTTAGATGGTATGGTCCAATCCTTCTGGAAGAAATGGCACCTAGAGTATCTGCATACGCTGCAAGTCAGACAAAAATGGGCAACTCCTGACAAACCCGTAGAAGTTGGAACTGTCGTACTTGTGGGACAGGACAATTCAGCTCCTCTAAGTTGGCCATTAGGAGTTATAACTGAAGTTTATAAAGGCACGGATAATGTCAGTCGTGTTGCAATGGTAAAGACGAAGTTCGGTAATTTTAAACGTGCCGTCGCTAAATTATATCCTATTCCAACGCAATAAACATTAACTCTTATATAATACTCGTAGTCTTTAAGGTTTAGGAAATACATTAAATAACTTATATCGTTTGTTTCTCGCATTCAGTCATAAAACTTAGATTTTCTTTGATCAAAATGTAGGTCAGTAAATACTTATAATTTTTCACTTTTCCTTTTGAAAGCACTTGCGTCCTTCCAAAGCCCCCGAGCATGGTGAAGCGTCAATGTTTTTTCAATACAAAATAAAATAATAATATTTTAGGATTTTTCCACATAATATAATATGTTAGTAGTTCAAATTAAATATTTTAAGTTGTCTATTGAAAAAACATTGACGCTTCACCAACATTATTTTCGAAATATAAAGAAATGTTTGTTATTTTCAACCCTAAACTCTTTTTGTTATGATTTCATCAATCATTTTTCAACTAAGAACAATTAAATAACGAGCTGAAATTGTTTTACGAACAAAACATTGAAAGATGTTTGTTGGTAACATTATGAAAAAACTTTCTTTTAAAACTAGTTCTTTTGAAATGTAAGAAGAATTTTCTTTTACTTGGAGGATAGTGAAAAGTATTTCCAAACACTTTATGCAACATTTTAGCAAATATTTATTACAGTACAGTTGCAGAAACTATACACATCTGAATTAATTGTTGAGTAAAATATGACGTCATAACTACGTAAATAAAGAAATACTAAGTAATACTGATAAATGAACACATTAAAACTTATTGTCTTTATTTTATATGTCTTTAAAAATAAAATAACGAATTAAATAAAAGAATAAAATACTCGATTTAATTGCACACGTTTTACAGCTGCATTTACAACCAACTTTCAAAACAAAGAAGCTTGCACCTATTCTCTTGCTTGTATAATAAGGCCGTAATTGGATTAAATGACGTTAAAAACAAGCTGCAGAAGGTCCCATTTTTCAATAACCACTACGTAGGTAAATGCTAGTCTTGCGCAGTGCAACCACAACTGAGGTGACACAGTCCATCAGTGTTTGCCAACCACCATCTGCCTCAAGAGTTAGCTATCGGCTTTGGGCACATGTGCCAGAGAAAGCGATTAAGGCGATGACAAGAGCTAATGTACCTCTCGCTCGCACGTTTCGACATTTTGAAAGATATAAAATCACTGATCCCATTTTTGAAAAATTGCAATCAACCATTTTGTGTGCAATCACATTGCACAGTTTAGTAAAAAAAAAAACATTTAAATCGATACAAGTTTACCTACTCAAAAGTTTGCTTAAGTACAACTTTTGAGTAGGTAAACATGTATCGATTAAAATGTTTTTTTTTTTTAAAGAAACGTTCAGAAATTCCAAATCAAGAAGATTCAATTCAATACTTCAAAATATAAAGACAGTCGCCCAAAACCTTCCCAAAACATTTGCCTATCGCGTTTATCTGTTAGATAACGTTATAAAAGTTTTGCAAGTGCCATCAATCACCGGGCACGCCGCAATCGCGGCGGTAAGACCCCTCTTTGAGGAGTGGCTGGATAGGAGTCACGGCGTCCTGACCTACCGCATGACGCAGGTCCTCACCGGACACGGAAGTTTCGGGAGGTACCTGTGTCTAAGGAGAAAGGAGGAAACGCCTGGGTGTCACCACTGCGAAGATCGCCCGGAGGACACAGTAGAGCATACGGTGCAAGACTGCCCAGCTTGGACAGAGCACCGACGTGTCCTCACGGCGGCGATAGGCGGAGACCTCTCGCGCCCGGCATTGGTTGCGGCCATGCTGCGGGGCGAGACGGAGTGGGAAGCGGTCGCCTCCTTCTGCGAAGCAGTAATGCTCGCGAAGGAGGAGGCGGGCCGCGTGAGAGAGAGGACAGTGTCCTCCCTCCGCCCCAACCGCAGTGGTGGACGCCCACGGCGACGGACGTCGCAAGACAATCTCCGGCCACCGTAGGCGCGGGCATGCGGGCGGCGAGTAAAGGGCAACTCGCTGCCCGACCATGGACCATGCCCGGGTCGACGGCGCGTTGTGTTCCACGCGCGCCTCAAAGAGCGTCAGCAAGATGACGGGGCCCCCCTCTAGAGGGCCAAAGCCTGCCGGGGTCGCGGGACTTATCACATTACCGTGACCCCGGAACATAAAGGGCTATCGAAGGACACCGTGGATTTTAGTCAGTACAAGTCTGACAGTCCCTCCCGCCCTGCCCGGGGTGGGAGGACTCATTTGATGATTTTACCACGATAAAAAAAAAAAAAAAAGTGCCATCAATCAGGGAAACAAATGTACAGGAGTTACTGGACACATCTTATTACTTGACAAATACCTAAATGCGAATAATATGCAAAACTATGTGAGAATTGAATTACGTTTATTACTTTTTCACGAAGAAAACTACTGAACGAATTTGGCAATTGATGACACTTTTTTATTCCGGTACAATCCCGAAGAAACCGCGAACATAGGTAGTTGGTGACAGCTTCCATTATGAGGGAAGTCTGTCAAAAAACTAGTTTTTAGCACACTCGCTAATCGCTAGCAGCGATGCAGACGCCCAAACTCAGCAACTGAGCTGGAAAACAGACTCCTGGACTATGTACTAACGTCATAAATATTTGAACGCGTCAACAACACCTGGCCACCTGGCCATTGTATTAATATAAAAGCCCTTATTGATAGAAAATAAACTAGTTTGATTTTTAATTCGATTTCAACCTGTCTAGACTGTTTAATAATTGATTTTCAAACTAGGTTACTTTTGCTTTGATGTTATGATTAGTTTGTTACCGAATACTTTGATTATCTAAATTATAGACTTCAAAAATTTATAGCAAAGTCTGAAAATTAAGTTTAGTAATAATTTTCATTTTCAGATATATAATTATAATGTTGTTATTTATCTATTAGTATGCCACAATAACTCTGAAAAAAATTGTACACTAAACAGAAATACTAATGTGCTTTTAATGACACCATAATTACACTGATTCTAGTTCAAATTAGATTTAACCCTTCCGTGTTCACGTGGATTCAATTTGACCCAAAAATATAAAAATTATATGTTGTCAAAGTCATTTATGTTTATTGGATTGGTCTATAAAACTTCGATATAAGTTTAATACAAGGAAATAGAAACAAAAAATAAAATACATTCGGAAGTGCTCACCATGACGAAATATTGAACGGTTCTGTATGGAATTTTGAACGTCTGCCAGTATCAAATGGGAATACAAGCGAATGTCTTACAGTTTTGGCATAAAAATTTCGTTGTGACCTAAATAGAAATAGGTGAACACTTTCCATTTATAATGATTATTGAGTTATTATAAAATTAAAGTTTGGTTGTAATGTTTCGATACCTATAATTGTGACGTAATATATTTGTAACTTGTGTTTTTTTGTTTGTGATTTTTTGGTTCTTCTTCAAAATTGTACAACAAGAAAGAAAATCCTTCAGAATTATCCTTCGCATTTAAGAAATAAGGATACATAATTTTCTGCAATACGAGACAGCCTTCTGCAGTGAAAAGATATACAAACGATAAAAAACAAAACATTTAAAAAATATTTAAACCACAAAATAACTACCAAGTGGGCCTTAGTAACTCACAAGTTCGACCCTAATTTCCCCTGTAAAATGGTGGCATCGTCGTAAGATAACCTGAATATCATTAATTATACCTAAGTCAATATAATTCTATTAATACGCCTCGCTAACTGTGAGATGAAGATAAAATATTTGCAAACACAACTTGTTTGTATGGAAAATAGTCCTATTAATAGATTTTGAGGACAAATTGAGCTATTAACAGAAAATTGTTTGTCATGGTGTTTTTTTCTCGTTACTTACCTAGTCTTTTCATTGATGACTTTAACTGATAGTTAAGAAAAATACTACCTGTGTGTAATGTGTCTTTTTTCAATTTTTACGCTCGTGTGATTCTTGATGCTAAATAAGAAATAGTACTTTTGTATACTATTAAAAAAAACAATATTCAAGTATTTATATGATATAAAAAGTAAAATTGATTTCCTAAGTTTTTTCATTTTTTTTTCGAAATGAAGTGTAAGGATATAAAACATTCAGGTGATATAAAAACCTTTGACGTGAGTGAATGCTTTCTATGGCTCCAAACTATTTAAGGGTTAAGAACCTACTTCAATACACACTACAGTGAAGAAATAGAGTGGGGAAAAGTAATATAGTTAAGTAAATGGCTTAGTTAAACAACTTTTATTAGCGGCTGCGACTTAATATCACGCCCAGTGCCTACATAATACGGATTAATGATCGCACAGGCGGAGCTGAATTATAGCCGTACGAGTATGTGAACGTGAAAGTGATTTTGTGAAAATTGGATCATAATTTATTTTTTTACTTTATAATGAAAAATAACAGTGATATGGGAATGAGATGTAAATTCGGGCCGAATGAGGGTTAGGTGTTGCTGCTAGTATTGGGCAAGGCCTGTGTCACACCTGTTTATTAATTTATTATTGACTGTTTACTGTGGAAGTTAATCGGAATAGTAATTATTTTACTAATCGTTATCAGCGCTCAAATAGATTTAAATATAGGTACTCGAATAAAAGAGAATTCGTACAAAAATTTCTGACTTTTCTGAAAGACGTCCTCAGTTGTTGTGTCGTAAAAATATGATTGGGTATATTATTCTAGAACCTTAACTCCGTGAGCTGTGCTCCGTCCATACATTACTTATTATTATGTGCGACTTTTGTAATTATTATTTTATGTCATTTTTCATTCACTAATTGTAAGTACCTATGTGTCACTGTCAACACTCACGTCCATTCTGACATAACAATGTCAAGTTTGTACTTTGTTTGTTTTTGTTTAAACTCAGTACATAACGGTTATGGTTAACATTAGGCTTATACCGTGTATTGGTTCGGTATTTTAACTCAGATTGTTATGTAAATCGGCCCATTCCAAGCTTATCTTCCCATCAATCTTTCGTTAGTCGCCATTTGTTCTCTTGACAGCAAACAGCGACGCAATTAGTTCTCCTAAGATGACACTTTAAAATACCAGCTTGTTAATTTCAAGTCATTATTACTGATATTTGAAACTATGGTTCGTTTGAAAATATTTTTTTATCTCACTAGTGACTAGTCATGTTTATTTACGATGACGTTGAAATTCATTATCATTGTTAGGGTTAAAATGAAATATCATGTTTCATTTTTCGCAGAAAATTGAAATTAATATTCCAACGAAGTACATATTGCTCGGTAGACCCAATGCGAGACGTGTAACAAATATTTGAAGCAACTAAATTGGTTATTTAATATTGTAATATTTACAACCCAATTCCAGATTACAACGAAACCGTTTGATGTGAAGACGAGACTTAGAATAGTTTCTCCATTTCAGTCAAATATCGGTCTTATTTCGGCGCAACACATTATTTATTAAAACCTCAACTCCGCTGTTCGAAAATTTAAAACGAATTAAGGTAGGTAAATACTCTCAAGGATAAAATCTCTTTCTATATACAGGGTGGAATTTTGTAATGCCACCTGGAGGAAAAGTACTCTTAATACTGCAGATAGAAAATTTTGCTCAAAGGAAACATACCTTTATTTTTGAATAGAAAGCAAACTGCATTCAAAGATTTTCGAAATTTCTCTTCTCCCACACCCGGGAATCGAACCGGCTAAAATCTGAAAAAATTATACCCTGTACTTTTATTGCATCGATCGTTAGGGTCAATTATAACGCGGCGGTAAGACCCCTCTTTGAGGAGTGGCTGGATAGGAGTCACGGCGTCCTGACCTACCGCATGACGCAGGTCCTCACCGGACACGGAAGTTTCGGGAGGTACCTGTGTCTAAGGAGAAAGGAGGAAACGCCTGGGTGTCACCACTGCGAAGATCGCCCGGAGGACACAGTAGAGCATACGGTGCAAGACTGCCCCGCTTGGGCAGAGCACCGACGTGTCCTCACGGCGGCGATAGGCGGAGACCTCTCGCGCCCGGCATTGGTTGCGGCCATGCTGCGGGGCGAGACGGAGTGGGAAGCGGTCGCCTCGGACCATGCTCGCGAAGGAGAAGGCGGGACGCGTGAGGGAGAGGACAATGTCCTCCCTCCGCCCCACCCGCGGTGGTGGACGCCCACGGCGACGGACGTCGCAAGACGATCTCCGGCCACCGTAGGCGCGGGCATGCGGGCGGCGAGTAAAGGGCAACTCGCAGCCCGACCATGGACCATGCCCGGGTCGACGGCGCGTTGTGTTCCACGCGCGCCTCAAAGAGCGTCAGCATAATGACGGGGCCCCCTCTCTAGAGGGCCAAAGCCTGCCGGGGTCGCGGGACTTATCTCATTACCGTGACCCCGGGACATAAAGGGCTATTGAAGGACACCGTGGATTTTAGTCAGTACAAGTCTGACAGTCCCTCCCGCCCTGCCCGGGGTGGGAGGACTCATTTAATGATTTCACCACGATAAAAGAAAGGGTCAATTATAAGGGTCAAATAAATTTATGTATCCAAGAGAATCACACTGACATCCCCTCCCGCCTTGCCCTGGGTGGGAGGACACATTTGATGATTTTACCACGATAAAAAAAAAATGTATCCAAGAGAATAGAGCCCATTTCGAGCAACTAATTAGTTTACCATTTTTTGTAAATTATTAAATTAATTTAAGATTTCCTG
Source organism: Agrotis exclamationis (assembly GCA_950005045.1). NCBI lineage: Eukaryota > Metazoa > Arthropoda > Insecta > Lepidoptera > Noctuidae > Agrotis > Agrotis exclamationis. The sequence goes on along the minus strand of OX465423.1, from coordinate 8,078,182 downwards.
GTTTTCCTTTCATTTAATTTATCATGTTTGTTAGAGATTTCATCCTTATAATTGACCCTAACGATCGATGCAATAAAAGTACATCTTTTCAGATTTTAGCCGGTTCGATTCCCGGGTGTGGGAGAAGAGAATTTTCGAAAATCTTTGAATGCAGTTTGTTTTCTATTCAAAAATAAAGGAATGTTTCCTTTGAGTAAAATTTTCTATCTGCAGTATTAAGAGTACTTTCCCTCCAGGTGGCATTACAAAATTCCACCCTGTATATGGCGGAGCATAAATCTAAATAAATGTAGTTGCAAATATTATGCTAATGCTAAAGTACGCACATCACTATCTTCTAAACTTAAAAAAATGTGTTGTAAATCAAAAAGAAAATACTCCCAAACTTTAAAACTCTTACGTAATTGAAAGTTGGTCTCGTGATACTTCGTGTCTTGATTTTGGCAATCTCATATCTCTCGTATTATGTCAGACTTGGCTCATTCTCACTCTCCAAGTATTAATGATTTAGTTCTAAGTGCTTTCACAACTACTCGAAACGAAATTAATTTCATAAAGCGTAATTTATGTTTGAAGTTCAGTAGATAATGCTGTCGTTTCGTATTAATTACCTTTTTCATTTTAAAAGGGTCCCGAGTAATGGCTAGGTTTCGTGATATTTATACCTAATTTGAAGTACCTACCTGACTTAATGAATATTTATGTGACTGAGGAATATTGGATAATTTTGGAAAGGCAGATACCTACCTAACTTTTATAGAGATTCATCGAAGTATCACAGAACTCCTGATAAAGATAAAAAATAAAATGCCCAATCGTAACTTCATTGAGTAAATAGTCGTATTGCGTGTTAATCTCTCCATCTCGAACGTGTATATTAGAGGCACTTCCACAAACGATATTTTGGTCACGTAATATTTCGTAACGATCTAGAAACAATTTCTTATGGCCGTCACGGGCACGAGTAGCTCTATAATCTACGTAAAAGGTTGCTATTCAAACAGACTGGCTGATAAATGTTTATGTTCAATTACAGAACAATTTTTTACTTTTGCTACGGCTAGAGGTAAATAAATTGTTTTGAGAAAAGAAGCGAGGGAAGGAAAACAAAAATAGTGTAAGGAAAAGGCCTCCAATATCGTGGTTGCGTGACCTAAGAAGGTAAAACGAAGGTGGTATAAATTAGGCCAGCGCGCACTGTCATAGAAATAACATGTCATCGGGAGGGTTAACTTAACCTTGTCTCGTCAAGGTTACCTTATGGAAGGAAAAACAAAAATTTTAATTATAAACACATAAAAAACTTTGTTCAGTAAAACTAATTAATATCTTCGGTGGAGTGATAAAAGTTTTTCAATTATTTTCATCAAACATTACACGATTGTACAAAGTTTCGTGTTGATGTAACCCTATTATAAATCTGGGATTTACATCAGAAATTGAAATTAGGTAGTCTTCTAGTGAATTATCCTTTTGGATTCAAATCGTCATCATCATCATTGTAGTGTTAAAATGGTCCAGAATCTCGGTCATGTCCCAAATATTTTTAGATATATTTTTTCTCCCGCATCGTATTCGCTCTAACGACATCATTATGTAGATTTTGGACGATATATCTACCGTTATCATTCCCATCAAACGCAAAAGGTCGCTTATTCATTGAATTTCAAAATGTAAACCCGTCTGGGATATACCGCTGATATATTTTATTCCACGAACCCTGTTAGTGACATCTCTAGACTCTCTAGTACCTAGATAATTTTCATAGATAAGGAGGGATCTATTTCCAGTAGAGATGAAAGCGGTTATAATAAAGAGGTAATAATTAGATATTCCTCTCTTGAATATAAGGCATAAATGCTTAAACGAATAATGTATTTGCTTATAATGTGCCTATTAATAATAGTTATTTGGTACCTATGCATTTGTAGTTTCCCTTCTTAAATTGTAACTGAGTAAAACAATATCAGAATTTATCATCTTTATCTTAACAAAGTCGCTTAAATCTGTCTGTATGCGCATAACTTCTGAACGACTGCACTAAATTGGATAATTCTTTTTTGTTGTGTTCGTCTGGTCCTTATCATAATATTATAATAAGGACCAGATGTGTTGTTAAGAAAGTTTTCGGAAAATCTACCAGGTTAGTCGAAAATTTTTACGCGTACGAAACCAGGATGAGTCGCTAGTTTGGAATAAAGTGACAGATAACAAAGCGGATCCAATTTAAAAACATGAGCTTAATTAGCTCAGTCAGTGACCTAAACACACGAGATTAAACCTAATTATGGCTAAAACAAACCTAATTGAAAAATAAAAACAAAACGGTTCCTCCAAGATTAAAAACGAATTATGTGACGCGATCTCCGAAACGAATGAGCCTTCCACGGTAAATCGGTTACATGCGGTTCAAGTTAAATCTTAAATCAAATTAATTTGCTTACACGTGTTTTGGTAATTAAATTTTACTTGCTGTTACTCGAAGCATGATAGTAAATTAAAGAAAAACGACCCTATTTTTTATATCTAAAAGAAAATGTCCAACGTGGACGGAGAGAAAAGACCATAGCAGTTGATGTACTGTATTTTCTGCCTACCATTATGGGAAAAGGACTTCCTTAAAATCCATCCATCTATAATATCTCTCATAACACGTGGAATCATTTTTCGCATTATGATTTCGCATTATGAGCTTATCCGTTTGGGGGTGCCCCCCATACTTAGAATTGAAACTCAAATTTTTTTTTCACCAAACCCATACGTGTGGGGTATCTTTGGATAGGTCTTTAAAAATTATATTGAGGTTACTAAAATCATTTTTTTCTAAACTGAACAGTTTGCACGAGAGACACTTCCAAAGTGGTAAAATGTGTCCCCCCCCCCCTGTAACTTCTAAAATAAGAGAATGATAAATCTAAAAAAAATATATAATGTAGACCTCAACAAAAACTTCCAAAGAAAATTGGTTTGGATGAGATACAGTTAGCAGTTTTTGAGATATAGTACATTTTCAAAAACCGCAAATATAACTTTGCCATTCATACAAACACTATGAAAAACAAAGTTATTTTATTGTTTGTGTATATTACTTACTAATCTCAATATAATTATATCCCTAATCTATGCTTGCTACTACGGAACCCTTCATGGGCGAGTCCAACTCGCACTTGGCCGGTTTTTTTTTAACGTAATTATGAAAATCTGTAACATAATACACAATTACACATAGGTAAATTATGCCTCATCTTCTATAATAATAATAATAATAATCCACAACTATCACACAACGCCATCTAGTCCCAAGCTAAGCAGTGCTTGTGTTATGGGTACTAGACAGCTGATAAACATACTTATATATTTCTAAATACATACATATTATAGATAAATTACACCCAGACACAGAACAAATGATCGTGCTCATCACACAAACATTTGTCCTGGGTGGGAATCGAACCCACGACCTCCGGCATAGCAGTCAGGGCCACTAACCACTAGATCAACAGGCCTGTCATTTCGATAGATAGAAGTTAACATAAATACACTACTAACATAAAGTTAGTACCTAATATTATAATAAGTAAATAATAGTAACTTATCACAAAATAAGCCACTATTATAACTATCCACAAATTGAGGCTAATTTACTTTCAATTTTATCGTATAACTTTTAGCCAAAATTTTCAGCCGCACTAGGTTTCAAAACCACAGTCAGATTCAAGCCATAACTCATTAGGAACTATGTTTCAGATCTCTAAACGAGCGATAAAATAAATCACATTCCCAAATTTGGCTGCGACCAGGCCGCCAATCGATCTGGCACCCCTATATAGATGCTATCTGCCGTTTTTACTGGCATTTTGGCGTTGCCATCGGTCTGATGATGCCAGATGATTCGTGACGACACCTTGACATTATTCGTTAGTAGTTTATTGAAGCGTCATATTGTTTCATATATTATTATGATATACTTAATTATAATTGAATATCGTATCAGTTTCGTTTTCAACGATAATTGTGATTATGCGTGTATCCCTACTTAATATTTAGATGTGAAAATGTATATCTTTTGTTTGTACCTAAGCATTATGTTCCGTTCTCACGACAAATGGTTGAACCGATTATAAATGTAAGGTAAATTATAAATATGAGGTAACTATTTAGGTACATAAAAAGAAAAATATGAGGGATACCTCTGTTCTAGTATAACACTGCAAAAGTGACCTTAGAAATAAAGCGCTGTCCGATTTAATTAAACGTTCGTCTGAACTACTTACGATGTTTTTCTCATGATCTAACGGTAAGGTTAATCTAAAATAAAGTCATAACTCATAAGTCCTAGGTTTGATAAATCAACGTTCAAAAGACGTAATTTACGAGTAATTGTTCTTTATAATTAATTATTATGAGATACTAGCTGACCCGTGCCCACTTCACTGGGTGTCCACCATTTTTTTTTAATGAGTGTAGGAGGATGAAGTATGTTTTACGGCCTATTATCACATAGAAATTTCAAAAAAATAACATTGAATTCAGTCGAGCTGTTCCGGAAGAGTGTACCTAAAGCCTCCTGCGGACACACGCGATTAATCGCGCGGGGCGACATGTCGCAGTCCATTCGCAGTATTTTTAGAGTGGAAATTAGCTTGGCTCGTTGTCGCAGCGCGATTAATCGCGTGTGTCTGCAGGAGGCTTAACTACAAACGTGACACGAGATTTTTATATATTAGATGATCTCTCTTTGACTGATTGCTTAGTCTCAGCCATTTCAGGAGTGCTATAATAATAAAGTCGTGATTATTTTCTTCTTCAGTGGCAGTTTTGAATTCGTGTCGTAATTTCAGGATATTTATCTGATAAATAAATAGCTGTTTATGTTTTAGTATCACGCAAAAGTTAACTTTATAGTTTAGTATTTATTTAAATCAAGGTCATGTTTAACACTGAAATTATTTATGTTGAGTTGTGTTTCGGATTCACGCTTGGCTGCTAATTTAGGTACAAGGAATTGCATGTTTCCGGATTGTCTTGTATTAATGTTTTAATTACGATTTATTCTATAGCTTTAAACGATTTATCATGAAGAGCCGTTTAAAAAAAATAGCATTATAAAGGAACTAAGGCAAGCATGCTTCTACTGTCGACCGCATCATTGCTTACAATCAAACGAGCTGAGAGCGATCCTATTTTAAACAAATAAATGAAAAAAACATGCTGATTAGAAAACAAAAACTAAAAAGTTAACATTCTTCAGTAAATATCTAACAATTCGTTAATCGGTCACGCGATAAATATTATTCAAACGACTTATTTAGTTGCGTTCAATCGTCAAACAATTAAAATTTCAGTCTCAAAGAAATTTGCCAAAAGTGTTACGTCAAAAAAAAAAATCAGCTAGCGATTCCTAAGGGCTGTTGCTATGTTTTCTGTTACCAACTGTTGACAATTTTCCACCAATCACGTGCCTGCGTTTCTTAAATGTTATTAAACATAGCGATTTGATTGGTCGACTGTTACATAACATAATGACGTACTAAAGTTGTACATTACACGATTACAACAGCTTTATTTACTTTTCTATGTAGAGTTTAATTTTGGTACCTTTGACTCGGTTTTAGGGTTTCTTTTTTGTAACAGAAAAATAATATAATTGGCCGTATCTTTTCAAATGGAGAATGTAATACGTATAATAAAACCGTTTTCATGTGTTTAATGTTTCGTTTACGTAAAAGCATTTTCCAATATGAGGGTTTTTTTAGAAAACCTTTCCAATACATTCTTGAATTTGATACAAAAGGATGAGATCCTTATATTTAGTAATTGGTAGTAGAGTCAGGCTCTATTGTAGCAATTTTGCTGCGAAAAGCTTTTATTCTATAAATACAGGTATACACCGTGACTTTTTAGTCGTCTTACAACGGCAGCCCAGTTCATGTATCCAATGACTAGAACACGTTTATAATAAAAAAATAGGTATAAGAGATTTGAATTTTTTTTTAATAAATCTTCAATTCATTATTATGACGCAAGGAGTAGTTAAAAACACCCTTGTCTTATAGAAAATGGATATGAAATGATCTGCCTGACTATTGCGCTGGGTAGGTATAGGTACTCTACAGCTTGATACGTAAACATTTTCATATTTCTAATGTACCTATTTATTAATAAAAAAAATATTTTTAACGATTAATAAAAAAAACTAAACTCGCCTAGATGTACTTTAGGTCGGGGACATTACGTGGACCACTTTTGTAAGACGACTAAAAAGTCACGGTGTATAGTTAAGTTCTACATAACTTTGTACGTAAAACTGAAACTTGCAGCCACAAATAGGGACTGAAAATGTATATTTCAGAAACACAAAATAGACTTCAGTCAAACCTTTTATATAATTCATGAGTACCTAAACCTTTATCATAAACCGTAATTTTCATACAAAACTCTCGGGAACGGAGCAAAATATTTACATAAAATGAATATGTAGATATTTTTCGGTATTATTTTTGCGCACGCGTTGCGTTGACGGAAAGCGATAAGCATTCAATAGCAAACGTTATGAGATGGGGTAAAGCAATTTGTTTAACGTAAAACTATACAGTCCATAAAATTTTCCGAACCTGTAATGAAGTAGATAGTACATACAATCGTTTTACACGGGTTTCATGACGTCTGTAGTTTTTTTTATTGTAGGTATGTTTTTATGCACAAGTGCAGTTATGCATTTCATTATACTGCTGTTACTAGCTTGATAACAAAGAACGATAGGTTTTCTGAACTGATAATTTTATATCTTGAAATAAATATAATTTTTGTGAGCAGAGGATGAGATCGATCTTAAGTGATGTTTTTACTCATATGAGTACGATACTTAATAAGAGGATATTTTACTATCTTTCCAAATACTGTAAATGATTTTCTCAGTTTTCAACATTTTATCACTAGTTTGGCTCCATACTGCACAGGAATGAGTTATGAGAGAAAACATTTGCATATTTTTCTAATTTCCCAAAAACTTTTTAACGAAAATAAATAATAACATCGTCGACTTTGTTCTTTTAATAGTCACGAACTGTTATGATGTAATGAACACAAACATTCACACATCGCTTGAATGAATCCCTGCCTGAACGACTGCCAGATCACATATCAAGCGGTCAGAATTAGTGCCCACTCTGTAGGTCATGATCACTCTCAAGACCACATCACTGACACCTGGCCCTACTCGTGACCCAAAACTCCCAATTAATCCCACTTTTCAAGGGAAAATAACCTTTATAACACTCAAGTGCACCACTAATAAGCATTCTACTTACTTCAGCACGTTTGTTGTCAATAAGAAAAACGTAATGCTCGTCACCCGCACCACAACCTTGGTATTAACAACGTTATCGCATTACTTATTCTAAGCACGCGCCCACCACCGTACAGCCGTGAAAACGATTCGTTTTCCTCCCGAACTCACCGCGTGATAACAGATAACATTGCATACGATCTCAACAATCGATCAAAACATGAACGTAAACTGTACCTCGAACGTATACGCGGACGCAAACAAACGCGGCCTTGAACGCTAAGCAGATCGCCTGAAAATACTCGGCGCGTGGAAATAGCCGCGGTGAAAATACGAGCACGTGACGCTTACGTACCTCGCGAACTGTCGTATGGAGAAAATCGATGGTGCTTGCCACTCGGCGACCGGCGGCGGACTGAGCCACTGTGTCAGCGGAACGCGCCCCACCCGAGCCTCCGCCCGCCTGACTTGGTATCACAGTTAACTATTAAAAAAAAATACTTTCACTGTTTTCGCACTTTACAAAAATACGGATGCAACACTTAAAATATTTTAATCAGGCGGCGTCTATGAGGTTGTGTTTGTTCGCGATCATCCGCGGCGTCGGGTCGCGACCGGCGCGTGCTCACAGCTCGAAGTGGGGCGTTGGACTGATCGGAGCAGGCACAGCCAGCGAGCCGTCGAGGTGCCTCCCTGCCCCCGCCGTGACGTCGGCTACAGCCCGCGATGGTGGAAATTAGCAGCTTCCCGAGCGAGGGTCGTTGGATGTAGGTCACGGGGACTGGGCCTGCACTTGCCCACTCTACCGTGCTGATACACTTGACAAGTTTAAGGACATAACTAGCCGTGATTAGGCGCTCGATGTATGTTTTTAATGTATGTGATTCTTTAAGTGCTTGCTACGTCTGCTACGCTTTTTCGTAGCACGGTTGTCGTAGCCGCGATCAGTGCCTTTCAGAGCTCAAAGTATAAGTAAGTCTTGTAATCTTTCTTAGGTAGAAGCGCGGACACTTCCTTAACCCTAGAAGCCCAATCATATTTTGCTATCTAAAAAGCCCAATCATAGGTCAAAATTACCTACATAAATAAATACAGGTATAGGATAGTTTATGATGTTAAATTGATTATTTTTCGTCATTATTTATTTGTATTGATTATTCATGAAATTAAAAAACGCATAAATTTATTAATATCTATTTATTATATCTTTGAAAATACAAAAATAGGTAAACACACAAAAATTTGGAACAAAATGAGATATTTCCGGTTTTTATCTTAAAAACTAAAGATATAAAGAAAAATCAAAATAAAATCTCTAATTAATAAATATTTCAAAACAATCAACCAGTTTCATAAAGCAGTTATCTCATTATAAACAGTTTTCATACATTTCAAAAAGTTACACAAAGCCTAAACATAGGTCAAATTGACCTACAACATTACGATAACTTCAATATGGAGGTACTTACCAAGGCAACACGGCTGTCTCCTGTTAGCTCGTGGGTTATACTAAGTTGGTTCGATCAATCACGGCAATCGAAAGAAGTGTGCGAAAGATAAAGCAATTATTCGTTTTCGTATGGGTAAAAATGACCTAGATTGGGCTTCTAGGGTTAATGAGAAAAGAAAATTGGAAAAGTTTTGGGTCAGATTTTTGTTTCTTAACTTTTGTTGTCATCGTAACGTTTATCGAATCATTAATTTTTAAGCTATTTCATAGCTTTTATTGCAGGCTCTGAGCGCGGCGCGGCGTGACTGCGACCAAATCAAAAAATTTCCAAAAACCTAACGAAAAAACCTAAGTAAATTACCTGACACCACGCATCGTCTAACATCGTTTCAGTTCGGGAGACTTCGGCAATCATATCGATGCTTATTTTGGGTCTTTAGGAAAACACTTATATCAGAGAAACTATGTACGAGTAGTAGGATAGAGTTTCTTAGGTATTTGCTCCGGAGACTATTTTGTAACTATTTAGATAGGTACGTAATTGATTTACACAAGTGGCACGAACTTCCTTAAAGTGGCGCCGAAGCGTTAATCAAATTGTGTTGATGTCTGTCGATTCCATCGTGATTGTTCGTTAACTGAATAACAACTAATGGCCAAGGGAGTCACGGTCGAGATTGCTCCGCCATCGCCCACCGCTCTAGAATAAGGACATTTACATATTCTTACTGTTTCAGAGCAAATGCGGTTCGTTTGTGAAAACGGTTTTGATTTATGACGCTGTTTTCGCTTTAGTGATGAATTTGTGTATTCCTGTTTTAGTAAGTATTTGATGTACCTACCGTTTAGTAGTGTAACGAAAATGTGTTTGGAAAAAGTATCTACGGTTTTTCGACAAATAAAGAAAAATGCTGATTATTGTATCTGGCTGTGTTATAAGATGAAATATTAACACTTTGACGACCTTATATTTTAAGTTAATAGGTATAACGTGTAATAATTGTGAAATATAGTTGAAATTACAATGAATCGTGTAATAAACGGTCTTAATTAAGGAGATTATGTTTAACGATTTGTAGGTCTGAATGAGCTTTTTTATTACTTGTTAAACTTATGATACATTGTATTGACTAGAAGAAATAAAGAAAAATTTAACCGCCTTCAAAAATAACCACAAAAAAGGGTTATAAATAGCCCACAAAATAACTTTTATTTCGTAAGTCAGTGGCTTTTTTTTTATTTCGTTGTCTTTTTTGCCACCGACTTCCGAAAGAAAAGTTATTTTTTAAGTTATTTTTCCCTTTTTGCGGTTGTTTTTGAAGGTTAATTTTTTTTTTGTTTTTAATTTTAATTTTACTCTTGTTACTTTATATTCAACCCAATCGGTGAAAATCGGTCCAGAATTGGCGGAGTAATCGCGTTTCAAATTCACAAAAAATAAATGTGGCACTCGGAGACTGCCGTGGTGAAGCTATTGCATAATATTTTTTTTATATTAAAAGAATAAAATCGCCTACCGCGTATATTTTAGGTAAATAATTTATGGTGTACTACTGTATTAAAGAACTTCTTTGTTGTAGGAGATTTTTTATATGTAGGTTTCATTGTGAAAACTCCTTTTGTAGCTGAACGTTTAGAATCAATAACAAAAAGTAAATTGTTTTTATGACGGATATTTTGATTTTTTTATGATTGCCGAAGTCTCCCGAACTGAAACGATGTTAGACGATGCGTGGTGTCAGGTATTTTCCTTAGGTTTTTTCGTTAAGTTTAAGGAAATTTTTTGATTCAGTCGCCGCGCCGCGCCGCGCTCAGAGCCCGTGATAAAAGCTATGCAATAACTTAAAAATAATGATAGTTACATCATCCACATAGCGGTAATCAAAAAAATGCTCTCAAAATAAAAAAGTACTGAACCAAACTGGATGAAATTTTTATGGGACCAAATGGCAAGTATACTGCATCTAAAAAAAGAACCACACTAATCGGACTAGAAACCTCGGAGTAATCGGTGTACAATCGACAAAGTGGAATCATGACCCATTTTGACAATAAATCGTTTGAATCCGTCAAATTGACAAAGATCAAAGTCGTTACCATGGATACGAATGTGGACCTAATTGTATTTGAATGTCTGTAGGAAAATAAGCTTATGGTGGGTCATAATTCCACTTTGTCGATTGTACATACATAAAAAAAATACCGACCGAATTGAGAAAAAAAAAGAAAAACTTCAAAAAAAGGAGGTCCTTTTTTGAAGTCGGTTAAAAAGATGGAAAACGAAAACATGTTCAAGAAAACAACATAACCTGTTTTGAGTCACTGATTGTCAAAATATGTTGATAGTCTCTACATACAAGCTTCCACACTTTCCATAATCAACGAACCATAAATTATTACAGAAAATGTACATTTATGTTGGAAAAATGTAGGTTTATGAAGGAAAAAATTAAAATCCCAACTTTTTCAGTAAAATCTAGCACAACCTAACGCTAACTAGGAAAAGTTAGGTCAATTACGAACATCACCAGACCTAGAAAAGTTTAATGATATTAACTGCCGTACTGTTAGCTTTATCGTACTTTTAACATACTTTTTTTACATCATTTTTAAACACTGTTTTGTGGATAAACGTAAAACTTGTTTTTATGGTTACAGTTTAAGAGCAGAGATTACATTATCAGCTAATTACTGTTCGCTGCTGAGCGTAAAGGCCCGTTTTGCATGCAACCCGCAAGAAAGTGCATGCGGGTTGTATGCATGTCAGACAATATAAAGGACTATCAAAATATCAATGGACGCATGCAAGTCGCATGCAATTTCTTGCATGGTGAGTAGTTGGTTCGTTTTTAAGTAGTTTTGATGCCGTCGTCGGAATGCGTTATACTCAAGGTAGCCTATATGTCTTCTCCATTTTTTTCGCATGGAGATTTATACATTTAGGCCTTTGTCAAACAGAGAGGCGATAGCGAACAGAACCGAATCCTGTCATATAAAAAAGCGAAAACGATCCGATAGTCTATGTGACAGGCTTCAAATATTTCCATACATTACAAACAAAAACGCTACGCCACGGATTCGGTTCGTCTGTCAGTTTGACAAAGGAAAATGAGTTTCGACCAGAAACTACCCCGTTGTTTAATTTGTCCTTTGCATATTAGGTCATTTGGCCCTATCGGGCCCCGTAAATTTGCTGACAGTTTCTTAAGGCGCACGTGTAGTTGATTCGGTTCTAGTCCTTAATCGGACGGTAACTTACCAATTACTTGCAGTCCGCAAGCTCACGCCCGGAAATTGCCTTCATTGCTTCCCATGATCCGCACTATGACCTGCACCAGGGCCGCCCGGCCGGACGCTAGAGGTCGCTGACGCCGAAGTCGACGAAGCTGGCAGAGTTTCCAGTCGAACAAAACGAGGTGGAGGTAGCTCCCGGTAGTAATCTCAAGGTACCCTCAGGATAGTCCAATCAAGCAAATCACAACCTTCGATACCTAAAAATCTATCATTTCAGTTTTTTTTACCTTGAACAAAATAGATCAAAATATGAATCTAGTTTGTCATAACATTATATTAGCTAGATCATTGCGAAACTTCCACCACAATATGCCTAAACAATGATAATTCATGTTACCTTGCAGTTACGCAGTTTTATATGTATTGTGTTAAAAATTTCGGTTGACATAAATGATTAGAATACTTGTAGTATACGAAAATGTGTCGTAACCTATGACATGTCAAAAGTTATGTGGAATTATGCCATGTTTATGTGAATTATGTAAACCTTATTATGCGTATTTGTTTAAAGTTCAAGCTCTTGGCCCGATTTGGAGAATAGAAAATACAAATAAATAATACCTTGTTTTGAACGTAAATTCTGTTGTTTTTATAATTCTGGTGTGTTGTTTCACATTTTTTTAATATGTAATATATTTAAACAACAGGTTACCTATCTATAAACATTGGTACCCACTATTCCACAAGGTAATAAAAATAGAAGTTTACAAAAACAGTTAAACAGTCCTTGAAATTAACAGATACTCTCCAGGAATTTATATTTCAGGTATTACAAATCACGTTTCAATATTTAGTGCCTCATTTCAAACGGAAATTAACTGTCTTCAAAGTAATGGAAAATAAAACGTCAGGTAAGATATATGACAAAAACATACAGATTAACAAGCAAATATTTTGCCAACTAAAGACTCATTATGACGGGGCTCCCTCTCTATGACGGGGCCCCCTCTCTAGAGGGCCAAAGCCTGCCGGGGTCGCGGGACTTATCTCATTACCGTGACCCCGGAACATAAAGGGCTATTGAAGGACACCGTGGATTTTAGTCAGTACAAATCTGACAGTCCCTCCCACCCTGCCCGGGGTGGGAGGACTCATTTGATGATTTTACCACGCTAAAAAAAAAAAAACTAAAGACTCATTCGCACGGACCTAGCCATTGACTAAGTTTCAAACGTTACAAATAATCAATCATAACTGTATTTTGTTTAAAGTGGGCTATCCTAGGAGACGGACCATCTTCGGCGACTCTCCTTATTCGTCAAAAAATACGATATGTCATGCACATTGCATTTGGTATAATTATATTACGATTCGTCGAAATAAAGACATAAAATTGCTGAATGGAATAAGACGTCGTGATTAAACTGCACTTTTCACTGCCACTGTCAAAAAAAGAAAAACTAATCATGAAAAAACATACCTATGTTTCGTCTAACGTCTCGTGTGAATAAGCCGTAATTTCGAGGATACTCACTACGTTTTGTTATCCAAATAAACAGAATTTTAATGTTTCCGTAAACTGAAATATGATTTTAAATATTTGCTCACAATAAATTCAAATAAGTACCATGTACGGTCAACCGCACACCAGTGGTTACGATTCACTGACAGTGCCTTACATCGCACTAGAATTAGGTGTACCTACTACGAGTTGACTGTACTCAATGTTTACTACTTATATTATTGTTTGAATCGTTCTTATCAAACAAAAGTTTTCTTTAGTACTATGTAATTTGCAGTACCTAAAATTCTACAAAAAATAACTTACCACATAACTATAATTAAAACTAAAAACATTTTCAAAAACAGAACACAGCGAACTACACTCAATCCTCTTACTACCCTCTTAAAATTCTTCGCTAATGAATTTTCTGGAAAACATCAGCTCTTCAGACATTTTTCATTTAGAAAATTTGTCACACAGTGCAAAACTTCCCTGCAGTGCATTAGTGTTTATATGAACTTGCATCATGGCCGTATGAAGTCTTCTGTTGAAGTTTAATTTAAAAGTTTTTGATACAAGTATGTACCCACAACCACATGTGAGTTCTTTGACCGGAAAACTGTCATTTTTGTTGCAGTCATGTAGACGGCTGTGGTTTTTTTGTTGTCTTTCTTTGTATCATACGAGTAGTTTAAAATTCTTTCGTAAAGGTAAAAGTATTTTTTTTTGAAAAAAAAAGGCAAAAAATACACAGGACATGGCTCACAGCAAAACCCAACTCTCATTTGACCGTACACCTTGGTTCTTTTGTGGTGCAAAAACCATCAAATGGGTCCTCCCATTCTCTTTTTTTATCGTGGTAAAATCATCAAATGAGTCCTCAAGTGACAAGCCTTTGAGTCCACAGAGCGGTAACTCAGTGAATACCATTATTTCAATAACTCGATACATCTCAGCACAAATTGCTATAACAAGTAGAATAATATTCATCTAAACCTTCGTTCATCAATAACATTTATCTACCGATATCTTACCCATATCTCTTGATAAAGTTAAACAGGAGATAAAAACAGCTATGTGTATCTCCATAGATACAGAGATTTTTGGAAATAAGCCCATGCACCTATCCGGAGTTCTGTACTTATAGCTATTGTCAAACAGACAGGCGAAGCGAACGCGAAGCGTTTTTGTTTGTAATGTATGGCATTGTTTGAAGCCTGTCACATAGACTATCGGAGCGCTTTCGCTTTTCTATATGACAGGATTCGGATCGCATTCGCTTCGCCTGTCTGTTTGACAATAGTTTATAAGTTGTTGGTTATTTCAACGAAAATGCATTTAAATACATCAAGTGACCTGCCATAACATTTCAAAGTAGCCATACACCATACTGCCTATCGTCCAATCGGCATGACGCGATGACGCTGTCGATTGGATCAAATTGGCAGTTTGTCCATATACACCATACACCATACTGCCTATCGTACAATCGGCATGACGATCGATTTCATCAAACTTCAAATCAAATCAAATCAAATCAAATCAAATCCTTTATTTGCATAACACAGGTATTAGACAGATATTACAGATAGATATAACGTGCGCTGTATCATTACCGGTTACGGTGTGCAAATGTTCATGTAAATTTTATTAATATATGAATATAATGACATTACAAACAAAAATTACGTTTGGAGAGTAAATAAAAATAAAACAAAAGGGAAGACAGAAATGTAAGTTCACAAGCAGAATATTATAAAATTGTCAAATGAATTATAAAACAGACAAACAAACAAATAAATTAAGCTAGAATATTGGTCAAAAACATGTCAAAACTAAAATCTAATTTTACAGTTCACTATTATACAATGTCACACTATCTGTATTGTACTGTTATAATTATTCCATGTCAAAATACATATCTATGTTTTTATCTTGTAAGTAGTCTTTGACGTCGTAATAACATTTATTAATAAGAAATTTGTGCAGCTTCGACTTAAATTGATGTACAGGCAATTTTTTGACATATTCAGGCAACTTGTTGTAAATCAATGGCGCCATACAGAGAATGCTTTTATTAATTAATGCTGTTTTTCCATAAGGAATATGTATTTCTAATTTGTTTTTGTCACGCAATTGTCTATAGTGACTCTTAAAAGCAGTCTTATAATAATTAGGATTCATTTTCACAAAAACATTAAGTTCATAAATGTACAACGCTGGCAGTGTCAGAATTTTTAAACTTTTGAAATAGGGTTGACAGCTAGTAGTGTTGTCCAAATTACAAATAGCTCTAATGCATTTCTTTTGAGCTTTAAATACACAATCTTTATCGACTGAGTTGCCCCAAGATACAATACCATATCTTAGGACTGGTGCAACAAGTCTTCAAATCGAGAGTTATTCTACTGTGGCCCTGTGGGAAAGAGACACAGCTATTATACAAGTCATCTAGCGCCATCTCGTTCCCACACTGGAATTGCTCTCAAAGACGTCATAGTAGCCCACCTGAGCCCTTATCATGAGTTTTCACTATTTTGCTTTACAGCGTCTTTCCAATGTTTACAGCGTTTCTTGTATGGAAAAATGGAACAGCGCCTCTGGTGTACGAAGTAGGAACTAATTTTTTCCTTGAAATTTGTCAATTGAAAATGTCAAAGTTCCAGTTTACTTTACGTGAAAACTCATGATAAGGCCTCTGTCTATGTTTTATATCATTTCAATATTCAATACATTACTTCAGTCCGTTATAAAATCGATTCCAAGTACATTTTGTCTGAGGGCCGTCTCGAGAATTCTGGGCCAAGATCCTTGAAATACTCTCGCCATAATGCCGTTTTCGCTGTCACAGCGCTGAACATCTAAACAATATCCAATAACAATTGTCTATGCCTAGTTGAACATGTACTTAGTATGCTTGTTCTTAGTATTTAGAGCATAGAGAATTGTGGCCACTTGATGTTTACTTTGCCTCTTGTTATAGTGTATCAAAGGACTTAGAAAGGTAATTTATTAGGGATGCACGATACTTCTGTTTGTTTGTATCGATACTTTGAGTCGACCCGGACTGTTACTAAATGAGACGGTTTTAGGATCGTATCGAAATGCTTCGATGCGACTTTTTTAAATATCGAATTATATCATTTCGTCATATGGTTTGCGTGATGTCTATTAAAAACAGTAATAATGTAGATTTATATAACGTATTTGTTTTAAATATTTTATTAAATGTTGAACGATATAATTATTCATTCTGATACCGATACTTTTGTATCGATATAAAATATGGGTAGTTGTATGTTGCATCGATAGTCGATAGTATAAAGAATCAGATCGGTCGTGCATCACTAGTATTATTATTATTATTCATACGTTTCGGAGTATTGAATTAGTTGGTTTTGCTAAGTACTTACTACTTAGAAGTTGTACTGCAAGTTAGAAGTCAGCTAAGAGAGGCAGATAGTACATAAGGAGTTAAACATATAACGGTGGTTGGAACAAACCACTTACAACTTGATCAGTCATTCCTGTGAGTTCATCGAAGTTAGACAAAGGCACCTGTAGTCAAAATTGTCAGTACCTACTTACAAAATGTAATGCTGGTCACTGTAGAGCATAATTATGAAAGAGCCACTCTAGGGCTTAGAATGTGGTCTATGACGCTGAAATTGGTTCCTGTTGGGGTCGCGGAATTGTCAAAACGGGTAACCGTGACCCTGGGACGTAAAGGTCGGATTTTAGTCAGTACAAGTTTGACAGTCTCTCCCGCTCGACCCAGGGCGGAAGACTCATTTGATAACTTTTCCACTTAAAAAAATCATCAAGCTTCTATCATCACGATAGATAAAAAATAATTATCAAAATAAGTTCTAAGTTATGCGGTAAAAAAACATTTAACAAAACAGTGAATTGAGAACTCCTCCTTTCAAGTCGGTTAATAAAAGATTTTATAATTAATATGAATTTGAAATGCATGAGAGCAAATAATAATATGATTAAATTACTTCCGAATGCAATATGCAATCGTCAAAGGGATCCTATTCCTATTACCTATTACCCAATGTTGAAAGGTTTACAGGCAGGTACTCGTCATATTTCATAGTTTGGAGTCCCCTTTCAAACAGCACTCGCATGAAATTCAAAGCTCTAATGAAACGCAGCGCATCACCGGTAATATGTCAAAGCGAATCAAAGCCTCAGCTATGCCCAACTTCAAATTAACCAAAGCCTAAAAGCATACGAGTATTCCATGTCTGTGTTGCGGGTAAAGCACAAAATACCCAGTCATTCTATAAAAAACATTGAAGATATTGCTTAAAGGAGTTCGGCATTGTATTATTGCAGTCCTCTGCTGGACATACGCGTCTCTATAGGCTGCGCCACGTCGGTCACCCTGTCCTCCCCCTTTCGCATCCAATCTGTCCCAGCCACCCTTTTAAGAATTGGTTAACTGGCAATATGTATAAAAAAAACTATTTATTTTATTTGCCTTAGGGCTCCCACACATAAACACGATACGACATCGCGTCGTACAAAGATGCGGCGTCGTTTCACGATACGACGTCACGTCGTAGAAATCTACGATGAGCATCGTTACAGTGGGGTGGTGTTTTAGTTCATTCCGAAAAATGGACCGTTCTAGACGCATTCTGTTCCATAGTACGGGACGCTGCTCGACTAGCGTAATTAAATGATCGACTTAAATACCATCCGTCATCTTTGAATTTCAAAAAACAACTGCGCAGGATTGCATCGTGAGTCACAACGTCGTATCGTAGATTTCCACGACGCGACTTCGTATCGTAGATTTCCACGACGCGACTTCGTATCGTAGATTTCCACGACGCGACGTCGTATCGTGTTTATGTGTGGGGAGACCTTAGTAGACCAATAAACGGGGTACTAATAAAAAAAGAGTGATGAATTGAGAACCCTAATTTTTTCGTCATAAAGGTGCAAGGTTCAGGTTATTTGTTTCCTATTCGAAAAACCCGAAAAATTTCCTGGTTTATCTTTTAAAAATACTTGGGTTTTTATGACATTATTCATTGGAGTCGCGCCAGCCGCATTTTCAAAATTATTACTCGTATTACCAAAAGTTCAGGATTGCGATAGCCTAGGCAAAATCTGACACTTTTTTATAGTTTGCTAACAGAGCGTTTTAGATATTCTAGGTATTTTATAGAATTCAGGATATTATTAGTATTCCGGTAACACATTCATCTATCACATCGGTCATCTGAGTAGCGGTAGATATCGACTTGCACACAAATACGAAACTAATTGAAATTTCCATGTATCATAGTGCATTTATTAAGGCCTTTCATATGGCCATACGTCAACGTTGTAATCAGAGTTAATTAGAATGGATGCGTTCAAGTAAATTATGTTAATCAATTCATTATTACGATACGAATATTACATAATTATATTATATTGCATTGATGATCTGTAGAACACAGGAAGGCTAGAAAAGGTCCTTATTCTGGTGATGAGCATTATTGCGGTTTTCAGGTTTGAAGACATGAATGACAATGAGCTATTTCAGGTTTAATGTATTGTTAAAGAGCAATGTAATAACTAAGGTGTTGATAGACTTGAGCATTCACTTGTAACAAAACATCGAGCATTCGTCTTGAATTTTGTCGAACTGAACAACCAACGGAGCCAAACATCGCTACGAACATTTTCACGATCTTCTAGCGAACGCTCAGTAGTGACTAGTCGATGGTCGACAAAAAGTTTTTCTTCGTGATGTCAGACTTCACAGTCGAAAAGTCAAAAAGCTCGTCAAAAGTTTTTTCTATAATGTAACATTCGCAAGAACGTTCATTAGAAGTGCGGGCTAGTAGATATTTATGTTTCATATGTCTTCGAATATTTGGTACTAGGACCTTCCGGTTTCCTCACTATGTTTTTTCCTTTTGGTCTATTTTCCAAACGGTAGGAACTGGCAGCATACGCTACTAATACCATAGAAAATCGTCAAAACAAGAAATAATACTTAATGGCGAACAAGAAGTCTCGGCATATCAGAAGAGTAGTTTTTCTTATTCGAGTGATTTCATGTATGACAGGAAATAAGTATTTTGTTCCAGAATTGTCTTTGACAGAGTTCTACGCGTTCCTCTCGAGTTTTATTTTCTTTCTGGAAACTTTCTTGATCATTAGGGAAATTTCCGAATTGTCTAGTAATTGGATTTATTTGAGAACAAAGAAGTATGTACTTGACTGTAGTGTTGTTTTTGTATTTAAAATTGTCAATTAAGTTTAATAAGAATGTCTTACATTTTCTTAAGAGGGACTTATCGTAGGTTGCTAGGGAAACGGGTCGGGCATGCGGGCGACCATGGACCATGCCCGGGTCGACGGCGCGTTGTGTTCCATGCGCACCTCAAAGAGCGTCAGCAAGATGACGGGGCCCCCTTCTAGAGGGCAAAGCCCTGTCGGGGTCGCGGGACTTATTCCATTATCGTGACTCTGGAACGTAAAGGGCTAATGAAGGACACCGTGGATTTTAGTCAGTACAAGTCTGACAGTACCTCCCGCCTCCTCCCCCTCGGAAGTCGGTGGCTTTGTTTTTTATTTGATTGACTATGGCCACCGACTTTCGAAAGAAAAGGTATTTTACACTTTTTGTGTTTGGTTTTGAAGTCGGTTGCCTTTTTTTCAAAAAGTTTTTATTTTCCCCTTTTTAGTTTAAATATTCAACAAAAAATATTCAAATAATCGGCGTCTTTGAAAATCTACAATCCTAGTAAGCAACAAAAACGGATCTTTGCGGGCAACGCGAGATAATCGCGAACAAACATAGGTACATATATACATACAAACATACATACATACAGGTCGAACTGAGAAACTGCTTTTTTTGAAGTCGGTTAAAAATTCTTTATTTCAGACACAAGTCCATAGTTTTAGTATTAACTTAATAACTAGTGCTATAGTTGGTGCCAGTTAAGATGTCAATAGCGGACATTGACCTTTACCTAATAAGTCCTCGTATAATGACATAAGATCAGAATTAGCATTTTTCTGTGTTAAGATAATGTTTACTTATGAGTCTTAAAGATAAAAAAATAATAATATAAAATCTTAGGTATAGGTGAAATATTTTTACCATTTTGATATCTTATGAATACTTAGATACTTATATCCTTACAATATACTTACTAATTTATGCGGTATTTTATAAACATGCTAATTCTGATCTTATGTCTTTATACGAGGACTTATTAGGTAGGGGTCAATGTCCGCTATTGACATCTTAACTGGCACCAACTATAGTAATAAATAGAGAAATTATGATCAAGGCAGTACAAATTTTTAACCGCACATGGGACTCTTTGTAAGCATGAATATTATTTTTACAAAATTAAAAAAAAAATCTTAAAAAATACTTACCTAACTTAAATCTACCGTTTTGAAACATGGAATTAAATTCTTCAGCTTTACAACAGAACTTCAAAAGCCATTTTCATGCATTGCATCTTATCATTTCAAATCTTCTAAGACAGGTGCTCTTAAGTTTAAGTCGAGCCATTGTCATACAATAGGCGGATTATTTCTCGAGCAGATTAGTATTCTATTTAAATAAGTACAGTCACCAGCAACGTATCATTTTACCTAATAGGTATTAACTGTTTTGTAGAGGTCAGGTAGGTAGTCGTCTCCATGTAAAATTCAAAATTTTGAGGATATTCGAACCGACATGTTAGCAATTTGAAAAACTAACTACGTATTTCTTTTTATCATTTGTGTATCAATGTTTATCATCTTCTTTTACTATCTTTAGTTTTTATTTTACACTAGCGAACCGTACGCTTTCAATACTTATTTCATCATCATCATCATTCAGGCTGAGCGTCAGACTTTCGTATGCTGCTGCTGAAAATCAGTGTCAGAGGGTTTGTTTCAGTAGAAGATGTGATTATTTAATTTTGTTCAATGCCAATAAACACATCATTCTTCTCTCTTTCTTTGGAAAGTAATATTATTCAGCTGCATCCTGATAAATTGAAAACCGACTCTAAAATGATGATGAAGCCTCCTGCAGACACACGCGATTAATCGCGCTGCGACAACGAGCCAAGCTAATTTCCACTCTAAAAATACTGCGAATGGACCGCGACATGTCGCCCCGCGCGATTAATCGCGTGTGTCTGCACGAGGCTTTACAGGCAATTAAATGTAAAAAATAAACGCAACGAAGTTTTTCGTTAAATAACAGTTTTTACTCTGATATTATTACTAATCAATTTATTTGAGATTTTGAAATAATCCAAACATTTTTAAAATTACCCAATTAAATGACCATGAAATACACATAAATACAAATTAAATTATTTGATTTGGCATATTTCGTAATAACTACGTATCTACAAAAACTATGTTCATAAAACGTCAATCAATAAAAAATATAAATTAATTTCATTGCTTCTGACTGTACAAACGTTATCCATAAATACCCTCATTGTACTAAGAATCTCCAAGATTAAAACACATGAAACCTATTAATGTTTTCATATAAATGTAAATAAAGAAACCCTGAGGGATTATCTTTATTAATGGCTGGTCCCGAATCAATCTTGTTTTTTGGAAGAATTCTAGAGGACATTTTTAAGGAAAATTGTTTTAAGTTATGAAGATGAATGGGTGCTTATAAAGAAAGAATGTTTATTTTTTATCATTGTTATTATATCCCTGAAATAAGTTCATAAATTTCTACTGTTTGGAAACATTGATATAATAAACATGGTCATGTTTTGATCAGGAGTTTGCTGGTCAAAATATCATTTAGTAAATATTCGTGTATCGCGGTGCGTCATCTTACAGGTAGATCTAAAAAGGTAATTATGAAATTCAACCTATTAGTAGTACAAAAGAGAGTAACGAAAGCGAACTTTAATCGCTGCAGCAACCACTGTTTTGAAAAATGCAGCAGTGGTTTTTCATACACAAAAATTGATGATCTTTCAGATGAGCATTTGTTTTTAACAAAAGACGCACAAATCAATAATATTGGGATGCCATGCGACTTAACACACTGGTATAAAATAGCCACATCGTTTAGTTCCTTCGCAAGAGAACCATTGCGGCACTTCTACATGAGACTTCCTTAATGCAGAAGCCAGCTTACATTGACTGCTTGAAGCAGTCTCTGAAAGTTAAAGTTTGTTTTGTGTGCGTCTGTACTTTGTCTTTAGGCCTTATAGCATCAGTATCAACGACTTCAAGCTGCGACCGCATAGCAAACTAGAGTCTTTTATGTTCACACTTACACGGAACCCCTCGAGCAGTAAACTGCGTCGGTTGGACAGTACAGTCAGGCAGTCGTGTGGTAGAAATTGACTGCTCGAGCAGCCCTTATATGAGCGGCCATTGTTTAAGATATTTATTGAATTAATTGCTATATATATAGTCACGGTTCTGAAATTCGTGTCACCGGTGGCCAAATAACACGTTAATCTCACTTAAATAATTTATCTTTACTACAGCGGTTCCACCTGTCACGTTCCTAAGAACCTGAATTTAAAGCAGCAGTTCAGTCAAATCCATTATTTCTTTGGAGCATTTCAAACTAAGCTTCAAACTCATTCAAATTTGCATTCACTATTCCCCGCTCTGGAGACATAGAAGTGAAGTTTCTCTGCTTTAACTTTCAGTGAGAAAATAAACTTTCGAATAATCGAAACCGCCAACAGACTGGCTTAGTAATAATGAAGAAGTGTGCGTTTTTGAAACTGTATTAATTATGTCCCGTTGTTCGTGGAGTAATGTTATTTATACCGCAGAATATCAGTATTACTTATCTACAGGAGTACTTATTCGGTAATGCTGTCATCACGCATATAATGTAGGAGTACTTAAATCCCGAATAGCTAACCAAGGGTTATCATATTTATCGGTAAGCTCAATCATGGAAGTCAGCTAAGCAGTTGCTTTGTGTAAAATATTGTTACCTGCATCTGATTATTGGATTCGACTGAAATATAATTGGCAAAAAATCAGACGATGCGTTGATAGGTAGAGACAAGCATTGATCTTGATTAAACTAGTAACTTGGCATCTAAAATCGCAACACCTAGTTTTCCAGTTAAGGTGGTTTACCCTCGACTTATTCCAAAGATTAGAAAACATAGCTAAAACAAAGACCAACTTGATATACCTATATCCAAAATACACTGACCAGCCATAAATGCCTTAGGTACATAGAAAGAAAGACATAAATCAGTTACAAGTAAAAATAACCCTGAAATAGTCTTACTTGGGTAAACAGTCATTACCCCAATTCCTTAACCCACAACTGAAGTGTTAGCCTGGGAAAACGTTAAAATTAAACCAAGACACGAATTAATTCAGCCACAAAGATTCCCCGGGGGATATTTTCGGGTAAAATTACTAAACACCATGGCAAATGTATATAGGGGAAGCCGTAAGCCTCAGCCGCTTAAGTTTTGCAAATAAGATTTTTTTGCCAGTTACGTTCTTGGTAAATATTTGTGAAGCTCCGAATTTTGTTTACTTTTTATCTGTTTTTTTACGTCGGGTCATTTGTTTGAAAGCAATTTTTATTATCGGGTGATGAGAATATATTTATAAACGCTAAGTATTAACACTTAGGAGGAGGCGGGCCGCGTGAGAGAGAGGACAATGTCCTCCCTCCGCCCCACCCGCAGTGGCGGACGCCCACGGCGACGGACGTCGCAAGACGATCTCCGGCCACCGTAGGCGCGGGCATGCGGGCGGCGAGTAAAGGGCAACTCGCCGCCCGGACATGGACCATTTATTTATTTATTTATTTATTTATCAAATTACAACGGCTGTGTGAACAACCAATTACAGCAATTTAAGGTTAAGGAAGGACAATTATGCAAATTAGAATTACGAAATAAACAGTATAAATTAGAATATTAAAAAAAAACATAAAAACACATTAGAATATAAAGAAAATGTAAAAACGTAACAAGAAAAAACACTTTCATAAATTCATCTCACAGTACTTCTGGCATACCAATAAAATCTTCGACCATCCATCCACAAACAGATCTTCTGTTGGATTAACATCCAAGAGATCATTAAGCGCGGCCAGAGTGCGTGGGATTGGCGACTTGGCACGTGCAACCGTACGACATGCAGGCACGGCAAACAGCCTGTGCTTTTTGCCCCTGCAGTAGTTATCTGGGACATAAAAGCGCGCCAGCTCATCTAGCAGATCAGGAGCGTCGATAGTACCACGGAGCGTCTTACAAGCTATTGTGAGCTGATCTCGTGCTCGCCTTACCTCTAGCGAGTTATATCCGAGGCAACCCAATAGGAATTTTGTCGGATAGAGGTAGGGATAGTATCCGTGTTTCTGCTTATAAAGGTACCTAAGGAAAGCCTTTTGAACTTTTTCTAATAAAAGTGCATAGGTACTTTCGTGTGGATTCCACACGCAAGAGCTGGTTTCCAGTTTGCTTCGTACGAGTGCATTAAAAACTATTTTAATAGCATGAACGGTACGAAAATCGCGGCAATTGCGCAGAACAAAGCCTAACCTTTGGTAGGATTGTTTAGCTACCAAGACCATATGATCGTGGAAGGTAAGCTTTCGGTCGAATGTGACTCCCAGGTCTTTCATGGCTGTAGTCTTCGTGATGGTATTACCGTTTAAGTGATATTCATAATTAACTGGGTGCCGCATTCGCCCGAATGTCATCGCGAAGCATTTGGAAGAATTAAACTCCATCTTATTGTCCACGCTCCACTTGTATATAGCATCGATGTCTTGCTGTAGTGCGAAACTGTCGCGTTCAGAGTTAATTTCCAGGTACAGTTTCAAGTCATCAGCATACAAGAGACATCTTGCATGAACCAGAACTTGAGGAAGATCGTTGACCATAATAAGAAATAAGAGGGGCCCCAGGATTGAGCCTTGACTCACGCCGGAACGTGTGTGATAGGTATCAGACACGTACATACCAAGCCTAACAAACTGTTGTCGATCACGTAGGTAATCTGCAAAGAGGCGGAGGAGAGATGGTGAAAAACCTATTTTGCTAAGCTTCATTAGTAGTGTGTCATTGTTAACCCTATCAAATGCCTTCCGGAAGTCGAAGTAAAGTACGTCTACCTGACGCCCGCGGTCCAAACTAGACGAGATATAGTCAACAAGTGTCAGGAGATTTGTGTCAACAGACCTTTTGCTTCTGAAACCATGCTGCTCATTACAAAGATACTTGTTAATTTGCTCATATATAGCATTGTGGAGGATGTTCTCAAAGACCTTAGCTGGGGAAGATAGAATAGCAATTGGGCGGTATTCTTCAACGGAATTTTTGTTTTGGGTTTTAGGGATAGGTGTAACTCTAGAGACTTTCCACTCAGAAGGATATGTACCAGTCTGTAAGGCTAAATTAAAAATGTGGCAAAAAGGATCACTGAAAATATTTTTTAAGTCTTTAACTATGAAGGGAGGGATGTTGTCGGGGCCAGTAGAACTGTTAGGTTTAAGTTTTTTTATGCCTTTAATAACATCTGCATGGCACAACGGGGGTAGGTTAATGTAATTGCTGTTGTAGGAATGGTCAGACATACCAACACGATCAGCATTAAGTTGCGGATCGTCAGGCAGAAAAACAGCCGCAAAAAAATCAGCAAAAGCGCCTGCCGCCTTAGTACCCGAAAAAGTTGAACCATTATATGTTATATTCGGTTCAAACCCGCCTTTGGACCGCAGGCTGGAAATGTGTGACCAGAATTGACGAGGGTTATGTTTAATTTTATTCTCTATATTTCTCATGTGTAAAGAATACGCGTCTGCAATACGGGTTTTAAGACTTGACCTAACATCAGAGAACAGCAAATAAGTACTATTGTGCTTAGTTCTTTTCCAATTTTTATGGAGTTTTAACTTGCGCCTTAAATCCTGGATGATATCGCTTGTAAACCATACAGGATATCGCCTATTTGACAATTTCCCTCTGCGTTTTTTAGGCATGCACTGATCAAAGATTTATTATATACGATGCTGTAAAAATTTTGTGTAGCCGTTTGTACATCCTGAGATTCTAAAACCTCCTTCCAAATATTTAGATCTGAGAATGATAAATAAAGTTGTTTGAAGTCGCATTTACGGAAGTTCCAATCCTTAGCACTTTCTATATTGCTGGGCTCAATAGACTCCGAGCAGTGACCTACATCGACTCTTACCTCAATGTGTAGTGCCGGGTGATATGCATCCAATGGTACCATTCCCTCGGAAGCCGTGACGAATGTTTCAGGTGCACCAATAATCTCTTGAATCAAAACAACATCTAACATACCTCCATGCGAATTCTTCACAACGTTCATCTCATTCAAACTACAAAAAGATAAAAAGTAACAATAATAATTCTTAATATTTAACGATACACTATTTAAATTTAGGTCACCTAAAATGATGACCAAGCCTTTTAAATTATTTATAAATTCTTCCACTTTACAAAACCATCGCATGTACTCATCATCGCTTGCAGTGGGTTTAATATATACAACACATACGTGAACAGTACGTCCGCACCATGTAAAATCCGCCCATAAGTCCTCACCACAATTAGTTTCGAGATCACAGCGGCGGCGCAGCACGATGGGCGCACGCGCA
The DNA here is from genome assembly GCA_950005045.1 of Agrotis exclamationis. NCBI lineage: Eukaryota > Metazoa > Arthropoda > Insecta > Lepidoptera > Noctuidae > Agrotis > Agrotis exclamationis. The sequence goes on along the minus strand of OX465423.1, from coordinate 8,051,082 downwards.
GCGAGCATCACTCCACCACAAGGTGTTCCCCGGTCACGTCGCATGACATTCCAATCGCCGGTCGCAAGCTCTGCATCTTCAATAGAAGTATCAAGAAAACTCTCTGTTACGGCGATCAGATTATGTTCCAGTTGTAATAAGTTCGTTCTCCACGTCGACAGTTTAGTTTTAAGACCCCGGACGTTTTGATACAGTATATCAATGTTCTTACTCCTGTTAAGAGGTTTCTTAGGAACGAAATGTCTGGTGTGATGTCATTTTACCATGCCCGGGTCGACGGCGCGTTGTGTTCCACGCGCGCCTCAAAGAGCGTCAGCATAATGACGGGGCCCCCTCTGTAGAGGGCCAAAGCCTGCCGGGGTCGCGGGACTTATCTCATTACCGTGACCCCGGAACATAAAGGGCTATTGAAGGACACCGTGGATTTTAGTCAGTACAAGTCTGACAGTCCCTCCTGCCCTGCCCGGGGTGGGAGGACTCATTTGATGATTTTACCACGCAAAAAAAAAAAAGTATCAATACTTAGCGTTTGAATAGTATAGTTTGAATAAATTCAAATCGTATATTAAGACGAAATTTGTCCCAGAAAGCTTATTCATTAAATCATATTAATCATTATTTAGAGGATAAAAAGCTGCTCCAATTTCATTCAATGTTTTTCTTATACACTATTTATTTCTTTATTATTTACTTTATATTGACATGTTTCGTATTTTTTTATATACACCTGACATTTTATTTTTACTTCTTTTTTTATTTTGACATGATTTTTATTTTGTGTTGTGACATGATTACTTTGTTATTTATTTATATTTTGACATTTTCTATGTCATTTACTTTTTTTTACATTTTTTATTTTATTTTATAATTTTTTATTTTTGTTGACATGAATTACTTTGTTATTTTAATTTTGTCTTGCTGGCTCGTCTTGGCGAGACCACTGCCGTGCCCCCAGATAGATTTCTTCAATCATAGGTTCTTTTTTTCAGGTTCGATTAAAACTTACTTCCTCATTCAGTTGCGAAACGATTACCCATACAAGATTTAATTTTGAAGAAATATACGAGTACTAGCAAATAACTGGTTCTTTTTCGGAATCGATTATAACTTACTTCCTCATTCAGTAGAGAAACGATTACACAACAAAATTTTTAATTACTTTAAACACTTTATTATGAAACCAAAGGGTTCTTTGTCATTTATTTCGTAACTAACCTCAGGGTTAAACTCAGGGAAATAACATCAATGTTCGTTTGGGGGCTTTTTACCATAATTGACACGGCTATTTTTATGGCATCACTCCCCTTCCTTAGGGGTGGAAAACTGTTTCTATTAACAATAATTACCTTCAGGAATGAAAGGAAAATTATGCAGTAGTTGGTTAGTAATATCCTGTAAAAGTTCTACGAGCGTTAATTGAGTGAATTGATTTCTATCTTTTGGTGTGTGTTTGGGTAAGTTAGTGCTTGTGAGAAGGTGTATTAATTGGCTTGATTTACCGATAAGAGATGTTTCCAATGGTTTTTCTGCAGTTATTATGTGTATATATATGATGTATGATGTATTATATATGATATATAATGTATGTTAGTTAAGTAACGGTTTTTCGACAGGCCTGTTGGTCTAGTGGTTAGTGACCCTGACTGCTATGCCGGAGGTCGTGGGTTCGATTCCCACCCAGGACAAATGTTTGTGTGATGAGCACGATCATTTATTCTGTGTCTGGGTGTAATTTATCTATAATACGTATGTATGTATTTAGAAATATATAAGTATGTTTATCAGTTGTCTAGTACCCATAACACGAGCTCTGCTTAGCTTGGGACTAGATGGCGTTGTGTGATAGTTGTGGAATATTATTTATTATTTATTTATTTATTTATTATTACATGCCTGAAAGACGAACGATACAAAAAGACTTCACTGCGACTGAACATTAAATTGATTGGAGGCCCTTTTAGCCTCGAGCAGACACACACGATTAATCGCGCGGAGCGACTTGTCGCGGTCCATTCGCAGTACATTTAGAGTGGAAATTAGTTTGGCTCGTTGTCGCAGCGCGATTAATCGCGTGTGTCTGTTCGAGCCTTTTGGTGTTAATAAGTCTTTAATTTTTCCATGCATGCATGCTTAATCATTAAGCTTACTTTTGCTAAAACACAAAAAAGAGTCCCTTTAGGTTTGTCTATTCGAAAAACCTGGAAGAACAGTCAAGGTAGTCCAAGTAGTTCTATCTCGTCTTAGTTTATTTGTTCAACAATCAGTTTATATTCAAGTTTGCAAAATATCTTGTTATTGCCCAGTAATGCCCAGATTAAAAACCCCTTGTCCCTCCATTGCTAAGCATAACATACCTCTTAGGACATACCTAGTATCCAAAAAAATACTCGGTGCTTGTTTTCAACCCAAACAACAACATTTTTTCCTCAAGGAATTCCTTATGTTTAATTGAATGCACTTCGTTTTTCAGTCCCGCAAAAACAACGAACCAATCAAAACAAACCTTGCAACTACACTGCGTTTCGATTCTACAAAAACAAAAAAAAAACTTTATTGCTTAATATTAGGCTTATCCAATGTCATCTAAAAATACCTCGCAACGTGTTGTGGGGTGCAAGATATTGATTTTCCATTGTTAGGCAACGGGGTGAGGGTATCAGGGTCTCTGGGCCTTCAGGAGTTGATAAATTGGAGCGGCATGACCATGCAAATCAGTGTGGGCGGCTGTTGCCAACCGGCGTGACTAATTATAGTATATTGTGTACCTACCGTGTTATGTATACCAACAATTTTTAGTACAGGGTGTTGCTTTATAAATTTGGGTTATCTCCAGGGCCTTTTGATTTTGTATTAAAATATAATTTTGATTTTATTTTTTGTTTCTGAGCTGCTTCTAAAAATTAAGCTTTGAGGAGTAACACTACGTGATTTGAATACTTGGACTAAGTCTACAAAAACGTCCCGGCATTGGTTGCGGCCATGCTGCGGGGCGAGACGGAGTGGGAAGCGGTCGCCTCCTTCTGCGAAGCAGTAATGCTCGCGAAGGAGGAGGCGGGCCGCGTGAGAGAGAGGACAGTGTCCTCCCTCCGCCCCAACCGCAGTGGTGGACGCCCACGGCGACGGACGTCGCAAGACAATCTCCGGCCACCGTAGGCGCGGGCATGCGGGCGGCGAGTAAAGGGCAACTCGCTGCCCGACCATGGACCATGCCCGGGTCGACGGCGCGTTGTGTTCCACGCGCGCCTCAAAGAGCGTCAGCATAATGACGGGGCCCCCTCTGTAGAGGGCCAAAGCCTGCCGGGGTCGCGGGACTTATCTCATTACCGTGACCCCGGAACATAAAGGGCTATTGAAGGACACCGTGGATTTTAGTCAGTACAAGTCTGACAGTCCCTCCCGCCCTGCCCGGGGTGGGAGGACTCATTTGATGATTTTACCACGATAAAAAAAAAAAAAAAAAGTCTACAAAAACGTGGCTTAAAAACGATTTTATCGACCATCATCTGAAACAAGATGCATACATCTTGAAATTCATAAAGCAGGAATTTAGTTGGTTTCACAAAACCAAAGTGTGCTTGCGTCCCAGCAATGGGAATCCTGCCGTTTACATTAATTGTGCTTAAATTCGTTTTTTTTAAAGTTAAAGTTGAAAAATATAAATCAAGAACATAATACAGCGTTATTAGGCACACCTTTTATATTAGCCCATCGTCACAGCCATCGTATAATGTTACAAACTGTACATTAACATACAGTATAATAATGCAACACCCTGTTTTTATGACGGTAGCACATTTTACAATGGCCTGCAAACATTGTTTACTCGTCTTTTGTCCTAAACGCTGATTCATGGGATCCTCAAGGTGTATTCGATTATATTTCAAGTAAATGTAGGTCATTTTTAAAGTATTTTGGTTTCATTTGTTCTGGATAAAAAAACATAAGTAAGTATATCATCTTCATCATATCAGTCAAAGGATTTTTCTACACTATTCCCAAACCACTGCCACTCCTGAAAGCAGAATCAAAAGTGGTAACCACCAGAAAAGCGCCGAGACAATGAAGTTCGACTTGTCCCGGAGAATGAATTTACCTGTCTTGGATCCTGCAATGAAATTAATCGGAAAAGAATAGTGGAGAAGTAGGAAAAATATCAGTCAAAGGATGATCATAGGCCTCTCCTATAGATTTCCAATAGAACCGGTTGGAAGCGACTTGTATCCAGCGCGTTCCTGTAGTCTTCATGAGATAGTCTGTCTTCTCCGCCTTGCAGCTGGACGTCCCACGCTGCGTAAGCCGGTGCGTGGTATCCATTCGAGAACCTTACGGCCGAATCGGCCATCAGTTCTACGTGCTATGTGTACTGTCCGCCCACTGCCACTTAAACTTGCGAATTCGTTGGGTTATGTCGACAACATTGGTTCGTTTACGAATCTCATTTCAATTCATGGGTGTAAAAAAAACATAAAAGAAATATAATTTACAAAAGAAAACTTACAAAAAAATAATACCCTGATTGAAAAGGGGTTATTAATACCCTTTAACCTTTTCCTCTGACACGAGCTATTTATTAAAAACTTCCAATATGGCTTTGTGACCTTTTAGTACCTTCGAGATTAAACCTGTACCCCTCCCCCCTTCTTTCACCCCTTCATATATTATTCAATACACACTACCTTTTGTTTTCTCCGCCATTTTTCTCGGAAAACGATTTATATAGTTGATCTGTGTGATGTAACAGAATTGAATCAGGAATTTTCGATTTTGGCAATTTTGTGTTAAAGATGCGGGGAATGGTTTTGGTTAAAATGCGTTTATATTATTTGTGCGTTATTTGGTGCGAATGATTGGAAAATAAAATACATTACAATATATTAATAGAATTTCGAATTTTACATACTAGTCATTTACTACGTAGAACTACATTGTAGGTAAAAAAAAGTGATAATCACAAATTTACTTATTTATCAAAATGTACATTTCATTACTGTGGTACACTACTAAAAAATAAAATAATAATTAAAAATGTACCAGGATTCCATTTCAAAAATACCTTTACATCTTTTATTCCCATTTCCGTTCCGCGCAATATTTTTGTTACTCGCTTTGCGATGTGTTGTGAAAAAAATGATATATCAGGTTTTCCTAGTAATATCACAAAGGGATATGGGATTGAATTCGAACTACACTCCATATTAATTCCTTTGTGTTGATGTTCGGTTTCTACACTTTTATAGGTACCTGTAGTAATAAATTCCTTGTTTGTAATGGTCCAGATTTTTTGCTTCTATTATTTTTCGCTTTTTGCAAAGGTCAACAGAATGGAAGAAAAAAACGTGTTGCGCCGACCCAAAGTAAATTGGGATAAGGGCAGGAAGATGATGATGTAAAGTTCTTAAAAATGATGGAAACTAACTAAATTCTGTATTTATTTAATAAATAACAGAGTTCTCCATATCCACAATACTATAAATACAGTAATATTCGCCTACAACGGTCACATAAAAAATCACGCAAGTTGCAATTACATCACTGAAATCTGAATAGAAATTTGTATGGTACACAGGCCAGGGGGTGTATTACAACCTCTTAATTCCTGTCAGTTTACGCCTTAAAGTGAACTGCCTTGCTTAGTCTTATTACGAACACACATTGACGGCCAGTAAACAGTCACGTGACCTCTTACCGACTTCTGCCTGTGCTTGTGCCTGGAAATTTCGTATTACAAGCTACATAATGACATTTCAAGGCCGGATTAACTGTCAAAATTGGTATCTCTAAAATCATTCAGTTTACGCCACCTTTTAGTAACTTTTACTGACTTGTTTCTTTTAATTTGTCTTTAAACAGTTTAAACTACCTAAATTAAGCTTTAGAATTAATAATGGAGGCACTACCGTATATCTGGAGAGTGAATACACGATATAATGTCAGCTGACGAGCTTTTTATAGACGACAAAGTTATTACATTTTACGACACATATTCCTACACTCATTTGCTGAACGATAAGCAATAAATAGATTCATATTCGTAAACATTTACCCATATAATAATATACTGTTCTAAATAAAAAACATGTTTCTCCTGAAAAAAATGTTTTATTCTGTCGTAGTTCCATCAATGTAACAAAAAATTATCAAGAGCTTAGATTTGAGACATGGTGACTGAAATAAGTAATCTTTCGTACCAATGGACTTAATAAAATAAATAAATAAATAATAAAATAAGCCTTTATTGCTGTTAACATAATTTACAATATTATACATCTATATCCGACTAGGTATCGGTTTCCTTAACAACAGCTTGTCCGCCGACAAAGGCCTCCTCCAAAGACTTCCATCTATCTCTGTCTCTTGCAGTTCTTGTCCATTCTGGACCGGCGACTTTTTTGAGGTCATCCTCCCACCTTTTCACTTGTCGTCCTTTACTCCTTTTGCCATCTCTGGGGTACCACTCTGATATTATTCGAGTCCATTTCTCGGTTTTCTCTCTCATCATATGTCCTACCCATTTCCATTTAAGTGTTTTGCATACTTTGTTCACATCTCTAAATTTTGTCGTACTTTTGATTTTGTTTAATCTTATTTTATCTTTTCTTCTTACTCCGATTACACTTCTCTCTATTCCATTTTGACAAACCATTATTTTGTTATTTAGTTTCTGTGTTAGTGCCCATGTTTGACATCCATACGTCAAACATGGCAAAATACACATGTTATAAACTTTCCTTTTATCTTTAATGGGCATGTCTTTGTTCTTCATTACTTCGCTGAGAGACCAAAATCTTTTCCATGTATTGGCGATTCTTCTATCAATTTCTTTAGGCATGGTATCGCGTGTGGTTATTAGCTGCCCTAGATATATATATTCGTCCACGTAATCTATTTTCGCCCCATTTACGGTGATGTTATATGTTTGTGAAGCATTAGTCATAATTTTGGTTTTAGATGTGTTCATTGTAAGTCCTGCTTTTAGGCTTTGTTCTGATAGTTGTTGTAGCATCTGCTCTAGGGTTTTTGGACACTCTGAGAATAGAATAAGATCGTCTGCGAAACGTAAGTGGTTCAGGTTCTCACCGTTTATGTTGAGACCGTTTTTATTCCAATCAAGGGTTTTGAATATCATCTCTAAAGCCGCTGAGAATAACTTCGGTGAGATTGGGTCGCCTTGTCGGACACCTCTTTCTATAGGAAACTCCTCTCCCGTTGTTTCCAGTCTGATTTGGGCTGTGCTTTTTGAGTATACGTTCTTAATGATTCGTATGTATTTCTCCTGTATACCTTGGGAACGCAATGCTTTCCAGATATATTCATGCTCTAAGGAATCGAAGGCCTTGTTGTAGTCAACAAAGCCCAGGTAGTATTTTTTATTGTATTCTTTGTATTTTTGTAGAACTTGTCTTAGTACATGTATATGATCTACTGTCGAGAACTTACTACGAAATCCTGCTTGTTCTTTCGGTTGGTTTTCGTCCAGTGTAGATGTGATTCTGAACAAAATTATTTTTGAAAACACTTTATAGATATTCGACATTAAGCTGATTGGTCGATAATTTGCTATGTCTCCTCTATCTCCTTTTTTATGCAATAGTATTATAGTTGATTTGGTCCAATCAGAGGGAATATCTTCAGTCTCCATGATTTCATTGAATAAATCTGTGAGTATAGGGACAATAATCGGTTGGGTAGCTTTTAGTAGTTCGTTCGTTATTTGATCGGTTCCAGGCGCCTTGTCTCTTTTTTGTGTACTGATCGCTCTTATTACTTCTTCTTTTAATATTTTTGGTACCGGTTCTAAGTTTTTTATGGTTTTATCATTTGTCTCTTCTTTAAGGTTCTTACTTTGATATAAGTTTTGGTAATAGTCTGTAGCTGATTTAAGTATTTCTGGTCTTTTATTTATATAATTTCCGTGTTTAGTTTTCACCTTTAGCATCCAGTCTTTTTTATTGTTCAATTCTTTAATTGCTTTTTTAATTCCACCAGTTTTCTCTATATGTTTTTTCAATGTTTGTTGTCTATGTAATTTCTTATCTTTTCTTAGGTTTTCGTTTATCTTTTTGCTGATTTCTGCTATTTTACAACGGTTTATTTTGTTTTCTTTCCTTTGTATTAGTTCTTTCCTCTCTTGTAGCAGCTGTTGAGTCTCATCAGAAACGACCTTTTTGCTTCTTGGGCTAACTGTTTTGGTTTCTGTTTGTAAGGTTTTTATAAAATATTCATATTTAACTTGAGTTGGTATGTTATTTTCGCAGTTTTTTGCTATTAATTCCTTCAAACTAGTGAGTTGTTCGCCATTATAGATGTATTTAGGGGAAGAGGTATCATTACGAAACCTTTTTCTCTTTATAGGTGTGCTTGTCAGTCTGGCTCGAACCATTTTATGGTCCGAGTAAAAGTTAAGATTATGAATGATTGATACATCCTGAATCATTTTGACATTATTAGTCAAAATAAAATCAATTTCATTCTTATGTAGTCCGTTCGGGGCAATCCACGTCCATTGCTTTGTTCTCTTTTTCTTGTAGAAACTATTGAGGATCCTGAGTTTGTTTTCTAAAGCCAAGGTAACTAATCTTTCTCCATTTTTACTTCTTTTACCATGTCCGTATTTTCCTACTGTGTATTCTTCTCCGTTATTATTACGAGTTCCTATTTGGCCATTGAAATCACCCATTAGAATTATATTTTTGTGGGAATTTGTAATCGTTGTTCGTAAGTCTTCATAGAATTTTTCAATTTTGACTATATCCTCTGCCTTATGCGATTCTGTTGGAGAGTATGCTTGAATGATGGACCATTGTTCCCTTTTGCTTAGGGGTAATGTAATATTTAACACTGTTATTCTTTCAGATATTCCTTTGATTTCTTCTATTCCATGTGTAAGCCTCTTTTTAATTAAGAAGCCCACACCATAAAAGCCTGGTGTCTCTCCTTTGTAGTGTAGGACGTAATCTCCGTAATCTTCTATACCTTCACCATGTCGTCTCATTTCACTAATTCCTATTATATCCCATTTTATTTGTGATAAGGCTAGTTCGAGTTCAATGCGTTTTTCAGTGGTACGTAACGATCGTGTATTGAAAGTAGCTATGTATATATCCGAGGCGTGTTTAATTGTCTTTGGAGGGTTGTGGTCATTTTTCCCCACGAGGACCAGTCGGCTTGGGGAAGGATGTAATTTTTCTGTTGAATGTATTTTTGTTTCTTTGTTTCGTTGTATTTTCTGATTGCCGAGAATTAGTTGCTATTGTGGTTTGTTTGTAGTGGCGTTATTAAGGGAGTTAGATCTCATTCTCATCACGTCAAATGCGTTGGTTCTATTGGCCTTGAAGGATACGGTGGCTTGCTGTTTTTTAGGTTGAGAATCTGCTGAAAGCGGTGAAGAAGATGTTTCCCGTTTTCTTTTATCGTTAGTTGTTTCGTTTTCCTTCACTATAAGTTTATCGTATTTCAGAAATGCTATTTTTCCCTTATTTCTTTCTTCTATCAACTCCGCCTGTAACGCCTTCCTTTTGGCCAGAACTTCCTTTGGATAGTCTTCAGTGACATATATATCTTTAAGGTTTTTCTTATTTCTCATTATCTCATTCTTTTTCCACCCGTTTACAAAGGAACATAATACTGGCCTCGGTTTGTTACCTTCTATACCTCTTTTCCCTAACCGGTATATATTGTTTATGGCATTTTTTTCAATATCAATATTTAAGTCATTTTTGAAAGTTTTCTTTATATTATCCATTAATTCCAATGTTGTTTTTTCTATTTCATCCACGCCAAATATAACTATATTGTTATTCCTTTTTTCTCTTTTCAAATATTCTATCTCTTTCTCCTGAGTTTCTATTTTTAACTTTAAACTTTTGTTTTCTTCTAAAATCGGGATTAACTTTTCATCTAGTCTAGTCATTATGTTGTTAGTAATGGATTCACTAATTTCCGCAGATTGTTGTTGCATTTCTAGTTTCATTTTATCGAACAGAAGTTGGAATTGTGTTTCCATTATGTTAGATTTACTTAATAATGATGATTTGCCAATTATTTCACGTTTATGCCAGTCGTTAGTTGTACGCGACAAGTTACTATTTTATGGTAAATTATTAGCGACTTCACTAGAACTACCAAAGCGAAGAAATATTACTTGTGAAAATATCTAATCAAAGCTTTGTACTTTCCTCTTTGCTTCCTTTTCGAGTACAAGTCCACTCTAGGACCACCTCGGTCGCTTATCAGACGATGTATTATTATTTAATTTTTTTTAATGTTTTCTTCCGCTATCGTATAACTTTTCCCCGAAAAATAAATTATTTTTTTAGTATGGTATCATTAATTGCCCTCTGGTGGCGAGTAGCGGTACTTTTTTGTTTTTCCACTCGCCGCTTGTACCTTTTTGGCGCTAGTTGTGGTACATTAAGTTGGGGTCAAAGTCCAATTTTTAAAAATATTTTTCTTAACCGTGATTTACTTTTTATATTTTAGGTTTTTTCCACTGATGTTACTAAAAGTGTCACTCAAATCACTTGTTTATTGCGGATATATAGGGATTAATGTTTGTTTGAAGGATAAAGCACCAATATTATTGTTTATCACTGATTTATAGTTCCCATATAAAACTGTTATCTACTTCGCGTTTCACTGGGTTGAAATTGTCACAAATAATATCACTGCATTAGAATTCTTATTTCTCCACTTTGCACCACTTTTTATTTAATTTGGTTGTTTATATGTTTTATTTACAAATTTTAATATACGCAGAAAATAAACAGTCCGAGTGTTGCCAGCAATCAATGGACTTAGGGTTGAATAAACCAAACAAAATGTATGAAAGGACTCAAACCCTGTGTTAAAATTAATAGCCTCAGCATCATTCCTGAAACGGTACAGTCCAATGGAGCCAAAACTTGTGTTCAATTTTTATTTGGGTACATTGGGCAGTCTTTGATGTATCAACAGACATTTTAAGTTCACTTCCTCGATTGCTTCTGATACCACAATTTCACAGCCAATTTCAGGAGCACTAACATGGTAAGAACTAGGTACACTGTCTTTCGGTTTGAATAAACGTCCTAGGTTTTATCATTCCTTCTCTTGCTGAAACATTTTCTAGCTTCATATCTTAGGCGCCTCTTTGATTTTGGAGCCTCTTGTTTTAAAAATGATAACAACGTTGGTACAGCTCCGTTTTTTCAAATTTTTCCGCTCGTGACTTAGTCCATTGTTTTCTTACTTTCTCTGCGACAGGAAAAGACTGTACTCCTTTATTATTGCACTAAAAAGCACTACATAGTGGCATGATAAATAAATAGAATACGATATTATTATTCTTGTTTGTTTTGGCAATCAAAACCGTCACACAGACTAAAAAAATATTGCAACACGATCGTTCAGAAACAAAACCCTTTGCGAGAGTTGAATATTTAGTATTAAGTTTTTGCATAAAATAACAGTAAATACTGCTCAAGTTGATTATAAATATTTAAATTGTTATTAAAATACAGTTTAACTCAAATATCTCCTAAATTTACAATGAAAAATAAGTTTTTCACCCACAATTATAAAACCGGTAATAATCGGTAACTTGTCGATTCGATTTTTGAACGAATTCGCTAGCCCGTCTTAATCATCCAGAGACAAATAATCCTGGATGATTCCTTGCAGAATTACGTGCGCCATAATACGAAATAGAACAAGCCTGCTTATGGCCGTAAATTCAACTGCTCGAAAACTGCCCGGAATTAAAAAAAGTTGTAATACCCCCCCAGGCAGTTGTTCCATTTGACATTTGCCTCTACAAAGCAGGTGAAACTCACTAGTGGTGGACTTTGTGGGTTTAAAGCCTCCTGCAGACACACGCGATTAATCGCGCGGGGCGACATGTCGCGGTCCATTCGCAGTATTTTTAGAGTGGAAATTAGCTTGGCTCGTTGTCGCAGCGTGATTAGTCGCGTGTGTCTGCAGGAGGCTTTATGAAAGAAATTAAAGATACGAATTTTGCATAATTTTATCTACTCCAATCATAATAGTGGTAGTTTAATTTTAATTATTGTGGTAAGCATAGGTCGTAGATCAAGTCACGGGACTGTCTTAACAGGTAACCGCGGTCCTGGAACGCAAAGAGCAATTGAAGGAACCCGGTGGGTTTTAGTCAGTACGAGTCTCACAGACCCTTTCGCTCCACTCAGGGCCAGAGGACTCATTTGATAAGTTTTCCACCTAAAAGAAAGAAAAAATGGTGATAGAGGAAATAACGGTTTTTACGTTTTTACGACCACTGATAAGCATGGCGTTCTTGCGTAAACTGTTACCTGTAACAATCACCTGAAATTACATAAGAAGTTCCGTGTAATAACTGAAAACAACAAACAGAGCGAGCTAAAAAAGCCATGATTACGAAGGTTTCAGCTTTTTAGGCGTTCGTAATCAGCAATGTGTGCCATGCATAGCAATTGCTTAGTTAGTGAACGTTAAGATAATATTATTTTATAGTTTCTTTTTTATTGGAATTTGTCTGCCGGGTTAGATAAAAAAATAACATCAAGAAGGGATGAAATTCCGCATGAGAACACAGATTACCTGTAACCTGTGATGAATGCTGAGCGATCTCAACTATGGTAACCACCCATCCTCTCGAAGTTTGGCGCCAAATAGCTTTTTAATTCCAGTTCATTTTGGGTAAGCTCGCTCCATCTTAGGCCTCATCTTTGCTTCTGGGCTACATAGAGGACAAGAGTAAACTCATTGTAAATAAAAAAAGAGATTCTTAATATACAATACTACAGTTAAGAGTAGCCAATCAACGTGAAAACACGCACAGATGTATCTCTCACCTTACATCGTTTGAGGAGATAACTGAATGTCCAATATGTACATTACAGGACCTGATGGACGCTACTGCAGATGTGTTGCTGATGACCCAGTTGTGCACTGATACAACTTAGTCACTTCGTACACCAGGCGACGCAAGTCTCCGGTACCTTACGACTTTGGTATCCATTGACGCGTGTCAACGTGGCAGCGTGGTTCATACACAACGAACCTCTATGGATTTTTATTGCGATAGTCACCTGGATCGTAAGGTATCGGAGACTTGGGTCGCCTAGTGTACGAAGGGGCTTAGATTGCCATCATCACGCTAAGATGACGTGTGCAATATTGCGCAGTACTCTCAGTGTAACCAATCTTCTGTTTACCTTCCTGTTTTTAATCATTGAAGCACTTGGGCGTAACAAAATCAATGCGTTGCAAGGACAGAGATGCATTTCCTACTTCCCAATACGGATTCCGTGTGAAAAACGCGTTTAAATAAAAAGTTAAGGGCCTCGGAGTCAATGGTGCGGATAACAGTGTTCGGGGCAATCATTTCCCGAATAAAACGGATAAAGGCGGCCATCTTTTTGTTTGTGTTCCATTTTTGAGCCCTTGTGTTTGTGCCCTTTGTAGCAGAAAAGCGTTTTTTTAAGGGCCGTTGATATTATTTGTGACTTTTTAGTTCGTGCACGTTTCTGAAGGCGAGTTTCTTTCATTTTCTTTACACGAAATAATGTGGTTAAAATAATTTACCGGTTACCGGTTCTTAGAAATTATTAATTATATAGAATTCTGTCTCATAGTTTCGTAGTTAAAAGTAAATGTTGTTCTTTTTTATAGACACACTTAATTAGAGAGAGCTTACTACTGATTTTGATGCGTGTATATTACATACAAAATATAATAGTTACCTAAGTAATAAAACCAACATAATTTTACGTTGCACACATAATGTAGCAACCTCAGTTATTTTTATCGCTGCTATTCTTGCTCCTGATAAAATAATCTCCGGTATTGATATCACCAGATCCCGATAAGGTTATGAGAAAACGATCTTAAGAATTGATAACGTGATGAAATATTAAGAAAATAATGATGTTGAGGAAAATTACACAATTAGTACCCGTGTATACTTATTTCAGCGTGGGGAATTACTATATCAATAAAATATTATAGAGCCCTCTCATAACTTATATAACCTTGTCTAGGGCCCCATTTATACCATTCCCCTGGAACATAAAGAGCAACCGAACAGCGTGGAATTATTTCTTTAGTCGCAAATTCGTCAGTAAATTTTCAGACTTGTAACATTTATTTTTGAAAGTAGGTATAAATACTGTATGATCTTCTGAAAAGAGGTCCTAGTATGACTTCACGTTTTTGTGACGAACAAGTGACGTAGGTAAACGTCAACTTTGACATTAATTTCATGGAAAAATTACTGCCTCGTTCGTAAAAAAAGGCCCTTTTTAGGGTTCCGTAGCCAAATGGCAAAAACGGAACCCTTATAGATTCGTCATGTCTGTCTGTCCGTCCGTATGTCACAGCCATTTTTATTCGAAAGTATGATAGCTATCCTGTTGAAATTTGGTAAGTAGATGTATTATGTGAACCGCATTAGGATTTTTACACAAAAATAAAAACAAAACAAATTTTGGGGTACCCCCCATACCACATATTACCCATACTTAGAATTGAAACTCAAAATTTTTTTTCACCAAACCCATACATGTGGGGTAGGTATCTATGGATAGGTCTTTAAAAAATGATATTGTGGTTACTAATGTCATTTTTTTCTAAACTGAACAGTTTGCGCGAGAGACACTTCCAAAGTGGTAAAATGGGTCCCCCCCTGTAACTTCTAAAATAACAGAATGATAAAACTAAAAAAAAAATATAATGTAGACCTCAACAAAAACTTCCAACGAAAATTGGTTTGGATTAGATATAGTTAGCAGTTTTCGAGATATAGTACATTTTCCAAAACCGCAAATTTAACTTTGCCATTCATACAAGCCGGTTTTTTCAATTTTCCATACACTTAGGTGTATGGAAAATTGAAAAAAACCGGCTTGGACGCAGTAGGTAAATACTTCTATTAGCTATGTTGTAAATAAAATACAGAAATCTTGTGATAAGGCCGCAGTAATGGAACTACTGCAATAAATAGTATAATTTCAACTTAAATAAATGGTGAACATGCCTGCCTTCCTTCCCTAGAAGCATCATTAGTTTATTCAACCACGTTCTATTCAAATAAATCTCGTTGCTCTCGACCTTTCCCTTACATTTTAATTATTTTGTTTAGTGGATCTAATTAAATTCTCATTAAGTAAAGCTTCCCCCCATTACTGTCAATTAATGCAATTCTGTAGGTATAAGGGGTAATTATCCTTGAAGTATGGCCGATAACATCGCTCGCTTTGTAAAATATATAAACTTTTATAGGACATTCCTGGCGTGTTGATGTTTAATCAAATTTTGAGGGTACTTTTGAAGGGTTGAAGGCTGAACCGACCTTGTCTGTACATAAAAGAGAGAAAACTGTCTGACTGACTGATCGATCAACGTACAGCTGGGTCAGAAATATAAAATTACTAGTGGCCCGTCACTCCTGAGTTTGGCCCCAAGGCTGAACCGGGCAGCAGCCGCCCTCAGGCGACTCCTGCCCAATCTCGGCGGGCCAAACGCCCCCTGCCGTAGGCTGTACGCCGGTATCGTGCGGTCCATGGCCCTCTACGGGGCCCCCGTGTGGGCCCTGAGCATCCGGACGCGACCACTAAAGTTGGTCGCATGCCAGAGGGTCATGGCTATCCGGATGATCCGGGGATACCGCACGATCGCCGGCGAATCAGCCAACCTCCTTGCCGGATTGCTGCCCTAGGATCTGGAGGCGACTGCCCTCCAGCGCGTCTATGAGTGGCGCGTGGAGGCGCAGCGCCGGGGTGTAACCCCGCTGCCCCGAGAAGTGAAGGCGCGGCGGGAAGAGCTCCGGTGCGATCTCAGGGCAGTATGGAGGGGACGACTGTCGCAACCGAGGTCCGGGCACGCCGCAATCGCGGCGGTAAGACCCCTCTTTGAGGTGTGGCAGGATAGGCGTCACGGTGTCCTGACCTACTGCATGACGCAGATCCTCACCGGGCACGAAAGTTACGGGAGGTACCTGTGTCTGAGATACGCCTGGGTGTCACCACTGCGAGGATCGCCCGGAGGACACGGTGGAGCATACGATGCAGGACTGCCCCGCGCGTGGCAGAGCACCGCCGTGTCCTCACGACGGCGATAAGCGGAGAACTCTCGCGCCTGGCATTGGTCGAGGCCATGATGCGGGGCGAGAAAGAGTGAGGATCGGTCGGCCTCCTTTTGCGAAGCAGTCATGCTCGCGAAGGGGGAGGCAGCTGCAGCTAGGAGTGTCAGCATGATGACGGGGCCGCCTCTAGTGGGCCAAAGCCTGCCGGGGTCGCGGGACTTATCTCATTACCGTGACCCCGGGACATAACGGGCTATTGAAGGACACCGTGGATTTTAGTCAGTACAAGTCTGACAGTCCCTCCCGCCCTGCACGGGGTGGGAGGACTCATTTGATGATTTTACCACGCTAATAAAAAAAAAAAAAAAGTGGCCCGTCCCAGCTTCACACGGGTGTATTAAGAACCGCTCGTCCGGTTTTGTGCAAACTTCACATAAAGCATCTACTAAATAGTTCGAACAAAGCCTAAACATTTGGTTTGGATAGGTGAGCCCGTTCTTGAGTTTATAACATTACAACGAAAAGTGGCATTGATTTTTATATATGAAGAAGAGAGATGTAGGTATAAACCTTTCAAGAATGGCGTAGGTGTGCACTAAAAAATGTTCACTAAATGATTTTCGAAAATTCATCCCTAAGGTGATTCAAATGGGAAAACTTATAGAGGGCCAAAGTTTGCTGGGGTCACGGAACTTCCAAACGGGAAACCGTGACCCTAGAACGTAAAGGGCTATTGAGGGAAGGAACACGGTGGATATTAGTAAGTACGAGTCTGACAGTCACTTCTGCTTTACTCCAGGTGGGAAGACTAAATTGATAATTTTACCATTTAAAAAAAGAGGGTGTAAATTTAACAAAAGTTTGTATGAAAACGAATTTAAACTTCGACTGTCGACTTATCAATAAAATTGATAAAGCACGTTTCGAGAGTTTTGGAAATTCCAACACCTTAAATATACGAAATCGTTGCGGACGAAGTCACGAGTAGATTATTTGTACAGATTATTTTTATTTAGGTACCGTCCTTGAAATTGATGTTTTTATACTCACACCTACGCAGCGCCATCATACTTTATGGCAGTAATTTATCAGAATACGTAAGTAGTCTTTTGTTTTTCTCCATTAATTCATTTTCCATATAAATGTAGGTAAGTCGGGGTTTGTAAAACATTAATGCTATTATATCCATTACCTAGGCCAGGCAAGTTAATAAGGGTGGTTTTATAAAGAAGGAGGTTGTCGGTACAGGTCGGTGAAAGTCGGTGCAGGCAAAATAGACCCATGTTATCTTATGCAATCGTATTTATAATGGCTAGATAGAGAGAGATAGATATAAGATATATTTAGTGAAATGGAGACACAATAATAATCAAACAACAACAAATACAAAAAAGTGACACTGATATTAATGTAGTTATGACTATACGTAAAATGTTTGCGGTGTGTCTCAGGATTGATAGGGTATCCAGCTCAGCACATGTCAGGTTGATACCTGGCGGTAGGTACTTACCTATAACGTTAACGTATACACAGGTTGAGACTTGGCACATTTTCTGGTTTCTCAAATTTTACCCTTAGCGATCAGTTCTGACCCGTACCGACCCGTGCCGACTCGTATCGACCTGCTTCTTTATAAAAGCACCTTAACAAAGGAACAAAATGATCAGAGAACGCAAAGGTTTTCGGTCATATATTATTAATGCTATCAAACATAGGGTGCTGAAGACAAGGCCAGCCAATTATCCTTATAATTAATAATTCTGCTGAATTACGCTAAAGCCTCCTATCTTGCTTTAATTAAGTTGAATAAAATAAGGATTTTCGTTGCGTAGTAACTACTGAGCGAATGTGTAAGTGATGAAAGTGGGATAATCGTGATCGATGTCTTGTTAGGTGAATTACGGAGAATAGAGTAGTTAGTGATAAGTAATTGAGTCCCTTGGATGAGGATGGCTTTTACTTTTGTTTAGTTTCGTTTCACATTATTTGTGTTACCTATATTTTATCTAGACGTTAATGTGTGAGTACATGGTAAGATTTGTTTCGCTGTTATAGGTTTGTTTTTCGAATAAATTTTACATTTTTCATTCATAAGCAAGGAAAAGCAAAATCTTCACTAAGGGTGGCATAAAATGATAGTTTTTTTCCAAATTACTTTAGGGTCGGCTCCCAGTTGAACCGAAATCAGCTGAATATTAGTATTTTACATGGAGCGACTCAATGCGGTGAATAATATGAATATTTATTGCCTAGTCATTTGCATTTCATAAGTATTCATAAAAAGAAATATAGGTATACATATTTGGAATAATCTGATACTGAATACCTAAATAAAAATACAAAGAACTGCTTTTAAAACCTTTAAAATCACAATTTAATAAGAAACCAAAATTAAAATTCAATTTAACGTCAGGGATAAAAGGTTCAAGCTTTTTCTATCGCAGTAATTACAACGAGCCATTGTTTAAATTCAACAAAATCTGTTAAACAGATTTAACGGCGTCCCCGCCATTTTTGTGGTCATGTTAAATAGGTAGATGAGTTTCGGTGGTTGGTTATGTAAAATAACGTTTTTGCAGTCAAAATTACCTTTCGCTGTCCTGTATTTAAAGAGTAAAGGGGTTTGTGAAGGAAAATTTTGAGCCAAACTAATAAGGCATCATGAAAGCATTTGATTAGGCATCACCGTCATTGTATGTTAGCATTAAAAAAAAACCGGCCAAGTGCGAAGAGGACTCGCCCATGAAGGGTTCCGTAGTAGCAAGCATAGATAAGGGGTACATTTATATTGAAATTAGAAAGTAATATAATCAAACAATAAAAATAACTTTGTTTTTCATAGTGTTTGTATGAATGGCAAAGTTATATTTGCGGTTTTTGAAAATGTACTATATCTCGAAAACTGCTAACTATATCTCATCCAAACCATTTTCGTTGGAAGTTTTTGTTGAGGTCTACTACTAATCTTATGTCCTTAAGTGGTAATTAATACGAAACATCAGCTGGAACTATGGGTTTTATGCTTAGATAGTAGTACTCTAGGGCAGACACGTTTGTCGAAGAAAAAGAGCCTTGTGTGCGGTGCGTGGCTGTATGTCGTCAACCGTGCGCGTCCATACGCAATGTCGCGCACCATGGGAATCCAGCTTTACTTTATAATACAGTGTGTGTAATTAAACTTATATTTCTAATTCCAGACAAAAGAAGTCGCGCGTTAAAATAGAAATGTTTTAATGGAAATACCTAATTACACGACCCAGACAAAAAGGTCAGTTAAGTCTATAATACGTGCCTAATACTGGCTTTTTATCGTAATAAAAGCATTCTGTATGTACTCTAATATACTTTATTTCGATTGTTTTTCTTTTTATTGCGTAATATTACGCAGTCTCAACGAGTTTTAACTTGTGTGTTGGAGTTTTTACTTGCTTTTTAAGCTATTGCATAGCTTTATCGCAGGCTCTGAGCGCGGCGCGGCGCGGCGACCGAATCAAGAAATTCCCAAAAACCTAACGAAAAAACCTAAGGAAAATACCTAACACTACGCATCGTCTAGCGTCTTTCAGTTCGTGAGACTTCGGCAATCATAAAAATATCCGTCATAAAGACAATTTACTTTTCTTACTGATTCTAAACGGCCAGCTACAAAAGGAGTTTTCACAATGAAACCTACTTATAAAACTCTCCTACAACAAAGAAGTTCTTTATTACAGTAGTGCACCACAAACATTTTAAATAAGTTATATTCTCGTTAAATATTCGCGGTAGGAGATAATTTTTTCTTTAAAAAAAATGTTATGCAATAGCTTCACCGCAGCAGTCTCCGAGTGTAACATGTATTTTTTTATTTTACATTGGCTCGCGTTTGACCGCCATATTGATGATCACCATATCTGATGGTAAGCAATGATGTGGGCGACGGTGAAATACGCCTGCATAAAAGTTTTTTTTTTTAAATATAACAGACTTCTAAAAAAAACAACCACTAAAAAGGGTAAAATAACCTACCAAATAACGGAAGTCGGTGGCTTTGCTTTTTTATTTCATTGATTTTTTTGCCACCGACTTCCGAAAGAAAAGTTATTGCTTTGTTTAAAAAAAAAATACTAAATCAGTCGACGCCCACTCCTTACTGTTAAGGAGTTGTACCTTCCATCATCAGCTCAGCTACATGAGATGATGATTTCTATACGCAAGTACTTAAATTACTTCATAATATTTGCGAAAAACGATGTGTGGGCCTATAGGCCTTTGAGGGTGGCCCTCGATTTCTCCAGGATCCAATCATCAGATATTTAAATGGTGACAATGGGACCACACCTGAATCACTAGCTTTCAAATAAAAATAGAATCAAGAAAATCGGTTCACCCAGTCGCAAGTTATGAGGTAACAGACATAAAAAAAAGAAATACAGTCAAATTGAAAACCTCCTGATTTTTTTGAAGTCGGTTAAAAAGTACTAGTAACATAATTATTCCCTCTTGACTTAAAGAGTTTGTGTATTTTGATAACTATAACCTTAGGGTGGTTGTAGTTATCAGAAGACTAGTGTCTTCTCTGGCAGGGAATTCCTTGACTGTACGCACAATGAAAGTATTTGTATAGCATTTTCTAGCCGGATTTAATCCAGCACCCAACATAGGCGGAGCTGTCAAAACGCGAGTCTCCAGTAGATATTATAAGGAAATAGCAAACTGTGACGTCACCAACTAGATAATTATCTTTCTATCTATTGATTTCATAGAAACTAGAAATGTAACTTAAAAAATTGAGTTTTTAAAGTATCACTCGTTTTTGGACCTAAAATAAAGTGTATTTTCAGAGAAAATTTGTTTTGGAATGATTGGTTAATGGTGTCAAATATCCAATTGTAGTCTTTGGAATTTGTAATTTTAAAGTTTATTTAATTTATAGCTTTCATGAATAATATAATTTTAACAAACAGTATCTTATTTCACCAGTTTTATTTGTGAGCTGTCGTAAAAATAATGCGTAGGCAGGATAACCTACTCAGTTTCATCGATTTTACCCAAGAAGCTTACACGTGTATTCGGTTCTTCTCCGAACTTAAGTTTAAGCGTTCGTTCATACGTGCGACAACACAACCACATCATTGCGACAAAATTATCATACTACAGTTTTTTTTTTTTTTTTTTAAGCTGTAAAATCATCGGGCACGCCGCAATCGCGGCGGTAAGACCCCTCTTTGAGGAGTGGCTGGAAAGGCGTCACGGCGTCCTGACCTATCGGATGACGCAGGTCCTCACCGGACACGGATGTTTCGGGAGGTACCTGTGTCGGATGGGGAAGGAAGAAACGCCGGGGTGTCACCATTGCGAAGATCGCCCGGAGGACACAGTAGAGCATACGGTGCAAGACTGCCCCGCTTGGGCAGAGCACCGCCGTGTCCTCACGGCAGCGATAGGCGGAGACCTCTCGCGCCCGGCATTGGTCGAGGCCATGCTGCGGGGCGAGACGGAGTGGGAAGCGGTCGCCTCCTTCTGCGAGGCAGTAATGCTCGTTAAGGAGGAGGCGGGCCGTGAGAGAGAGAGGACAGCGTCCTCCCTCCGCCCCACCCGCAATGGTAGACGCCCACGGCGTCGGACGTCGCAAGACGATCTCCGGCCACCGTAGGCGCGGGCATGCGGGCGGCAAGTAAAGGGCAACTCGCCGCCCGACCATGGACCATGCCCGGGTCGACGGCGCGTTGTGTTCCACGCGCGCCTCAAAGAGCGTCAGCACGATGACGGGGCCCCGCCCAAGAGGGCCAAAGCCTGCCGGGGTCGCGGGACTTATCTCATTACCGTGACCCCGGAACATAAAAGGCTATTGAAGGACACCGTGGATTTTAGTCAGTACAAGTCTGACAGTCCCTCCCGCCCTGCCCGGGGTGGGAGGACTCATTTGATGATTTTACCACGCTAAAAAAAAAAAAAAAAAGCTGTAAAATCATCAAGCGAGTCCGGGAGGCCTCGTTTTATTTTTTTTCTGGGTGGTATGGGAGGGACTGTCAGACTTCTACTGACTAAAATCCACGGTGCCCTTCAATAGCCCTTTACTTTCCGGGGCTACGACAGTTGCTGCTGCTTTGTGTAGTTGCGTTATGATTCCGTTTTGTTAACCGCACAACATCTAACTACAATTAACGTTGTGGTTGCGACGTTGTTGCGATGATGCGGTCAGTACCTACGCCAAAATGTGGTCCATGTGAACAATAGTGTTTATTTCTTGTATCACACTTACGACCGGCACGTTGTGTCGTTCGCGTTAGGTTACAGTTGTCGTGTCGTTGTAATACCATCATACAAAATGTTTACTGCATATTAATCACAGGATGATCACATTTGTTAGGCGACTAACTTTTTAATTAATAGGTCAAATAAAGGACAAAGGAAGTGAAAGTTAAAACATAGTAAGCACAGCACCTAATAGTACCTATTTACGGTGGCTACTCAGATTAAAGAAAAGTGGCTAGATTTAATTTTGGACGATCGTACTTGTGAAGCGACCCTAACGCGTACTTTCACAAACAAACTCTGAACTATAAATATTTTCATTTCGGCAGTATACCAAGGCTATGAACGTTTAAAATGCCATAGCTTGTTGTTCATTACATGGCTTTGTTTACGGGGAGTTTGACTGTTTCTTATCAAGTAGTAACTCTTGTGCAACTTATGTTGACGTTATCGCTGCCTTTTATGTAAGTGTACCGTACTTGTGATGGGGGCCGATTGGCCAATGAACATACCTGACTTTTTTTTTTACCAATGTTTAAAGCGTGTTGTTTTGTGTTCATTTGTTAAATGTATGATGAAATTAAAGGCGGAAACATACAGTGGCGTGTCGTGGCGCGCCAGAAGCGAATCAGTTCCATACATTTTGTTTAGTTTGGGAGATAGAATGATGTATCGTGACGGTTATCACCAGTGGCGTAGCCAGGCGGAGGCGAAGCGGACCCTAGACCCCGGCCTCGCACCTGAAGGGACCTCGCACTCAGAGAAAAAAATAAAAAAATACATGTGGCACTCGGAGGCTGCCGCGGTGAAGCTATTGAATAACATTATTTTTTATTTTAAATAATATAAGAGAATATAATTTATTTAAAATGTTTGTGGTGCACTACTGTAATAAAGAACTTCCTTGTTGTAGGAGAATTTTATAAGTAGGTTTCATTGTGAAAACTCCTTTTGTAGCTGGCCGTTTAGAATCAGTAAGAAAAGGTAAATTGTTTTTATGACGGGTATTTTTATTTTTATGATTGCCGAAGTCTCCCGAACTGAAACGATGTTAGACGATGCGTAGTGTCAGGTATTTTTGTTAGGTTTTTGGAATTTTTTTGATTCGGTCGCCGCGCCACGCCGCGCTCAGAGCCCGCGATAAAAGCTATGCAAATAGCTTAAAAATCTTAACAACGGCGATCACTTATCACTAAAGCAGTGCAACACTTCTGAATGTGAAATTAACATGACCTACAATTATATACTTGAGGTGTCTGCTGAGTGGGAACTGAAAGCACCTAAGAGGACTCGCAGTGCTGATGTCGCTGACGATCACGTTTACGTCAAGCGCCTCCACTGCTCGCACGAAGCCTCATGTTTTTTTTTACTGGGAACTGAAGGAGTCCAACAGGCCTCGCAAATCTGATGTCGCTGGCACATCATAATCACATTTGGTGGGTGACTTGGAGGAACCAAGTCATATTACAATAAGGTGGCCTCGCGAGAGAAGCGGAGGCAACTTATATTCTTCGTTCTGAAAAAAAGGGCCTCGCACATCAAGCATCACAGAGAGCAGTGTAGTGGCCTAGTGGTATCGGCCTTGACTTACGAGTTGTAGGTCGTGGGTTCCAACCCCATCAGGCGCATTACTTTGTGTAATTTATTTCAACACCACTGCTCTCAAAACGGTGAAGGAAAACATCGTGAGAAAACTGGCATGTCCTAGAACCAAAAATTCGAAGACAAGTGACATCTACTAATCCGCACTGGGCCCGCGTGGTAGATTACTGCCCATTCCCTCTCTCAGAGAGGAAGCCTGTGTCCCAGCAATGGGAACATTTATAGGCTGATGATGATGATGATGACATCAAGCATCTTGCCCCCTCCTAGATTCGGTCTCGCTACGCCACTGCGCGTCATAACACACACTACTATGCTTGCCTGAAGTGTTTATTTCAATAATTTTAAAGTCGTTTCCTTCATCTTCCTGCTCATATCTGATTGTAATTGGGTCAGCACAACACGCCCGTCACTCTCTTTGTCAGAGGCATTTCCACCCTCTTCATCAAAATGCCCCGTACCAGGACAGACGATTCCCTTTTAATTTTTCTGCAATTGGCGCCACTTTCAAACTAACAATTATTTTAAGACATTGGCACATTAAAATACTGTTAAAAAGATGTATTATTCAATTACGTATTATACAGGGTGGTCCAGGCCACATGGATATAAAAATTTTTTTAGATAGTCCGTTTAGGGACCTATTTGTACACGCCAGGAAAATTAAAAAAAAAAGATTTTTTTTTAATTTAATTTTTTTTATTTTTTTATTGTAAGTAGTTTACGAAACATCAGTTGATTTCAAGGACAGTAACTATTCATGCATTGATATGAAATTAAATGCACTTTTTTTTCTTTCTGACACTCTCACACAATTTTTTTCTTTCTGAGAGAGTGCAATGTTTAAGTAAGCACCTAAAATAAATATGTAATATAACTTTTTATTTGAAAGTAAATAAAAATCATGAAAACATTAAAAGTGGTGATATTTCTAAAATTACAAAAAAAATCATATCTTGAAAACGGGTGACAAGCGATTTTTTTCCTGGCGGGTACAAGTAGGTCCCTTAGTCGACTACCTAAAAAAAAAAATTAATATCCATTTGGCCTGGACCACCCTGTATACACCGTGTTCCGGACGATATACATAAACTTCGACCAGATGTTCAAACCACGGAAGTAAGCATTTTTCATTATGAACACATTAATAAATTCTTATTTTTTATTTTTTGTTAATTTTCATACAAACTAAATACCTAGACGTAAATAACCCGATATGCATGCCTCTTTATCCGAATTGGCAACGTCATTCATAACATTTGGCGGGCTGAAACAAATGAAATGCAAATAGTATTTGATAGATTTCAAATTAAGATACTTTCTCACTGCATAGCTCAATTAAATTTCATTAAATGAAATTACAAATATCTTTGTAACGAAGCCTTTTTAAGTACTACTTCCTTTGTTGGATTTGATTTGTAAAAGCCATAGAAGTATTTGCTAAAGTTTATGGATAACGTGAAGAACACGGTGTATAGACACGCCATGAACGAACATCGCGGCGCTTAAAAACGGCGACAATACTAGAACTACTTATACGCGTGAAGAAAGAGAAAGAAAATATGACACCGGCGGGAGGGAGACGCAACTACGCGCAATGTGGCCAATTGGCTTCATTTTTTGTTGCCATTTTAGAGTGCGGACAACGTATCTATAGTTTATATATCATTGGTATTATTGAATAAAATGAGAATGTCAGCAAACAGTTGACTTGTTTTTCTGAAAGTAGTGTATTCTTAATTTGCATTACCATAAAAGGTACCTATATCGCTCATTTGTTTACCTTTGAGAGCATCAACTTTTGTTACAGGGATTAAAACGAATACCTTAAACGCCTGGCATTCTCTTATAGAGTAAAAGTCACAATTATAAACAAAAACTTCTAAACCCAGGGACCGTTACATTGGGCTTTCAACTTTGTTACTTTGCGTCGAACACTAACGAGGGTCATCACCGGGACACATTTTGGACACCAAAATGAAGTTTAATACAATAAAGCTCTACTAAACAGGGCCCAATAGGTCCCAAAAAGCAAAAAAGCGACGTTGCCAGCTTTACAATGAATATTTTACATCTGTCTCTCTCAAAGGAACGTTATTTCTCAGTTGAAATGAGTTTAGAAATTAATACCTTGAGTCATTTGTTTTAATTAACTCATGAATATGAATGAGAATTACGCAGATGACATAGCTAAGGTGTCGTAATTTAGTTTGCTAGTGTACATTTTGTTGGTACGTTCATATTTGCGAATGAGTTGGTGATAAGCCGTGTTTAGAAGCCCGGTTGTTATTGCTGGCGGAAATCAGAGGATTATATTCTCATGCATATATGGTTTTATAATGACTACTATCATTGAATAAAACTCGAAAATTCTAAATCAAAGAGACTCACTTTGACTAAGTTTCTAAAGTCTCAAAGAAATCTTGTAAAGTTTATCCCAGTCTGATATCAGATTAGTTCGCATCAAAAACTTTAATCCAGACTCGTCAAAGAATAATCTTTTAGCTCTTTAAATATTTATTTATATATAAACTGAATCCTGGTAACAAAATGCACGTGCAAAGTGAATTTTTGCCACTAAGACATAAGCTATCTCCTCCTATCTAAAATGCAATGAAAAAATGTAATCTCAAGAACTAAGACAAATTTATTTTACTCTCTTTTTATAAAATTTAGGTAACTTTTTGGTAAAATAGAAATAGACACAAACCTACTGAGTATCTTAGTAGTTGACTTATTTTTGGAATAAGTTGAAAATGTGTCGACTATATGTATGTACAGACGCCAGCAGGTCAAGCTACCCGAAACTGTCAATTTTTCCCAATGAACCTTGAACCTAATGCTCTAGAAATAAAGTCGAAAATCTATCAAAGAAATCTGACAGATTGTAGTAGCTTGATGTGCTGGCGTCTGTACTACCTATCAACCAATGATACCGGTGAAAGCCAATAGCAAAGTGGATACAACTCATATGCGAAAACTCGTCATACCTAGGTAATTTTTCCCTTGGTCGACGGCGCGCCATTATCCACGTGCACCTCAAAAAGCTGTCAGCAATCTGACGAGGCCCCCCATAGAGGGCCAAAGCTTGCCGGGGTAGCTGGACTGTCTTGTCTTCATCAGGAAATCGTGACCCCGGAACTTAAAGGGCTACTGAAAGAACACCGTGGATTTAAGACAATACGAGTCTGACAGTCCCTCTCGTCCCGCCTAGGGCAGTAAAACTCATTTAAACTTATTTTATGACGTAAAAAAAGGTCAACTCTTCAGCTTAGACTCAGAGCCAAGGCAACCACTACGGCCTACCACTACGTGCTCTTTGGTCCGTTACTTCGTGATACTTCAATGGACGTTCACGTCAGTATAGAAACAAACTAGTCAATGGTCTGTTTTGTGTCTGTCTGCTAAGTTGGGGCGTGTCGTGCTGGGCTTAAGTCGAATTACAGCCTAAGACCATCAGTACAGCGTAAATCACAAACACAAATCAGGATAAGTAATACAAAGTTGTTGTTGAAGATGTGACGACTATTATAATTGACGTTAAACACAAGGCACAATAAATACAAATTAATTGCGAACACAGCTATTGTTTACCTAAAATCTTCAAAGCCGTTTAGAAACAGAAAGTGGACCAAACGTGTGAGAGTTAGTTTAATTAATATTCCTAATGAGCATAACGAGAAAGGGCTACAACATCCAAAAAGATATCAACTTTAGGAACGTTTTCTCAATTTTAGGACTTTGGCCTTCTGAAATACGGACGAGAATTCCTTGAAAATAATTGGTTCTTGTTGAAGCAGTAGGGCTTAAGTTTGTTCCAAGTTTGTTTTCGGACCAATGATTTCCAAATCTAGTTTGTGTGTTTAGGACTTAAGATATTCGTCTAGTTTCCTAAAGTTTTACTGGTACTGCGACATAGTTCGGTATGTCTTGTTTATTGCTGGCAGTAAAATCAATCTTTGTCGGGCACTGTCCCTAGGGGTTGTAGTGGAGAATTGAGGCGTCAGTAATGTTTGTTTTAAGTGTTTTGTGAGTGAGGGTTACACAGTTACACACACATGTATAGATCGTCAAAATTCGTCAAAGTTCAGCGGCAAAATCGAATGTTCCTTTGTAGATTCACGTTTTTTCGGGGTGATTTCTTCTATTTGCACCCGAACTGAGCTCGATCGACCATCTGGTAAATATTAACTAAGAAAACACTTCTAAATGTACACAGTCTATTAGCTATTTTATGTATGGGCACGTAACAAGAGAAATAGATTGTTCCAGATCTACAATACGAGTACCTACGCAATCAAACCCAGAACATGTATAATGATGCCTGTTCAATCAGCCAACACGAAATAACACGCAGCTGTACCTACATCCAATAATTGAAGAACCCTACCTGTTTTATCGTATTGTATTAGTTTAGGCTGAAGTAATCTAGATTTCAAGAGTGCCTAGGTAGGCTTATGTTTAATATAAGGGATCAGGGGATCAGGTATTCAAGTCGTCCCTTTTGTTCAAGGCTAAGGTAATAACCGCGTGGTGGATTAAAGTCCATTGCCTCTCGTAGAGTGGAGGCATGTGTCCCAGCTGTGGGAATGCTATGAGCTGTTTTTGAAGGTGATAAATTGCTGAAATAATTCCATCTGTGTCAGATCTACGAACGTGGGCGTGAAAGAGTACCTAGCGTCTGAAGATTTTGAAATGATTTTTAACCCTCTTACCCAAAGCTCGTTGCCAGGATGACTGTCCCATCAGGTAACCGTGACCCTGAAACGTAAATGGCTATTGAAGGATTCCCTTTCGTGCTGTCCTGTGTGGGAGGACTCCGGACATTTGATGATTTTACCATGATAAAAAAAACCAATAGCTCGTAACAATAAGTTTTGTGGGTACATTACAGGCGTGATATACATAATTATGCGATAGCAGCAATCGGGGTTCTATTGCTGTCATTATTTCGAAACGTTCTATCGATCCTCTCCAGAATCAGATCCTGACCTGATGAAAATCAAATCATCCTTTCAGACAAAAGAAGAATATTAACGAAACCGGTTCAGGCGTCTTGGAAAATCGGAGGAAATACACACAAAAAAAATTGGACGAACTGGGAACATCTTCCTTAGTTTTTGAAGTCTGTTAAACATGTCATAGCAACCAAGCTAGCAGTAAGTTAACCTACATAATGATATAATTTGTAGTTTGAAACCTACCTGTTTCGTTTTCTTTTAATATCATACCCTCAACCATTAAGTTATTTTTTCCTTTTCGAAATAAAATATCATATCGAAAATGAAATATGAACCTGGCTTTGGTAACAAAAATACATTTTATTTTTTTCTTCTTTCATTTGATTTCATCCTGAATCAAATAAGCATAATATACAATCCGATAAAATATAAAGGTGAGGTTCATGAATTATAAATTTTCTGGGTCTAAACGAGCTGTATTGATTTCTTTCAGTGGTTATACCGAAACGTAGGTATATTACAAATGGAGTGCTAATTCGAGACTGATTTATGTGGAACATCGAGAAATATAGAGACGTATCAACGTTGCCTATTTGTTTTATCTATTCGTACAATTAAAAATCATCCAATTTTATTCTTTGGTAATTATTTTTAGCTATGTGGACCAATTTCTTTTTTAACCTGCGGTAATCTTGTGTTTTTTGGAAAGAGCTTTAGTTACAGTCGACCAGACAACAGTGGCAACTATTAGTCGATCATATTGCAGTGGCGCACTTTGCGACTGCAATATTATCCATCGTTTAGCAGCCATCTAAACGGATAGTCGGATAATTGGGGTAAGTTATAGACGGCACATCTCTACATTTGACTTGAGCTGGGGTGGTACAGAGTTATGATAAAATAAGAGGCTAGCCAATAATACTCGTCTGTAATCGCAGATGAGTGGCATACAATGCTATCCTAAAGCCTTTCTATGCGGCCAACTAGTGATTTCATCAAAATGCCTGAGTACGAGTGCGTAAACACTCCATTTAACTATACTCCTTGTTCTATTACACGTACCTTTATGCATATTATTGTAACCATAAATATTTGATAAAACACCGGACATCAAACTCACTGCCAAGGCCTCTCGAAATAATAAATTAATCTATTTTTGATTAGTACATAAATCCATCAAGTACTGAACAAAACATGATTTTTCAGTGTTTTTCGTAAGTTTGGGTAATAAATATTTGGTAATAAATCTGTTCTTAATGTTCCTTTAGGTACCCATTTACAAGGTTTTTTTCAGTTTTCAGTACCTAATAACTCTGTTTCGTGATTTATTGTTTCAGGTAAGTATCTATCAACCTTTTTTAGAAACTACAAGAAAAATACTGTTAAGTTTTTGCTGTTGAGTAGGTAGGTACTTAAACAATAATAATAGCAGCCTATTATTAATTACTCCGCTGCAGTGCAAGGCTCTCTGTTAAATATCAGAAGTCATTAGTAATAATTAATTGAACTTTTTTTTTATAATTATGATAAAATCTTCTAATGAGTCTTCGCGCCTGGGGTGTAGCAAAAAGGACTGTCAGACTCGTACTGACGAAAACTCATAGTGTTCCTTCAATTGCCCTTTACGTTCTAGGGTCACGGTAGCCTGTTTAGACAGTCCCTCGACCCGAACATTTATCTCTACGTTTGTTCGTTCGAGGGTCGGGGATCGGAATGATGATTTTGTACTTACTTAAAATCATAACGAGTTTGCCTTCACTAATGTCAGAAATGTCCTGACTTAGAGAGTACATCAATGAATTTTATTAAAAAAGTCACATTGAACTATGATCGACGTTCCCGGATCAGTGGAAGACTACACGTGTCGTTCCAGTACCCAAGGGTAGGGCAGGTCCAGATGTCAGCGGTTATAGACCAGTTGCAGTGTTGTCGACGCCGGCAAAAGTTTTTGAAGCCGCTATTCAACGCTGCATACAGGGGCAAGTCCGAGCGCAAATGTCGGACGCGCAGCACGGCTTTCGGCCGGGACGCAGCACTTCCACCAACCTGCTGAACTTCATGGCACAGGTTATACCGGCAGTCGACGCTGGAGTACAGGTAGACGCGGCGTACTTTGATTTTAAAAAGGCCTTCGACACCGTGGACAATGATGTCTTACTACGGAAGCTGGCAGATGTAGGATGTACTCCACACTTGCTACAGTTCTTTGTCAGCTATATGAGGGACCGCCAACAGTACGTTGACTATAATGGGCACGAGTCGAAGCCGTACTTCACCAGGTCCGGAGTGAGCCAGGGCAGCAATTTGGGGCCTCTTCAATTTATCATAATGATAAACAGCTTGCCGGAGGTCGTCAGACATGGCTCATGTTTATTGTTCGCAGATGACCTCAAATTGCTGCTCGAGGTAAGGGACGAGTCTGACTGTGAGCGACTCCAGGGTGACATTGATAGGGTGGTGAAGTGGAGCCATGACAACAAGCTGTACTTTAACGTGTCCAAATGCTCGGTAATATCCTTTAGTCGTGCGCGTACCCCTGTCCGCTATGACTACAAAGCAGAGGCGGCACCCATGCAGCGAGTAACGCAAGTGCGTGATCTAGGGGTGTATCTCACTCCAGATCTTACGTATCGCGAGCATATCATTAAGATATGTAAGAAAGCGTACAGAAACCTCGGCTTTGTACTCAGGCAGTCACAGGGGTTCACTAATATTACGACTATTAGGGTATTATACGACGCACTAGTCAGGAGTCACTTGGAATATGGTGCTGTCATATGGGCTCCACATGAAGCCAAGTACTCTGTCATGCTGGAACGCGTACAAAACAAGTTCACGCGTCACTTGTACTTCAGACTGTACGGGGTTTATCCATTGTACCCGCTGATGTACCCCACCCTGTTTGTACTGGGCATGGTCGGGTACAATGAATTGAGGGTGCGACGACAGTTCACTCTTGTCGTCTATTTAATAAAATTACTCCGGGGCAAGGAGCACAACCCAGGAGTGCTTCAGTGCTTGCGGTTCTCTGTTCCAGACCGCTACGTGTGGAGGCGGCGGCGCCCGCCACTGCTGGCTGTGCCAACTGCCAGAACCAACCTGCTGGCTAAAGCACCTCTCACGCGAGCAATTCGTACTGTTAACGAAATTCAGAATAGGTTGGACATTTTTTCGTGTTACTTTAGTGAACTTGCAAAAGTAAGTTTAAATATAATATGTTACGAAAGCATCAATTAGTGTAATTTTATGTTTATTGTTTATTTTATTTTTATTGTTTCTTTTATTGTTTTACTTTTTAATTTTAGATTGTAAAACATATTTAAGTTAATTTTGTGTTTGTGTAGTTTTAGTTAAAAGTAATTTTGTATTAATTAATGTACCTATTGTGTAATCTTTAGTGATGTAATGTTATTTTAAATAGTTAATAATTATTACAAGTAGTCTTTGCTATCGAATTAGGTTTGTAACCTGTAATGTTAGTATAAGAGTTTTAAATAAATAAATAAATAAAAAATAAATAAATAAATGAGAGGTAAAGAGGCAATTTTGTCGACGATAAAGACATAGGTACCTACTATGATACAGGAATAGTCTTTAGTGTAGGGAAAACTTAAAAAAAAAACTATGACGGTGCTTAAGTACTCACTAAGATTTATAATCTGAAGTTAATCTACCATTTTCCCCATTAGTAAATAATAACATCCTTAAGTTATTTCTTCCCACAACCATTACATAATTGGAAACTATTTTCGTCTTTGATAATATTATCAAATAATTATTATGTCTTTGTGGATCACCGACAAAGTAATCGTGTTCCGTCGAATTGATATCCTGACCTTTCGGAGATTAAGATACGCCCACAAGAATATATTATTATCCCGGGGATGAATTAAAAATTGGAGTAGGTTGACATTTCAAATAATGATATTTTAAGTAGGTAATCAATCAAGATGATATTAGCTTAATAACTTCCAAATCCGTTTATTGAGTATACTTACAGTAACTGAGTTTTGGAGATTAGAAAGTCAGTCGCTTTATGTCAAAACTGAGGCCCTAGCATGACTTTTTATGTTTTTGTGACGTAACTAGAACTTTTGAAAAATGAAAAAGGTAATTTTTATTTTCCAAACAATAAACGCAGTAAATGTACGTAAAATACGCAACCCAACACACAAAAAGGTTGCGATCACTTCAGAAACAAAAATTCGAAAGTTTTTTTTGTTACGGTAGATTATTATTATTATGATTTCTTCTGACTCGGTACCTATATTTAATTTACGTATTTGATTTCGAGCGTATGGCACTCGTGGGCTGCAGGCGCTGCAGCTGAAAATCAGCGTCAGGTGGCAAACTTCGTGTTGCCATCTGGCATATGCTGAGCTGAGGCCCTTTGGCATTAAATTGTTAAGTTTTTTATTTCCTCTATTTTTACTACCTACCCTCTCTCTTTATAACTTTATTTGTATCGTTTAGTTTTAAGTTTGTGCCAATAAACACAATTTTCTTTCTTTCTTCTTTCATTTTCTTTTCTTCTTCTTTTTAGATTCTTTATTTAAAATATATAAAACAATAAAACAGTTCAATTGTTTTTCAATTAACTTAAAAAAATATCAGCTGCTAGTTATCACAAACTTTTTATGATGTGTGTATGTAGAGATGTCACAGATTTATTGGAAACTGTTTCCCTTACCGTTCCTATGCAGTATCGTTGTATTGACATGTTTGTTAATTAATGTTTATTTATAAACTTAATACACGGATACGTAATTAATGGTTTCGGTAATAATGCTTTACTCCCACACAATATAACGAGTAATTAATTCCCTATCAGGATAGGTATGTGTATAAAGGGCTCCATACATAAAGCTGAATCAGCCCGACTTTAAGAATTTTAATATCGTGGTAAAATCATTAAATGAGTGGCATTTAATGAGTGGAAGGGACTGTCAGACTCGTACTGACTAAAATCCTCGGTGTTCTTTTAATAGCCCTTTACGTTCCAGGGTCACAGTTATCTGTTATGACAATCCCGCGACCCTGGTTAGCATGTGGCCCTCTATAGGGGGGGGCCCCTAGAAAGCCCCCCTCCCCCTCAGATTGCTGACAGCTCTTTGAAACGTTTTAGCGTGTGCAACCGTCGCGTCAACCCGTGAATGTTCCATGATCGGCCGGCGAGACACGCATTATTCGCCGTCCGTATGACCGATACGTATATTTAAGTAGATGATTGAGATCATCATACTTAACGACTTTAGTAGCTTGAGTCAAGTCTAAGTTTGTTGTAAAGATTTCAAAGAATAGTGACGAAAAAAGTAGCACAATTCGTACTGCTGACGTGGCGGCATTTTTAGTGTCAGCTCATGATTCTAAGCCGCTGACAAGAAAATCCTCGATACGTGTTGGCTTGTCAGCGGTTTAAGTGTGTAGACCCCTTATTTGTTACTGTGCTAACTGTTGTACGATGTTATTCACAGTACTGATACGAAGGTACACCCACGAAGTTCAATGGTACAAGAATTAGATCATATATTATCTTATAATTATTACCTATTTCATAACCGAGTTATTCCTTACATAATGTTTTATTTAAGTCTGTAAGAATAAATCAAAGTAGGTACTGTTATAATCACGTAAATGAACATAAAATAAATAGGTAGTAAACTATTTACATTTCCAGGCAATTCATTTCTAGCTCTACTATTTTCAAAACATTCTTTCTCAAGTAACATAAACGACTAAACCGCTTTATTTCGGTTATCTTTAAAATTAAAGCTTCATTAACCGACCTCAAAAAGGAGGAGGTTTTCAATTGAGACCAGAGAGTTTGGGAGGTAAAGAAGTCAATATCGATACTTTTACCTAAGCAATCTCAAGGCAGTGTCAGTAAGAGCTTAATAATTCCAAGATTAAGAAAACCATTCCCGCACCCCGAAATTACTTTCCAAAATTAATGAAACAAACTCCTACCATCGGAAACGTACAGGAAAAGTAATTAATAATCAAGGAGCCCGATTACAACACGAAGATACCACCGTACCTACTACCCACCTCCGAACTCCGGGGATTAGAATCTTTATAATTAAACCGACCAAATTGAAGACACTCCCGAGGTCAAACTAAACTGAGACAAGTTCTGTACATCTAACTTTGGCAAGATAAACTTCTGTCAGATCATTCGCGGTGTCTTGTTAAGGAACTTTCTTTGATTTTATCTGTGTAATTAACGAACAAGCGCCCAGGTATAGTTAAGGTAATACTTGAGACAGGTCGAGATTAATTGTTAGGTTTTGTTTGAAAATCATTATCAGGTTGGATTTAATGTCTGGATTAAATCCTATTCTCATGGTTTTTAGGTGCGTTGTGTTTCGCGTCTCAAAGAGTGTCAGCACGATGACGATGAAGCCTGTCGGGGTCGCGGTAGGTACTAACGGATACCCTTACCTACCCCGGAACTTAAGTCGTGAAGTCTTAAGTTACTTAGTCAGTACAAGTCTAACAATCTCTCCCGCCCTGCCTTGGGTGGGAGGACTCATTTGATGATTTTACCACGCTAAAAAAAAACTCATGAGTTCAACAGGGTTATTCATCAGGATTGTACTATTTCTAAAACGTTTCCTATGTATATTAGACTGGGTCCTGGACGATAAAAGTGTGCCTTTAACGCCTGGTCTGTGGACAGTGTGCACAGATAAAAACTTTTGTTTGGAGGTTAGAAACTAAGTCCTTTAATGAATATGAGTATTGAGAGTGAAATCTTCCATCCGTATTGATTTTATTATTTTTTGTGGAAGGTAGAAGAAGAGGCAGAGGAAAATCATCAGCTGGAATGGAAAGGACTTCAGACTTGACTGCCTAAACGCTTGAAGTGGAAAAGTAATGACTAGTAATATTTATATCCTACCAACAGTTTCGGAATTAGTAGGTAGGTACTTATTGGAAACGGTTGGTTGATTCTACCTGTGGTCCGTTTTAGCTTGAATTGAACCGTAATTTATTGGCACTAATTTGGTACCAACCACATATCAGTGTGGTTTAGGAAATTAGGCACAATTTAGTTTCACGCAGAATTCATTTTCAGAAAATAGTGGTCAGCATTTATACCTGAATATATGGGTCATAGTAGGCACAATTATCTGGGTAATTTTTATTAAAATGTTATTTTTGTCAATATTTTTGAGTAGCGGCATTTATGAGTCACTAGTAATTTTTTTTTTTTAGTTGGTAAAATCATCAAATGAGTCCTCCCGCCCTGGGTGGGGCGGAAGGGACTGTCAGACTCTTACTGACTAAAATCCACCCGTGTTCCTTCGGATGCCCTTTACGTTCCGGGGCCACGGTATCCTGTGTTAAGAAAAACCCGCGACCCCAGCAGGCATTTGGCCCCATAAGGGGCCCCGTCAGTTTGCTGACAACTCCTCGAAGGCACGCGCGAAACACGACACGACGCGCCACCGACCCGGGCTTGGTCCTTGGTCGGACGGCGAGCTACCCATTACTCACCGTCCGCAAGCCCGCTCCGCCGCTGTGCCCTCTGCTAATCAGAGGGACACGCGTTGGAGCGTCCACCCAACAGGCTATTGGCATACGGGCAAAGAGACCCCTTAGGCACACAGTGCCTAAGGAAGTCTTTGCCCGCATCCCAGGGTGCACCGGCCCGAAAAACTGGTCTTCCCCACGGACGTATCCGAGAGGGAACTCCAGTCTACGGGCGCACGTGGAGGTTTCCTGTCTTAGCACCCCGAGTCACTAGTAATTGAAGAATTTTTGTTTCTTTATGTTGATGGTCCAACATACGAGTAGGTACATCTATACATATAATAAATCTGTAGAAGGGTCAATTCTGTACATTGAAAATATTGAAAAAATGAATAGCGGGGGGGGGTTGCTGGATCGATACCAAACCCAAATATGTGATTAAAAAATTTTTTGTCTGTCTGTATATGCAGGCATCACGTGAAAACTAACGGTTCGATTTCGATGACACTTGGTATAATTATACCTTATTATCCTGGGCATAAAATGGGATACTTTTTATCCTGGAAAAATACGTAGAAAAAGAAATATTATTTTTCAGTTTTATTCATAGACGTTCTGTAGAACCGCGAACACACGTTGCATTACCCGCAGTGGATTCAGCGCCGTAACCTGTAGCGCCGAAAGTCGGATTTGGCTTGAACCGTTTGCGGCACACGCGGGCCACGCCTCCCCGACTCCTATATAAGGAGCCGCGTTCCGCGCCGCGCGATGCATATAAATTCTGAATTTTGATGCGAGCGGACGTGTCCAGTGTGGCGAGCGGTCGTCCGTGGAATTAATATTGTATGCGTGTAATTTTAAACCGTGCTTTTCAGCGCGACCTTTTTGATTATTAATATTGTATGCGTGTAATTTTAAACCGTGCTTTTCAGCGCGACCTTTTTGATTACTGTTCCGATAATAAACCATCCACGCGAATACCGACATCCGCGCGGACGGAGTCGCGGGCGGAAGCTAGTACTAAATAAATCTTCGTCACTTCCACGTTCCGTCGGCAGCGCATTATGTCACTATTTTTGCACAGAAAGAGGTGGAATATAAGTAGTTGATGAAGCTAAAGATTCCTCTTAAATTGCTCTGTTCTATAAAAAACGTACAGCGATGAAAATCGAAGATGAACCGAGATGTATATCAGCTTAATCCCTATCCATATTATACAGTAACTCTAAATCAACAGTATTCAGCAACTCCTAATAAATTATATCTACCAAAGGATTACGCAGATCTCCGAGACCCTAATATTGGTACAGACGCCAGCACATCAACTTACTTCAATCTGTCAAATTTCTTTTCCTTTTCATTTTCAACCTTATCGCAATAGTGGTAGGTTATATGTTCGATTGGTAAAATTTGACAAATTGGGGTAGGTTGACCTGCTGGCATCTGTACATAGTGTTATCATGTTCAATTTATCCCACGTTCACGCATCAAGTGACACGGATGATTGAAGTCCAGGAAAACTTTCGAAAGGGCAGAGGTCAAAAGCCTGAGAAAATCTTACAATTAGGACGGAGCCTATAAGGGCAGGAAACGAAGCGTTGAACGTATGTACCGATCAAACGCGAGCTGACGGATAACTAGGGGTACTAGGGAACTAGGGATAACGCTTTTATCTGTGTAGAGATCGGAAATTATTCCACGGGAACATACTTCTGGGATGAAAAGTATCCCATATCCTAACCCTACTTTTATGTCGATTTTATCAAAATCCATTTAACTGCAAAGGCGTGCAGTTAAGTGAGAGACCAACAGACTGAATCACTATCGGATTTTATTTCTGAATTTGGTAAAATGACAAACAAACAAATCTTCTGAAAATGGTTGAAATGATACCTAGTTGAAACGGTGTCGTTTATTGTTTTTTTAGATGTTTCAATTCATCTACCAGAGAGTTTTCTCCGTGTTTCCGAAATCACGTAGCCCCTAGCAGCTCCCTCAGTAGCTGTCATTTGTAGATCTTTGACTGTCGTTACTTTAAGTCAGAAGCTCGAAAGTCTGACAACCAGTATTACTAAGAGGTATTAACCCAGGTTCTTGGCTGTGTTTAGTCCCCGCCAGATAAGTCTGGAAAAAAGGTCATTGATCCTAATAATGCATCGTTCGAATTTCATAATACCATCGTTCGAATTTCAAAATAAATTTTTACGTCATGGTCGCCTCTTACCACGATACGTTTGTTTTGATCGTGTTACGACACTTTCTTTACACTTTCTCTTATAGTTTTGAAATATTGGAATACATTGGTAGGTACGTACACGGGGGTCAACGTATTTTATTCCAGACTTATCTGGTGGGAACTATAGATCACATAGGTAGTCGCTACATGTACAAAACTCATATTCAGCTGCATTTGTTAACTCGAGCTAACAGTAGAGAAAAGGCAGATGATGAGTTTCTAAGAGCAACGCAGTCACATAATTACAGATACGAAACGCGACTTTGTTCAATACTATGTGTTGACGTCATATAAAACCCGGTAACTCGAAACGCACGTAAGTAAACTCTCGATTAATCGTGTACCGAAAAACGTTCCATAGGTATAATCTTGGCAGAATTGGATGAATAAGAACCAAGGTTGAAATCTAATTCACAAAAGAAACATTAATTTGCCGTATCGTAAACGAGAGAGGAAAATCACGCACTGCTAATGAATGTGCTAACAAAAAGGAAAGATCGGAAAATAGTGATACATTTATTTTATTCGGTAATGATGATGTTAAGAATAATATTGCGCAGGAAGTGTATGTAATTGTCCGGAATAAGTGGTAGTGATAGTATACTATAAATAATCTTATAGGTGTTTAAGCCATTTGGGATTAATTATACGAACGCATAAAGCGGCTTCTATTAAATAGCTTTTTTGTGAACTTAAAAACTATGTATACGTACATTGGCCACAAAATTACTAAGTCAGCAACGAATCAAATAAATTGATTGATCAGCAAAATTAAAAAAAACATAACCCTCCTTCTGGCGCAGTCGGGTAAAAAAAATAGGCCAAGTCAAGGAGTAATCGACGTCGAGTTATCGTAAATCTTGTTGACGAGAGGACTTGCCTATTTTGTGGCTAAATAAATCAGCATTGTTTTTCAATATGGTAAAACTGCCAGCTCGAGCCCCTGAGCACGCATTACCCCTGAGCTCTATTCCTATTGACAGCGAAGAGATATTTTTTTGACCTTTTATTTTCTTTATGATATCGTGAACACAATTTATTATCAATTATGTTGCCTGTAAATTGTGTAAATATATTTAAATTAGGTAATGAAAATATTCACAATTTTGTTGAGAAAAGTAATTATGAAAATTTCTTTTTATTTTGTTGTTCAAATTTCCTCCTATTTTCCTAGTTAAAGGTCAATTTCTATATTACTTAGTATTCTTAGAACGCGTTGCTGAGTCGTTAATATTCTCATTTTCTTTGTGCTTCGTTTACGACCAAATCTGTTTCTTTTCTATTGTCGTAACTAAAAGATAAAAGGCAACATTTTGGATACAGTTTTGTTAACACATGTTTGATTACGGCCCGTTTCTTTACTTTGTTCCAAATTGAGAGGAGTTATCGTAGCGTTTTTATATTCTTTCGGAATTATTTATTTTATTATTCTTCGCCGGGATTCCGCCTAGATATGAAGGGAAGCGCTCCATTTCTAAATATACCGTCGAGACCCTAAGCGGTCGTTGACTTTTCGACTTAGGTACCTCAACCTACATATAAATGACCCTTCGGCTTTTGTATCTAAGAGGTAAAAGGTATATTATTGTATGGCAGCACACGTGTAAGTATATATATAAGTAGAATTTTCCCCGGCTGTTGAGAGAATGTCATAAAACTTTGCGTGTCCGATCATTTAATTATTGTCTTGCCTATTCTTCGCCATGGTATGGAAATCTACAGTATTTTTACAAGTTATTATGCATTGTTGGTAAGACTACAGATTAATTTTATGTTTTTAGGATCTTAAAGTACCTCATCATCATCATCATCTCAGCCATAGGACGTCCACTGCTGAACATAGGCCTCCCCTTTAGATCTCCACATATACCGGTTGGAAGCGACCTGCATCCAGCGCCTTCCGGCGACCTTTATAAGGTCGTCTGTCCACCTCGTTGGTGGACGTCCTACGCTGCGCTTTCTAGTCCGTGGTCTCCACTCTAGTACTTTTCGACCTCATCGGCCATCTGCTCTGCGAACAATATGGCCTGCCCATTGCCACTTCAGCTTGCTAACCCGGTGGGCAATATCGGTGACTTTAGTTCGTCTACGGATCTCCTCATTTCGGATTCGATCACGTAGAGAAACACCGAGCATAGCCCTCTCCATAGCTCGTTGAGCGACTTTGAGCTTTGAGATGAGGCCGATAGTGAAAGACCACGTTTCGGTGCCGTATGTCATCACTGGTAACACACATTGGTGACAGGCCTGTTGGTCTAGTGGTTAGTGACCCTGACTGCTATGCCGGAGGTCGTGGGTTCGATTCCCATCCAGGACAAATGTTTGTGTGATGAGCACCATCATTTGTTCTGTGTCTGGGTGTAATTTATCTATAAAATGAATGTATTTAGAAATATATAAGTATGTTTATCAGTTGTCTCGTACCCATAACAGAAGCTCTGCTTAGCTTGGGACTAGATGGCGTTGTGTGATAGTTGTGGAATATTATTATTATACCGACAAACTGTCCTGCAGTTTGGCAGAAGTTATGTATTTTACAAATTGTGTAACTATTGCTGAGTGAATAAATAAAAAAAAAAAAAATATATTATTGGTTGAAGACTTTCGTCTTGAGGCACTGAGGTATGTCGGACGAAAAGACATTGCGTAGTTTCCCGAACGCTGCCCAACCGAGTTGGATTAAAGTACCTGTAATGATTTAATAGAAATAAATACTTTCGTTCTTCGAGTTTATACTTAGCTACAACACAATTTCTAAAGCCCACGTTAAAACTGTTTAACTAATAATGAATGATTTTACCAGAAGTTTAACAACAAAATTCCAACCAGTAATTACGTACTTTACAAAATTCAAACAACAGTACATTTCTATTGAGGTAGACGTACCTATTTCCCGAATTTAATCAGCAAACTTATCCGTGATCCGAGTTTTGGAGTCCCTTGTTTCTGTTCGCAATAGAAAATTATAAATCAGTCTTGTTTACCATACCTAGAACACAAAGCTCCTCATTGTATTAACTTGTGACTTCAACAGGAGTTTCCGACCATGTTCGTGAATTTAAGTGGATTAAATCCTAAGTTCGTGAAGTAGGACCAAGTGTTTATAGTTCGGGAAATCTTTGGAAATTATTCCGTTGTTTCTTAGAGTTTGTACTTGGTTGTAAGTGAAATGTCCTTTGTGAACATTGCGGGCGGTGTCTTCCTTCGGAGACTTCCAAATTGGGGAGGTTCATTATGAGAAAATGATGGAGGAAGGTAGAGCTGTGAATGGTTGTAGATAGTACAGGCTTATATTCTAACAAGTCGTAGCATGAGGGATTTTTATCAATCAATGATCCTTCTTTTTTAATTGCCTTGTAAAAAACCACTAGCCTATATTTAGAGTACCAAGGATATCCACATTTGAGCACTAATTTATTAACATGGTGCTCGATAGAACAGGAGCTCTTAGAAGGCAACGTTAGCTTTTACTTTGAAGAAAATGATTTGAAGATCATACTAAACACAAATGATCTTATGTTTGAGGATCACACTAAGCAAGAAAGTTACAAACTAGAACTTAGTACAAAAACATTTTGGAAAAAAATCTAGTCTGCGGAACCAAAGTTACCCCAATGAATTTCTTTGAATTTTTTGTTGTCTTGATTTCCAATGCTGACAAAAATAATGCAAAAGCAACTTTTCCTTTCTTTAAGAACTCATGTGACATAACATACACTTTCGATCGATTAATCTCGGAACCGATGCGGTTTATTCCTTATCAGGCCCACAAGGCCATTGCAGACCGCTACGACAATGATAGATGGTTTCACACTTGATGAATTGCAGGCGACGTATTCGGGGAACGAGATTGTGGCGATATCGAAACGATATGGCATTTAGATCGTGTGTGGTTTGAAGATGTACCTACCTATCATGCCAAGTATTACTAAAGTTATAGAGAAAACTTTTTCATCATCATCTTCAGCCTATAAATGTTCCCACTGCTGGGACATGGGCCTCCTCTCTGTGAGTGGGCCGTAATCCACCACGCGGTCCAAGTACGGATTGGTAAATGTCACATGTCTTCGAATTTTTGGCTCTAGGACATGCCGGTTTCCTCACGATGCTTTCCCGTTTTGAGAGCAGTGGTGATGAAATAAATTACCTACACCAAAGTATTGCGCCTGGTTGGGTTCGAACCCACGACCTACAACTCGTTAGTCGTGGCCGATACCACTGGGCCACCACTGCTCTGCTAAAACTATATTCTGGCGTAAATGTGGACCAAAATCACAATCTAATAACAACAAAGTTTATAATTTTAAACACCTTAGCGCCTCTTCTTTCCGCTATACGCTAGTGCAATATCTGAGCACACTGTAGACAGCGACAAGGTGTTTGTAGTTCAGGCAAGGAGTTATTGAGGTTTTTCATCACTTTCTGAGTAGCAGCTTGAAGTCTGTATTTGTGCCAGTTAGTTGGACGATTGAAAGAATAAGTAACAAAAAATTTATTTAATTTAAATAAAACGTAAAAGTGCTCCGGGCTTTCAGTAAAAGTAAGCATTCAACCGACTGCGTACAGAATAGGATTTGGTATTGAACTGGTCAAATGAGAACTTTTTACAAGAAATTATATTGAATTTCTTACTTGCAGTAATTCTTAGAACTAACCCAATATCATTTTTTCATCCATGCCATCAACTTTTTACTCAACACTCTTCAGCATGATTAATTTCACGGAGTTGGACGATACTCGCCAAATTATCGTTTCCCGGAATATACCTCTCGCCTGTGTCTGTCCAACAAAAAAACAAATTGATCGGAGATGAGCTCCGACTTTTTATCGTTTATCTTGAAAAGTGTGTCGAGATTGTCTCGAGATTGATGCGTTCATTCTACCATTCACTCTTTTAATAGATTTTAAGTGTTCATTTGATTTATAGTTATTTTTGAATAACCTTGTCTGGAGATTTTTTGCTTTTTTGTAGTGCGGGATGCATCGTAGTTAATTAAATTCTATTAGTTTGACACAACTCTTTATGGGCAGGAAAACTATTCTTCTTTTCTTTATTCGTGTGAAGATGTGACATTTTAGTGGTGATTTGAATAACTATGAAAAACACAGGTGGTCTACTCTCTTAGTCCGTCAACGAAAATACGAAAGTAACTCAAAAATTTTAGTGAACCCTACTCCCTATTAGTTTTGAATTCATAAGTTCTGACAACACATCGGGAGTCGCGACAACTGTCCATTCATGTTGTCATCATTTTTTAAGTTCGTAACACTAACATATCTTATGTCCGTAAGTGATAAAGAGTGGGAATCGTCCGAAACTTTGGCAGAAGCCAGGTTTTGTGCTCAGATAGTAGTGCCACAATTTCAAGCATAAAGTTTTGAAAATCTGAAATCTTGTTCGCCGACCCCAAACAGAATGGAACGAGGGAGAGAAAATGATGGATAAACGATGAAAATGTAGGATTAAATATTCTGTTCATTTCGCACCCAATACCTAACCGAAATATTAATATTTCTCTTGTATCTAATGAATCTAGGTACAGCTATTGTAATTGTACAGCGTTTTGCTGGAAATGATTTGTGAATTGTAACATAAATATTATTCTAGACTTCTAGAGATATCGCGGCGGAGGCTGTAAATATCCCAAGTTTAGACACTTTGAAGACTGTATCTCATTTTGAACTGAAATTAGAGCATTCAGACATTGGTACTTTACTTCTACTTGAAGGAGTTAATTTTGTTGTTTAATGTTGCTTATTTAGTTAGATGCTTTGTAGGCAAAAACATTTTTTCTTGGATATATATTTTAGTACTACACAGGCAGTCTTCTGGTTTTCATTTAACACATTTTGTAACTTGTTACGTTTGTAAAATCAGAAATTCAGTAGTTTTTTTTTTGAATACTTATTATGAATTTCTTCTGTGTGGGTTCTGTACAAACATTTAAACTCATAAACGTATACAACCAGAACCAGAACTACTACCTGTAGTTTAAACAAATATTTGTTGTATACGAGAATCAAACTATGCTTGGTCATACTCATTGAAGTCAGCCACATCCATGTGTCTAGTTGACGAAATAGGAAATATTACACTTTGTTTAGGCTTAAAGCATCCCATATATTCTAATAAGTAATTTATTAACACATAAGCACAAATCACAAAGTTCTATGTATGGCACCAGAATTTTATTCTGCCAATCATTTCCATTCCATTGGATCCGCACCTCATCATTTTCTTCACGACTGAAAGGAGGCCTATACATAGCAGTC
The DNA here is from genome assembly GCA_950005045.1 of Agrotis exclamationis. Classification (NCBI taxonomy): domain Eukaryota; kingdom Metazoa; phylum Arthropoda; class Insecta; order Lepidoptera; family Noctuidae; genus Agrotis; species Agrotis exclamationis. Next base: position 8,006,240 of record OX465423.1, on the reverse strand, counting down.
GCCATCTTGTGTTACACTAGTAAGGCACACGGCTTCGCTTGCTTTTATGTTGAGTGGAAAAGTAGGGCCTATTTTAGCCCTGCGTCATTTTCATCCCTAAGCTATACATTGTGTTTTGTTTGTCGATTTGTAGTCTCTGTCTAACACATTTATGTTTTCTTTTTTTTAAAAATAGATTTTAAAATGTAGATTCATTATTTGGATTGATATCAGTTTGAGTACGCCGCGCCGTTCTTTCGACCGATTCGCCCTATTGATAATATCGTTCAAATGTTCTTTAAAGTGAAATTCGAGTTATTATGGCGCACTCACAAAATTAAAGCAGATATAATTTTTGACTTTTTTTTTGACTGGCCTGTTGGTCTAGTGGTTAGTGACCCTGACTGCTATGCCGGAGGTCGTGGGTTCGATTCCCACCCAGGACAAATGTTTGTGTGATGAGCACGATCATTTGTTCTGTGTCTGGGTGTAATTTATCTATAATATGTATGTATTTAGAAATATATAAGTATGTTTATCAGTTGTCTAGTACCCATAACACAAGCTCTGCTTAGCTTGGGACTAGATGGCGTTGTGTGATTGTTGTGGGATATTATTATTATTATTATTATTATTATAATACTATTTTCAGACCAGGGCCTGTAGACAAGTGGCAAAAATAAACATAAGCGCGCTGAATGTAGGCTTTAATAGATTATCAACTTTATGTTCTTGGATATTAAGTTGAAAATCTATTAAAGTCTTTAAAAATTCTAGACTTCATTTGTCTTACTGCAAAAAGTTAAACATCTGTTTAACAGTTGTCTAAAAAAAATGTAACGGCAAAACTTACATCAAGTCGAAAAAAAAAACGTTTTGAAATTGACAGTTTTTTACACAAGTGTTCAACCGATGTTTAACTTTTTGTAGTAATGTGTATGGTACGGTACTGTAGTTATGTATTCCCGCAGAGTGACTGCCGGTTTAAAAGTACGCAAGCAAATATAAACCTCTGATTGGTATGTTTTCTAAGAAATTTTCGCTTCATTTCCTTTGAGGATATTAAAGAAAATTATTTTCTATTTCAACTCACCTTATACCACAGGAAAGTGCTAACAATCTACATAAATTAGGAAACTCTTCACCTTCTAAACTGAAATTCAGATAGCGTCAGGAGAAGTTAAAATTTATTAAATTTTGTAAGAAATAAATATTACGTTGATTTTGGGTTATTTAGTGAGAGTTCGTGAAAGTGGAATGAGCGAAACATTATGAGGTAAATTATTTAGTGTAAACCCCGTCATATGTAGTTAGTTTTAGCTCCGAAATAAAGGGAATTAAAATATCTAATAGTCTCACGTCTTAGAAGGTTTTTGAGATGGAAACTGATAGAAAAAATTAACTGAGCTAGGCAGCGTTTCGGAAGATTTGTTCAGTATTTTCATTTCGTATTCCACAGAACTTAAAGCCAGCAAGTAGATTGGAGAAATGAGCTGTGTGGCGTACAGTTGAAAATGACTGTCTAGACCGCTGTAGACTTTGTTGCTTAGGACGTTTTCGAATAAACGCTAAGGCCAGAAACGCACAGGCAGGTGGCTTGCTTAGCGCCTAGAGCCTAGCGAGTCACGAACAATCGAAAATGTTCGTGAACGGCGCTTGACGATTAGCTAGGTGTCAAGCGCGCAATGCGGCCGTTCACGAACATTTTCGAACGTTCGTTATACTAAGGTGACTCGCTAGGCTCTAGGCGCTAAGCAAGCCACCGGCCTGTGCGTTTCCGGCCTAAACGATTTTATATTTAGATTCATTTTAAAAACGCTATAAATAAATAAGTTAAGTAAATAAATGTTTAATAGTAATAAAATTAAAATGTCTAGATAAGATTTTTTTAAGGTTGGTAACGCATTGTAAAAGCCTTGTTATTATTCATCTGAAGGAGGATGTAACTACTCAATCAGGTGTGCCGTCGGCATGTTTACCAACCCATCACGATGGATCCACGTGTAGAGTTCGTAAGTCTGAAGCAGTTTCCTTTAGGTACAGGAAGCAATATGGCGGAACACTGGTTTAGAGTGTTAAAATGTTCAGCAAGTTTATTCTTTGAAATTAGCACTTATTTGTGTTGTATTAAGGAAGTTTCTAAATATTTGAAGTGGTAAACATATTTACGCGCATTATGTTTAATAGGTATGTTTTGTCAACGTTCAACATTTTTTTTGCGATTTCAACATCGGTCCCATGAATTCATACAATTATTCAAAAAGTTACTGGGAAAGAAAAAATAAGAAAAAAAATATGTATAGAACATAGAAACGCCTAAAATATTTTTTGTTGCATTAACTACGTTGCTGCTCAATTTTGAAACATATTTCTATGAAGTTATGGTATATTTTTGCTCGACATAGAAGTAATGGTGGAATATTATTATGAGTCTATGTGGGTTTCAATTTCAGTCAATATCTTGAGATTGACAGTTCGCATTACATCAGATGTCATAAAACGTTCTCAACGCTTGTAAATATTTATATGATCATGTTTATTTTAATGGTAACAGCCTTATATGCCGAAATATAACTGGGTTAGCATGATTAATACTTGTTTTTGAATATAAAATGTCAAGGTTCAGAATCATACTTACAATATGTATGACTTATTTTTTCAGACTAACGAGCACACTCATGCTTCGTACGACTTTTACGATTATACAATACGTCGGGATTTTTGTGTTACTTTAATATGAATGAATAATAAACGAACTTTTCTGAACAAATTTTATAAAGGTTGATTAAAACTGTTTCAAAATTCGTTGCGCAGTTTAAACTTACAAGGATTTTTTTTACATAAGGTACTCGTACCTACTTTAATTGTATCAAATACTAGCTTTGTCTGCGGTTTCTCTAGCGTTAATTTATAATTTAACGATCAATTTGGCGACACGTGGCGATGTCTATTATTATAAAAACTTTATTGTTGTTTTTATTTTTTTGGAACAGTACGTTTAATTTTACGGGATAAAAGGTATCCAATGGTCGTTTCTGCATACGTATATGAAGATGTCAAACTTGACAGTCGGCTCGGCAGGCAGCTCGCCAGAACATTCGCTAAAACGCTCTCCTTTATTTAACATTCGCTCATTACTTGAAGTAAATCTTCAAGTTCATCATCATCAGTACTTTAACACTGTGTTTTTAAACCCCATAACATTTTAAATCTATCCAAAACGAGTACATTATTTACCACAATTTAAATATAGAAGGAAAACCCACCAAGCAACGGTTCTTAAAATACCATCTTCAACCCTCTATAGATGCAATAAGCTGAAGCAATCATTTCACAACCGAATCCATCAGAGTAAGCCAGTGATCCTGAATTAGATTTCTTTGGTATTAACGGATTCTGAAGGGGGTGTAAAAGGGGAGGTAGGGGTTGAAGAAATGAGGGGATGTGGAATTGAGTACTTGAAGAACTGGTATGGGTATCGGTAAGTTTGTGGTAATTTATTTTTATGGGATTTAGGGTGGAAAGCTGGCGGTGGATTTAAGTCAATGGAAGATTTGGATGATTCGTGCTGCAAAGTAAATTGATAATTTACTTGCTGCACAGTACTATACTATAGTTAGGTACATGCTATTGCTTCCGTAAGGTGCAAACGGAATGACGGGGACCCTTAGTGGGCCAGCCTGCCGAGGTCGCGGGACTAACGATTCACTTTTAAAAGAAAATTAAGTAACCTCTATTTAAGTCACAATAAATAGCTCTCTTCTTTTTCTTTTCAAGTCTAGTCATAATAGTTATTATTAAGTTATATGTATATATATATTTATTTTTTTATTGATTCTATTATATTGTTTAGTTTATTTTATCAGCATTATATGTATTAGTATCTATATTAATTTATACATGTCTTTGATTTTTTTTTTGTGTATCACAATATTCTCATAATTAACCCAAAGGTTGACTGGTAGAGAATGCCTTGTGGCATTAAGTCCGCCTATGTACCACTTTATGTACATGAAGTTTAAATAAATAAAGGGCTATTGAAGGAAACCGTGGATTCTGACAATCCCTTCTGCCTTGCCCTGGACGGGAGGACTCATTTGGTGATTTTGCCAAGCTAAAAAAAATGTGCAAACGGACGATTCACGAAGCCTTTCAATCAAATCATATTGCTTTATAGGAGTCGTATTCTTTTTGGTGTGAAAAATCATGTTTTACAAAAGGGCCTCTTGTGCAAAGAGCTAGCTATTTAAAAGGAAATTAACATTTTAAATACTCACTAAAACTCTTCTAGTTATTGGCACTTTCTTCACAGTATTTTTTTCTTTGAGTTTTTACCCACTTAACAGAAAAAAAAAACATTTTTTTTTTTTTGCAGAAAAACACGATATTTTTCTCAAACTACCGCGAATATATTCTTTTCCAAAAAATAACTTATGACTTCACTCTCAAAGTATTTACGACAGATTAATGACGTATTATTCTTCTTGTTAAAACAAACAAAAAGGTAGGTAGGTAGACAAGTTCAAGATACCTGCCATTCTGGTAAACATGCCAGGATTAAATAATCATCACTCGCGCATTTGTCTGACGGAAGCTACCGTTTGGTTGGGACAACACTAGGATGTACGAATGCTTTTTTAATAATACGCTGGCGTTTTCATATTTCAAATCAAGTTGAATGGCAATAATACCAAAATGTTGAACATACGACGCTTTACAAATTTACAATATATCAATTCACTACACTTCTGTACCCTTAGCACGAGTTTTCAGTATTTGAGACGTAAAGTAAACTGGTACTTTGACAATTTCAAATTATACTGATATTGTAAACCTACATCATCCCAATGCTGGACAAAGGCCTCTCCCCATGTCTTCCACTTTTCACGATCCAGGGCCAAAGTGGACCAGGTCATTGGTTTTGTCAAGCTCGTCCCGCCATCTCCTACGAGGTCTGCCGCGACGCCTTTTGGCTGTGTCAGGGCTCCACAACGCGTTTATTTTGGCCCACACCTCATTGGGCATGCGATAGACGTGGCCGGCGTAAGCCCATTTCAGTGCAGCGGCCTTTTTACCAACGTCAGCAATTTGGGTTTTGGAGCGCAGTGTGGTGTTGCGTACGCGGTCTAATAGCTTGACGCCTAGAATACTGCGCTCCATTGCACGTTATTACTCCATTGCATATCACTTCTAGGATTTTTTTTTTACAAAGTTCTGACGTCACGAGCTTTGAAACGTTATATCCTGTTCCTGTTCCCCGTGGTTTCACTTTCGCTGCTCGCTTCTTATTGGTCGCAGCGTGATGTTAGTGCTCATGTACACGACGCCGGTACCGCGCCGACCGCCGCGCCGCCGCCGCGCCGCCACCGCGCCGCTGCCGCACCGCCAGTCGCTATTGTTTGATTTTTGACGGCGGTGGCGCGGTAGCGGCGCGGCGGCGGTGCGGTCGCGATGGTATACACAGCATTGCAGAGTGGTGGCGGCGCGGCGGCGGCGCGGCTGCGGCGTCGTGTACATGATTAGCCTTCATCGATAAATAGACTATTCAACACAAAAGTATGTTTTCAATTCGAACCAGTAGTTCTTGAGATTAGTCAACTAAACAAACTCTTCTGCTTTATAATATTAGTATGGATATTAAAAGATTAAAAAAAATCCTTTACTATAATACCTTGACTAACGGATTAAATAAATTTTAGGAATTTATTGATACTGTCATCATTCATATTCTGGGCCTGCAGTCTCTACAAAGATAGCGATTCGATCGATACGTAGCGATCGCTAAATATTACCGAAAAAATTCGCATGCAATAACGACTGTCACATTGAATGCAAGTCTCTACATTCGAGATAGCGAGCAAAGTCGGTAATTATGATGACTTTGCGATGTCGCTAAGTTAACGAAAATCGTATTCATAGTGCGGTAAATTAACAGTATTTTTGGCATGGCTTCTAGGCTTTTCTGCCATTAGTACGGTAAAATATTGGGAGTCGAAAAAAACTTTTTACTATAGGGAAAATTTATAGATAATATATTCACAAAAAAAAATTTTTTCTTTGAAAGTTGTGCAGAAGAAAGGTAAACCTTATTAAGTTAACACTTAATTTCATCGAAATGTGTAAGTATCGTATACCGTTTTTAAGAATACTCATAACAAGGAACTTATTAGTTTGCTTCCTTGCAACACCTAGACGTTCAACATGTCAAACAATGTAGGTACTGTCAATGTCAAGTTTGTTTGAGCAAAAACATTGTTTCCCAAATTTAAAATAACGGAAATAAAACGGTGTTTCCATATACAGCGACCGGTGGATACAGACGCAGGTCCGCCGAGTGCCAGCAGCGTGAGCCGCAGGTTAGTACAAACTACAACGACAACAATTTTGATTCCTATTTTCAGTACTAAATTGAATATTTTGTAATACATCCGAAGTATTCTATGCAGTGCCGGATTAAGACTACTGCAATCCCAGCGTATGGGCCCCCTACCATTTTACTATACTAACCCTGGGATATAATAATATACGTTTAGATTTTAAGTTGATTCATAGACGGAGTTCTTTGTTAGTCAATTTCAAAAAGCGTTTCGTGTACTTGCAAAGAGTTTTTCGGTCCTGTTTATGGTGCCCCCTGAGACGTGACGCCCTAAACAATTTCTTAATTTGCTTAAGGGTTAATCCGGAACTGATTTTGTGTTTATATAATGAATATTTTTATGTTTCAGGTGTAAGCGTATGCCACGTGTAACATCTGCTCAAATTGATGGACTTTTGGCGCAAGCAGACGCTGCCAAAATGCAATCTGAGGTAACCAAGGTACAAGTCGAGGTGTCGCTGCTATTTTCGCAGGTTGCAAGCAAAATAGATGACGCGATTGCTAATAATCTGTTACAATTATTGTGTAAATAAAAGTAATACATGATTTTACATGGTTTTTATTTGAACAGAGAACACAGAGATAATTATGTAAAACTAGTATTAATGAGTCTTCTTCTTATGCGCTCTGCATCAGCTCGTCCAGAGCCTGCATAACAAAAATAAAATTTCATGAATATTCACAAAATGGTGTTAGGTACACGTATCTATAAATTTATAGTAAAATAGCAAAAAAAATAGTTGATAAGTTTTAGACTTTACCATTTTGAGCAGTGTACACACGGCTACGCATCAAGCTATACAAAACCAGTTTGTCTTGGTTTCGCTTTGTATGGTCTTTCCGCATTTTCAACGATTACCTTATACTGGTTTTGTATAGCTTGATATGTAGCCGTGTGTATTTCGGTAATTTGTACTCCGGTGTGCCAGGGTGTTGATGTTTATGGGAGTTATTAGCCACGGTTCTAGAGGTCCACGGTTTTAACCATCATCACCTAAAAGATTAAACATATAAAGAAATTTGACTATTGAGAAATCTAACTAGCAACCTCTTCCAAACAAATTGTTATGCTCATTTATTATTACTTACTAAGCAACTGCCGCTTCATCGTTGAGCGCACCAGTGAATTTGCCTAAATGTGAGCTCGCTCCTGGCCATCGAGCATTAATATTTAAAATATTAAGATCAGGGTAACACTCCTGTAATATATTAAATAATTATGTAAAACGGTATGTATTTTTAAAGAATGTTTTTGATTTTATCGAACGGAAGGGCAACTTACAGCCATCCGCATGGATGTGGTGTTCTCTGGATCCTGTAATCTATATTTAATCCTCATATTATGGAGCACTGTACATCAGTTAATTCACTAAGGAGCCCGTGAAATAGGTCCTTTGATTTTCAATGTAAATAAAGAAATTGTCCATCCTCCAAATCAAAGGGATTTTCGTTTTCTCATCGGTTTCGTCGTATTTGCCGCCGCATTAGCACAGCGCGTCTGTTCTCGAGTATAAGTAAGTCCCACGCTAAATATTCTAATTATTTAAATACCATTGATTTAATATTTTCGTAATGTCAAAACACAAATAAAGCAATGGTAGCGATCGTAGCTATCAGTTAGCGTGCTGTCAAAAACGGTCGCAAGGAAATGACATGACTTAACGATAAATCGTTATCTTTGCGAACTTATTCGATAAGTTTGCGATGACACTCGATAGTTTTGGCAGTAGAGACTACCAAAAATTGTTACAATCGGATCGTTAGGACTTAGCGACCGATTATTGACGCAAAGCGATCGCTATCTATGTCGAGACTGCAGGCCCTGGGCACTTTTTATGTTGATTTATTGGAGCAAAATTAAATTTCAATAGAAATACGTGCTCATAATAATAATTCTGTATTTCTGTCTCAAATTATGTAAGTACTTTATTTTAGGTAATTTCTTTAAACAATGAATCTAAATTGCATAAACGCTCGTTTCGATGATAAATAATTATTTCAGTACAATTATGATGTAATTTAAAACAAGTTTTTACCACGTAAGTACGTATGTCAATAAAAAAAAACGTTTTTATTTTCATAAAAGCAATACTAGTTAAACAAAATACATATAGTTTGGAATTGGATTTTGTTATTGGAAAACAGAAAAAAAAGATACCTGGGCCTGCAGTCTCGACATAGATAGCGATCGCTTTGCGTCAATAATCGGTCGCTAAGTCCTAACGATCCGATTGTAACAATTTTTGGTAGTCTCTACTGCCAAAACTATCGAGTGTCATCGCAAACTTATCGAATAAGTTCGCAAAGATAACGATTTATCGTTAAGTCATGTCATTTCCTTGCGACCGTTTTTGACAGCACGCTAACTGATAGCTACGATCGCTACCATTGCTTTATTTGTGTTTTGACATTACGAAAATATTAAATCAATGGTATTTAAATAATTATGGCTGTAGAATATTTAGCGTGGGACTTACTTATACTCGAGAACAGACGCGCTGTGCTAATGCGGCGGCAAATACGACGAAACCGATGAGAAAACGAAAATCCCTTTGATTTGGAGGATGGACAATTTCTTTATTTACATTGAAAATCAAAGGACCTATTTCACGGGCTCCTTAGTGAATTAACTGATGTACAGTGCTCCATAATATGAGGATTAAATATAGATTACAGGATCCAGAGAACACCACATCCATGCGGATGGCTGTAAGTTGCCCTTCCGTTCGATAAAATCAAAAACATTCTTTAAAAATACATACCGTTTTACATAATTATTTAATATATTACAGGAGTGTTACCCTGATCTTAATATTTTAAATATTAATGCTCGATGGCCAGGAGCGAGCTCACATTTAGGCAAATTCACTGGTGCGCTCAACAATGAAGCGGCAGTTGCTTAGTAAGTAATAATAAATGAGCATAACAATTTGTTTGGAAGAGGTTGCTAGTTAGATTTCTCAATAGTCAAATTTCTTTATATGTTTAATCTTTTAGGTGATGATGGTTAAAACCGTGGACCTCTAGAACCGTGGCTAATAACTCCCATAAACATCAACACCCTGGCACACCGGAGTACAAATTACCGAAATACACACGGCTACATATCAAGCTATACAAAACCAGTATAAGGTAATCGTTGAAAATGCGGAAAGACCATACAAAGCGAAACCAAGACAAACTGGTTTTGTATAGCTTGATGCGTAGCCGTGTGTACACTGCTCAAAATGGTAAAGTCTAAAACTTATCAACTATTTTTTTTGCTATTTTACTATAAATTTATAGATACGTGTACCTAACACCATTTTGTGAATATTCATGAAATTTTATTTTTGTTATGCAGGCTCTGGACGAGCTGATGCAGAGCGCATAAGAAGAAGACTCATTAATACTAGTTTTACATAATTATCTCTGTGTTCTCTGTTCAAATAAAAACCATGTAAAATCATGTATTACTTTTATTTACACAATAATTGTAACAGATTATTAGCAATCGCGTCATCTATTTTGCTTGCAACCTGCGAAAATAGCAGCGACACCTCGACTTGTACCTTGGTTACCTCAGATTGCATTTTGGCAGCGTCTGCTTGCGCCAAAAGTCCATCAATTTGAGCAGATGTTACACGTGGCATACGCTTACACCTGAAACATAAAAATATTCATTATATAAACACAAAATCAGTTCCGGATTAACCCTTAAGCAAATTAAGAAATTGTTTAGGGCGTCACGTCTCAGGGGGCACCATAAACAGGACCGAAAAACTCTTTGCAAGTACACGAAACGCTTTTTGAAATTGACTAACAAAGAACTCCGTCTATGAATCAACTTAAAATCTAAACGTATATTATTATATCCCAGGGTTAGTATAGTAAAATGGTAGGGGGCCCATACGCTGGGATTGCAGTAGTCTTAATCCGGCACTGCATAGAATACTTCGGATGTATTACAAAATATTCAATTTAGTACTGAAAATAGGAATCAAAATTGTTGTCGTTGTAGTTTGTACTAACCTGCGGCTCACGCTGCTGGCACTCGGCGGACCTGCGTCTGTATCCACCGGTCGCTGTATATGGAAACACCGTTTTATTTCCGTTATTTTAAATTTGGGAAACAATGTTTTTGCTCAAACAAACTTGACATTGACAGTACCTACATTGTTTGACATGTTGAACGTCTAGGTGTTGCAAGGAAGCAAACTAATAAGTTCCTTGTTATGAGTATTCTTAAAAACGGTATACGATACTTACACATTTCGATGAAATTAAGTGTTAACTTAATAAGGTTTACCTTTCTTCTGCACAACTTTCAAAGAAAAAATTTTTTTTTGTGAATATATTATCTATAAATTTTCCCTATAGTAAAAAGTTTTTTTCGACTCCCAATATTTTACCGTACTAATGGCAGAAAAGCCTAGAAGCCATGCCAAAAATACTGTTAATTTACCGCACTATGAATACGATTTTCGTTAACTTAGCGACATCGCAAAGTCATCATAATTACCGACTTTGCTCGCTATCTCGAATGTAGAGACTTGCATTCAATGTGACAGTCGTTATTGCATGCGAATTTTTTCGGTAATATTTAGCGATCGCTACGTATCGATCGAATCGCTATCTTTGTAGAGACTGCAGGCCCTGGAATTGGGTCCGGTGAATATAACGGTTATTCTAGGAAGGCTTTAAATCTCCCTTTGAAAGTCTGCTGGTGCCCATTCGCTGAAAATCGTTTAAAAGCTTTCAGTATCGGTATTTACTATAGGCCCACTATATCAAATTATTTACCGGATGAAAATTATAAAATTTATCTGCGTGAAAACAATATCTCTAAAAAAAGACTCAAATATTTTTGTAGTAGTTTAAGTTCGGGGTTTTGTGTTAAGTCAGGTCCAAATTCTAATCAAATACATTTAACGAATTAGCAAGTTGAAATGGCAGTGGGCATATAGCATGCAAAACTGATGGCCGATGGGGCCGTAAGTTCTCGAATGGGGACCATGCACCGGCAGGCGCAGCGCAGGACGTTCACCCACAAGGAGGGCAGACGATCTTATGAAGACCACACATGCAGGATCACGCTGAATGCAAGCCGCTTCAAACCGGGCCTATTGGTAGTCTATAGGGGAGGCCTATATTCAGCTGTGGACGTCTTACGGCTGATATGATAATGACATTTAATAATTTTTGTGTGAAAGAGTAACAAACATTCGTCTATTTATTGCTTACTTACAGACTTAGTAACCTTTTTTTTTTCGTGGCAATGTCATCCAATGAGTCCTCTTACCCTGAGTGGAGCGGAAGATAATCCTTCAATAGTCCTTTACGTTGCAGGATCACGGTTATCTGATAAGATAGTCCCGGGACCCAAACATAGCAACCTTATATAAAAAAAGGAGATAGGATTATCCAAAATATATCTTCCCAACCTTATGTTTCGACGATCCGAGGCGAAAATTAATATTTTAAGCTCATACCTTGATTTGAGACGGTGCCTACAAAGGGAAGGAAAGGCCCAGAAATATTAAATGTCCATAAATCCGATTCATTTTAAATAGTTACAAAGAAAAATGTTTTACGGAGGTCTCCAAAGGTATCGGATTACATTTTATTTTGTCGTTTTACGGAAATTGGAGCTGCTGAAGCAAGAACCGGGAAGTTGCTGGCATATGAGTGAGTGGTTTTAGTTATTATGATTGGTGACATGATAGTGTTTGATTATGATAAATAATAAATCCATGATGATATTCACTCTATGAAAAAGAGAATAAATACAATAAACATCAATACGTTTGTTTTTCCCGAATGGTTACGTAGGCTGACATATAAATTTTCACCTAATGCCAGGTTCCAGATACAAATCCATACTTCTGTCTGTAATTGAGAAGTTCTTGAAGAACAAACCCAACAATTTTTAAATCTCTATGTATTGAAGATGTAGAAATAAGAACTAGAATTCATTTTTACTTCCTAAAAAAAATAATATCCAGTGCAATGACGTCACAAGTTGTTTGTCGCATTCGGTGCATTCGTCACAAACATTAATCAAAAGATTTTAATTTGTTCTCTTTATCAAAGGCGGCTGATTTAAAGCCCGAAGTATGGACCAGTTCTGGGAGAAATTAATATACGTACATTTTCCATTTCAAAAATGAATCACGAGGTTTCGTCTCTCTGGTTATGAAAGAAAATAATTGTGAAAAATATAATTTACGAACTCGTAAATTATATTTTCCCAATTTCTCTGTATTCTCATACAGGAAATCTTTGCAAATTCGAATCGTACTAATAGATGCTTGGATGCGAATTGGAATCTATCAATACCAGTTCTACCATAACATCGATGTATCGTAACACCAGGCGCAACTCCCTATGAGAAACGAACACAAAAACCGTGTGAAATGTACGTCAACGCCTGAAACATGTACTGTTATATATCTACAATCTTACATGACACACATACATACAAACAGTCCCCAAACGTTATTGCCGTTACGGCCGCGAGTAAATGTCTTCAGGCGACATGGAAAATGAAATTCCCTTTCTTTTTAGGTACCTTGTTTTATGTGTAAATACTTGTATGTAAGGTGATACAAATAAAATATCTTGATTATCGTGTTTTTGGTGCTCACAAATAGTAATGGTTACAGAGTTTAAAAGCTTGATTTATTTAAAACTGATTGGCTAGATTTTGATTCTAGTCTGGGACAAAAATTAAGACAATGTACTCGTATACTATCATTGGAATTTAAATTCCGGTGGTAGACCCAGCGTTGACTGTGCTACATAGGGCATTAATTTGGTTGTCGCTTATTATCAGTGAAAAGGGGCTTGAAACAGTTTCAAATAGTATTTGAAAGAATTTAGCTTACCATAGACTTAGTACGCTAAAGTTTTCTTGTACTCAAACTCACGCTTACGTATATTTCTGGACAAAAGAATACGGAACTGTGACAATTTTCTTTCCGAAAAATATTGTAAGATTGATACGGTTTCAATTTAAAACGAGTAGACAGAAAACATCTTGGAGGGACTATTATCGAGTGGTCGATGTTCTTTTGACCATAAAAATAACCGTAACATTCCCTATATGATAAAGTTTGAATTTCAGAGCAACATACCCATGCTGAATTCATGTTAAATGCTTGGCCTACATCGCATCCCTATACCGAAATGAGAAGTGGCGCTATCTATCAACGCTTCCAGAACATTAAATTCGTTAGATTTTATGACGTGAATGTGAGCCTTTCTTTACGACGTTTCTTCATCATTGAAACCAAAAGATAAATTGCATTTTACGCCCCTGTTCGTTTTTGTTCATCGCCTTTCATTGTAACCATATGAAAATGTAAGAATATCTGCTAACTGGGTCGCGGGTCTAAACAGGTGGGCAACTAACCTAACCTAACCGATACCTTGAAACGTAAAGGGCTATTAAAGGAACACCGTGGATTTTAGTCAGTACGAGTCTGACGGTCCTTTCCTCTCACACAGGGCAAATCTTCTTAAGTCTATTCACTTTGTTTTTAATTCATCAAAATATCAGACTAGATTATTTAATTAGAGAAGCTCTGGCATTTGTTCACACGGTCAATAGTTGTAGTGCTGTAGTAGCTATGGACAAAAAAGTGAGTATACACGATGAGTAAGATCTGACATCTAACCATGGTACTAAGGAACAACACTACGACTTCGACTTTCATTTTAAGTGAATAGACTTATCCACACGCAGACCTCACCAAGAGTTGTTTACTTTGGTCACCCATCTTAAGGCAAACCTTGACAATAGTGGCTACCATCTGACGGCTAGCAGCGTGCACGGTCATTGTTCAGATCAATTTACTATTACCATTCTACTTTTGCTATTTTCCCTAAATCACTCGCACAGAAATTGTAGGAAAAATGTTACACAGCAAAAACAGTTTAGGTATATAGATATTAGAAGTATTGAAAATCACGACGTAGGTACTTTTACGAATGCTTTCCGAACGAAACCACGAAAAGGACCCTGTCATTGTCATTATTACACTTCACAATTGTTCCAAAATCGACTCTCATTGACCAAAAAACCAGTATGCCTTTATCAGCGGCAACCATCTGCGAAATAACCAAAGTGATATCGATACCGCACTATTAGGGGGCGTACACATCGAATGCGCAGTAATCTGAACACCCACGTTCCGGATACAACCCTAATACGCGCACTAAATCAGCGGGATCGTGCGGATGTAACGAAAGTTATAGTGTGACCATAAATTCTGTGTATTGACTACGGTTTGACCCATATCTGCGATCGTGTGTGCTGGGTTTTTGTTGTGGTCAGTTTCTGTTAGTGTTGTGACGTTTTGATGTAGGCACTTCCTTCCGATATTTGGCGACTTTTGTACAGAATTTTTGTATGATGGAAAGCCAAATATAATAAACTATTTCAGTCGTCTGTTATTTTCTTTAGTTTTCATGTGAAATGTGTCAGATTTACTCCAGATACCCCATAAGTCTCTGAAATGGCTTCTTTTTGTGGGTGATAAAGTCATCAAGGATTTAGCGGAAGGCACTGTAAAGACTCTTACTGTCTAACCTTACACAATCCATCCATCTTTTCTTTGGTTGTCTTCTTCCTCTTCTCCAACCATCCTCGTAATGTCGATGACAATTAAACCAAAATCCTTCCATAGTCACCTACCTCGTGCATCACACTGCGTAAGTCGTAAATACAGGCGAAAAGGAAACCATAGTCTACTGGATAGACACTGTGTTAGCATCCTGCCACCATATTTTATGGCAAACGTGTTTGCTTGGCCCCATTAACATTGCTTAGATTGCTCGCGTCGTTTAAATTGCCTTGTGGGTTTTGGAAAGTGTTCATTTGTGATATTTTGTAGGTCTGAAACTAAATAGTGACTGTAGTAATATCTAGCGAGAAAATTAAGACCAAAAGCCTAACTATGACACTTTTAAATAGCTATAGCTTTCATTTGTACTGCCAACTCTATTCGTTGCGTCTTTCTCTTAAAAATACATATGGCACTCGGAGATTGCCGCGGTGAAGCTATTGCATATTTTTTTTTTATTTAAAAGGAAAAAGATTATCGCCTACCGCGAATATATAACGAGAATATCATTTATTTAACATTTTTGTGGTGCACTACTGTAATAAAGAACTTCTTTGTTGTAGGAGAATGTTTTAAGTAGGTTTCATTGTGAAAACTCCTTTTGTAGCTGGCCGTTTAGAATCAGTAAGAAAAGTAAATTGTCTTTATGACGGATATTTTTATGATTGCCGAAATCTACCGAACTGAAACGACGTTAGACGATGCGTGGTGTTAGGTATTTTCCTTAGGTTTTTGAGAATTTCTTATTTCGGTCACCACGCCGCGCCGCACTCAGAGCCCGCGATAAAAGCTTTGCAATCGCTTAAAAAATGTGTTGATTAAATTGATTAAATGAAAGCGAAGGCCATTGTGCATTTGAAGTACACCGTGTAAAAGTTAACTCAAACCGTCAAAAAAAATCAGTCAGCGTTCATCTTGGCTTGCCGGAGCTATATCGCGATTTGTGCATTCCATAATATGCTCTAGATAATAAACTTATTTCGTTACTAGGTCGCATTCTTCATCCCCGTATCTATCCAACCAAACTCATCGCGAAAATAACAAGAAAATTAAACAATAACAAGAATACACGATATACCCTACCGTTCGTACACGTAAAAGATTATTGAATACTCCTCCCAGACGAGGAAATTCTGTATTCATTGTCTATGTTATATTATTTAAGGGAAATAGGGTCAGAGGCGAAGAAAAATAAAAGATATCTTTGGCTCCGGATAACGTCTAAAGTAGACCAAAGTGGCATATCTCACAAAATTGTTTATTTTTTACGAGTTATAAAATAACATTGATGGTAATGATGTTGAAATTTTATTGGTTAGTTTAGTATCTTCTTATCCCAAATAAAAACATACATGGCCTTATATTAGTATAACATACATAGTTTGGGCAAAAATGCTCAGTAGCAAGACGTATCTAAATAAACCAGTGATCGCTTAGTGGTCGAATCTCATCATTCATTTAAACAAGTTAGAAAACATTTTTTTTCCTGCAGAAAATACTTTCTCGATACCGTTAAGCCTCTAACGAGCCAAGCTAATTTCCACTCTAAAAATACTGCGAATGGATTAACGCGACACACGCGATTAATCGCGTGTGTCTGCAGGAGGCTTTAGGCTTTACCTAACGGTATCGAGAAAGTATTGTTTTCCGATTGAAACTATAATTTGTATTCAAATTGTATATTTAGATATGTGCCGTTTTCAATTTGGAAAGCTGTATCAGGGTTATTGAACCTTCTTGCATGAGCTTCGGTAATTTCTGTGTAACATTTGAGGCACGAAACTTTTGATGACAGCTTGATAGTTTCAGATATTAATAAAGCCTATTATATAAAGTTTAAATGACATTGTTTGTTGTATATTTTAATGTGGCTCCATGTTATTACAATTAAATTCGCGTCATGTTCGTGTTACCATACACGCAATATAGGGTTGAGCTTTCTGTTTGTGAATGGGGTTAAGTTGCTATGTTATTATTTATGAAATCATAATGTTCCTATAAATAGTACATTATGATACAAGAGGGGAAAGTTCGTTAGTGTATACGTGGCAGAATTCTCAGCCGAGTCGTAGGTGAGTGTGTTATGGAGCACAGAATTGCTATAACATACTGAAACACAAATACACGCGTATAAAATACTTTGCACGTTGAACCTAATTGTAGTGCGATAAGAATCAGTTTTCGAGGAAGTACCTATACTAAAAATATCACTTTTAGATATGAAATGGATTTGCTATTAACTCTAGTCTAAGTCAGAGGTGATAAAGTCAATGTCGACGATGCAGTGAGCTTAACCAGAAGACCTTTTTACTCTAATTTTGAAGAGATTCGGGTTTTATGCGATCGGAAACATAGATGTAGGTAGAAAGATCCACCCATTGCTATAGGTATACATTATAAAATTACCTTCAAAGAGGGCGTGAAAAAGCTGTGAAGTTGGAAACGCGCAAGCGTCTATTTTTTGTGATGATCGCCTACCATAAAGCGAGCTTAAGCTCGTTTCTCACCTTCATCATGGTACACAAAAAACAATAGTTATTAACCTTTTATCTTCGCGCAAAATGTTACTACCAAATCTTTAACATTCTAGAAACTAAATTGTTCAAGCAGACTTCCATCAGTCTCTGTTGACATCATTAATAAAATAAATTGGTATATTATTGTTTACTTAAATTAAACATATTTATCATGATATTCGAAATGAAATAACAACCGACGATGGTGAAATTGTAACTCTTGCGTACTACCTACTGGTTTTATTTGCTAATTCCACTTGTTTACGGTAACACGGACGTAGGTATGTTATATCTTAGAATATATTATATGATCTTAGGCGCCCATTACACGGTAGGTTTTGCCATGGCAAAACCATCAATCATGAATGATGGTTGAATGATGGAATTTTTATCGCCTACAATTTTCGTCATTCAAACGTCAATCAACGCATTAGACGATAGGTTTTCCGTCAGTCAAAATTTCTGCCATGGTTTTGCCATGGCAAAACCTACTGTGTAATGGGCGCCTAAGTACAGACAGATGCTGTGATGCTGTTCCTAGTAACAGTTAAAACAAGACTATCTATCTTCAGGTTTTGTTAATTAAAAGTGGTTTAGCGTTTACGTACCTACGCATCACAGTAGATATAAAAAATCATGCAAAGTCGCATCTCAAGTAGCGTTGAATATGAAATATTCCCGTTAGATCAACTATTTTTGGACACCTATGCTTAGAGCAATAAGCACCTATCGATATTTTAACAAGTCACATGTATAATACATGTATATTTCAAAAGCCTCTGTATTTTTCAATAAAATATTTTCTTGCGGATCTTTGGTTACATTTTTCTTAAGTTTATATTTAGTTTATTTTATATGTATTATATGGTCTCTTTTTCGCATTAGGTATAATATATGATGGTCATATCTTTATGCTATCTAATGCTAAGACATCAATACTAATGTTCTAAAAGCCATAAATGCATATAAGTAACAAGTTACATTCTGATGACAATCTCTTTAAAGTAAATTCATGCAGACATCGTAAAAATAAATAATGTACACAGCCAGGCTTTTAAAGTAATCCTTTTAGGCTTTTAGTTTCGATGAGAGCAACATAAAGCGTGTTAACGAATAATTTCGCCACGTCTTTGGAAAAATTTGCTCTTGTAGTATGTATTTAGACTGAAGATTATTTGCAATGCGAATTTTAGGCTAGATTTCAACCAATGTTTAGGCCAAGTGTCTATGTATAGACAACGTTTGTGGAGCTTGCAAATCATTTCACTAATTACACACAAGTTTAGATGCGAAAGTTTGTGAGAATGGATGAATGAATAAGAACTCTTTCATACACAAAATTCTTAACGGATTTCACACTTATAACCCACAGCCACAGCTAGTAATTGATATTTTAATTTATCACATAATTAAATTGAATAAACATTTAATTTGGCTGTTTATAAGCACCTACTTACTGGTTTTATTGTGACAAGTTTATTTTGCTGACCTACAAATAATGAAGATTGTATACTGGAATTGCTGACTAAGAAGAAAATAAGGAATAGGCTACAATATTTGGGTCTAAGGCATACAAAGAGAACACAGAAACATGTCTAACAATCGACGAAAAAGGTCACTTCACATCACCAACAATCACTGACGGAGGAAGGCACTCGTATATAGAAGCTGAACAAAATATATGTGATCCTAGTAATTGCGGACCTAGAAATCGATATCAATATAGCAAAGCCATAACTCCATATTCTTCCATCAAAGTAAAGGTTGGACTTCAATGACGGTATTCTTCTTTTATCTAATTTAAGAAATCATCTTTTGAAGCTACGAGTTATATCCTTTGGTCTCAACATTTGTCTCAAATAATTAATTCTTCCGTTCTGGATAGAGCCTAAAGGACTCCCTCCGCACTATTTATTTATTAGATAAAATTATATACAATATTACAGACGAAGTCTAAAAATTGTATATAAAAAAAAGTAATTATCATAATAACAAGCAAAAATTTGAGAAAAAAAAATCATCTTACACTCACAAAAGTTCAAACATGCTCGACATATTTTCATCCATCTTGACGCCCAAACAAATCACAATCCGGTGTCGATGTCACTGTTCCCAAACCACTGCAACCAAGAATCAACAGTGGCGACCACCAGAAAAGCACCGAGAAATGAAGCTTGACGAAGTCCTAGAGAATGAATTTAATTGTCTTGGATCCTGTAACCAAATTAATCAAAAGGAATAGCGGTGGAGTAGGAAACTACGTAGTTTCCAATTCCGGTGGAAGGGACTGTCAGTTTAGCGTGACAAAATCATCAAATGAGTCCTCCCACCCAGGGCAGGACGGGAGATTTTGGGGTCACGGTAATTCGTTAGTCCCGCGACCCCGGCAGGCTTTTGGCCCTCCGAGGGGCCCCGTCTGCATTGTGCTGACACTCTTTGAGGCGTGCGTGGAACACAACGCTCCGTCGACTCGGGCATGGTCCATGGTCGGACAGCGAGTCGCCCAAGGCGATTGGCCACATCACCATTTCTGCCTGAAAAACAAGATTTTAAGTGTCCAAGACAAAGAGCAAAGAAAATGAATATCACCTTAATATTATGATTCGGCGTCCTAAATTCTAATCAATATGCAAGTAGCCGTTGTAATTAGAGTTTAGTTAGGTAGTTTAGGCCATTAGTCATTACGTTTGCATATAATTATGCAAATGCATAACCAGCTCATAAAGTGCCCATGGCTGGCATACAGATATTTTCTATTTTCGGACGGTAGATGCGAAGTTAGCCGTAATATAGCCGCCATAGCGGGTCCACTGCTGGTTGGTTGGTCTCAATCTGTCTTTAAAGTTTTTGTTCAAGGGTATTAGATGTTAGGTTCTTATTTTCCTACTATTCCACTATTCTTTTCCGAATAATTTCCTTGCAGCTTTCAAGACAGCTAAATTCGTTCTGCGGGACTTCGTCGACCTCTGTGTGACGCTTTTCTGGTGATCGCCACTGTTGATTATGCCTTTCAGTGATTTAGGAATAGGGTGTTGGGACCCTTGGCGGCTGCACAGTTAGAGCAGTGGCTGTACGATTAACTGCTGTGGAACGTGTCGCGCATTCGATCGCCGCACGGAACAAATATTTTTATGACCTTCTTCCTACTAATAGTTGTCTCGGGTCTCACTCTAAGTGTAGCAACAGCATCAACTCAGATATAGGCCTTTCTTGGGCTGCGCCACATAGCCCTGTCCATTGGTCTATATAGCAGGGGGGCGTACCATACCTATAAGTGAATTAAAATGTTTGTAAACGCACCTACAACACAGGATTTATTCTTAATTAGGAGATGCTTAAAAAAATGTGTAAAGCCAATATCCCACACATTTATGTACACGTGTAAGCATATAAGCCATTGTGTTCAATACCTAACTCCGTCACTATTATCAGAGGAAGCTGCAAGCTGTAATTAATGAACAGCAGAGCTTAGCCACTAATTAAATTGCAAGCAAATAGCCGAGCGTTATACGAACTACCGGACACAGTAATTATAATTATAGCCCTTGTGTGTTTGCGACGTTCTATGTATCAACTAGGGTGTTATTAGAACTACTGTATACGTAGAGGAAGATTGAATTTAGTCTGGCTTAGATACATGCTTGCATGGATTATTGTTTCCAAGCTCTTGCCCGCAGCTTCGGCCGAGTCAGTCGAATAGGGGCTTTCTAATAATTTTCTGATTGAAAAAGAGTGTACAATGTACATGTCTAGTCTAGTCCATGTGCAAGAAACACTCTTGCTGGGTCTTCTCCATAGGGATCTACATTTTGGAATGGGCAAATACGGTACTTTCACAGTAAATGTTTTGCGACTGGGACAGCTCCATTTTTTTTCTTTTGATAGTGTAAAAGTGGCTGCCTACTTGAAATAAACGCTTTTGTTTTTTTTTTGCTCCTGGTGGTTCGTCCCGAGCAATTTACGAGCAAGATCTTACCTTGTTAGTTTATTTATTACATATTCAACCCAAATTCTTGTAAAATACAAAATTTTCTCACATATGCACTAATCTTGTAATCCGTCACAACATAAAAAAATCCATATCTCTAAAACTACTGAACCGATTTTGATGAAACTTGCAGTGTACCCTAAGTTGAACAACACCTAGTACAACAAAAAAAGAATTACGTTCCGGAGATATGCGTGCACAAACATAAAAACATACATACATACATACATACATACACTTATGAAATTTGGCACATTTGTTCAGACGCTGATATAGACTAACATATATGAAAACTGGGCAGTTCTGATAATATTACATACATACGGGTCGAATTGATAACCTCCTTTTTTTGAAGTCGGTAATAAAAACTTATCTGTAATACACAAATAAATTCTACCAAGGCTTTGTTACAACGTTAAAAATGTTTCGATTAATATACAAACACATTTAAACGCAAGTTTTTTTCTCATCGGTAATTATATCTTTAACGTTACGAGTATTTATATACCTCTCTCAACTTGTTATATGTTCAAACATCTAGTCAACATCGTACAATACAATAATAAGCACTTATTTTCAATTTAATCATTTCTATTTTTAGGGTTCCGTAGCCAAATGGCAAAAACGGAACCCATATAGATTCGTCATGTCTGTCTGTCTGTCTGTCCGTCCGTATGTCACAGCCACTTTTTGTCGAAAGTATAAGAGCTATCCTGTTGAAACTTGGTAGGTAGATGTATTATGTGAACCGCATTAGGATTTTAACACAAAAATAAAAACAAAACAAATTTTGGGGGTGCCCGCCATACTTAGAATTAAAACTCAATTTTTTTTTCTAAACCCATACGTGTGGGGTATCTATGGGTAGGTCTTTAAAAATGATATTGAGGTTACTAATATCATTTTTTTTTAACCTAACAATTTGCACGAGAGACTTCCAAAGTGGTAAAATGTGTGTCCCCCCCCCCTGTAACTTCTAAAATAAGAGAATGATAAAACTAAAAAAAAATATAATGTAGACCTTAACAAAAACTTCCAACGAAAATTGGTTTGGATGAGATACAGTTAGCAGTTTTTGAGATATAGTACATTTTCAAAAACCGCAAATATAACTTTGCCATTCATACAAACACTATGAAAAATAAAGTTATTTTTATTGTTTGTGTACATTACTTACCTACTATACTTTTTTATTTGAGTATACTTTCTGGTGGGGAGGCTTACGTCCCGCAGGGGACGGCAATTGACTCAAGAAAAGAGAGAATTACGCACCACAAAATAATTATTATCACTGCCCAAAAACAAATGAACATCACATATAAGATTAAGCACTCTCCACACGAACAAAAGAAAATGTTCGCTACCCTTGCCACTGGCCGAATAAGCCCCAATTACCGTATTTTCCCGATCTCGTAATACCCTGTTAGCTACCTTAGCACGTTAATAGTGGCCATATGTTCCCAATATGGGTGATTTGGGTGAATTTGGTGCGCAAGCGGCGTGATAAACTGTGACCCGAATATGGGAGAACTTGATGATGTATGGGGACCTTTCTTTTGGTGATTACAGGGGTATTGTTCAGTGTGTATAGGCAATTATGATATATGTATGTACAGGTTCATAAATGGCACGTGTATGGAAAACAAACAATATGAAATCCCAATAAATGCTTCATATAAACCTATTTTTCAGATTTATTCTTCAAAAGAATCGATCAGGTTTTGCAAATATAATTCCAGATAAGGTTAGATAAAGCTTATATGAATCAAAACTCATCTTAATGCTGTGTTTTTATTTTTCAGCGTAGTTACATATTTGCAGCACTGTCTTAAAAGTGTGAAGGAACTGGGTAGTTTTTAGTCAGTAATAGCCTAATTTAACAGTCCTATTCGCTCCTGATTATTTTTAAAACTGTAAACTGTTTTCTGTCTTTTATATCTTGTGCAATTGTGCATACTTGAATTTGAGGTTTTGAGAAACTAATTTATTTAAAACAGTAATTCTGTTTTACGTCTGTCACAAACACTCACCTTATCTCTCAGTTCCAGTTTTCATTTCCATCAGACTTTTAAAAAAAAAGCAAGATCAAAATGATCATGAAGACACGTTTATAAGGGTACCTTGTAACTAATTACGTAGCGAGTGGTCACGAGGCTGCCATCCAATCTAAAAACTAACTGATCTTGAGCTGTCTTGGCGAGCTCGCCGAGTCTTGTAGTAGCGTTGGTTTGTTTCACTTGGTACTTGGTAATGCAGCCGTCTTTTAGCTTTATCCTGAGCGTTATTGGTGAGAGACCAAACTGCCCTTTCCTGATGCACTAGTCCCTTATGCATGCCTGCAGGCCCTGTTTAGAGGGAAAGTTTATGAACTAAACTTTATTTGTGATTTTGAAATTAATTTATTTTGCTTATGGTTACTAACATAGTTGTAAGTATTTTTACCGACTTCAAAAAAGGAGGTTATCAATTCGACCCGTATGTATGTAATATTATCAGAACTGCCCAGTTTTCATATAATATATGTTAGTCTATATCAGCGTCTGAACAAATGTGCCAAATTTCATAAGTGTATGTATGTATGTATGTTTTTATGTTTGTGCACGCATATCTCCGGAACTATAAGTTCGATTTAAGTAATTCTTTTTTTTTTGTACTAGGTATTGTTCAACTTAGGGTACACTGCAAGTTTCATCAAAATCGGTTCAGTAGTTTTAGAGATATGGATTTTTTTATGTTGTGACGGATTACAAGATTAGTGCATATGTAAGAAAATTTTGTATTTTACAAGAATTTGGGTTGAAATATGTAATAAATAAACTAAAAAGGGTAAAATAAAAACTTTTTTTTTTAAAAAGTACCGACTTCAAAACAAATACAAAAAAGTTTAAAATAACTTTTCTTTCGGAAGTCGGTGGCTTTGTTTTGTTGTGTCATTGACTATTGCCACCGACTTCCGAAAGAAAAGTTATTTTAAACTTTTTTGTATTTGTTTTGAAGTCGGTACTTTTTTTAAAAAAAAGTTTTTTTCTGTAATTGTCTTCTGTACGTTGTGTATATTTGGGACTGCAATGTCTATTAGGTAGGTAGTTTTATTATCATTAAAATTACTATAACCTCTGATACACGGACTTCTCGAAGCGCTCAGTCGATTATATCGATTGTTTAAAGCAGATACCTAAGTCACACTTATAGACGGAACCGCTCAAGCAGTCGAACTGCTTCAGGAGCAGTTGATACCGAATGCTAGAGCTACTGCAGCAACAGCTTACAAATGGCAGCTTTAAGCATTGAATCTACTTAGATTCAGTGATCAACTTACCTACTCCTAAGTTGATCACTGACTACTGTAGTCTGTGTATTGGTGGCCTTTTTTAAAAAAAAATATCGCAGTAGTCTATAGATAAAATGATTAAATTAGGTACTGACTGGAGCATAACTTATCCACTTTAGACTTTTGCTAAAAAGTTTAAAATATTATTTTAACTAGTAAAAAATGAATTATACACCGTGACTTTTTAGTCGTCTTACAAAAGTTGTCCACTTAATGTGTCCGACCTAAAATACCTCTAGGTGAGTTTAATTTTTTTTAAATCGTTAATAATAATTTTTATTTTTTAATAAATAGGTACATTAGAAATATGAAACACCCTGTTAAAATGTTTATGTATCAATCTGTAGAGTATACCTACCCAGCGCAATAGTCGGGTAGATCATTCCATTTCCATTTTCTATGAGACAAGGGCGTTTCTAACTACGCCTTGTGTCATAATAACCAATTAAATTTTTATTATCAAATTTTTCAAATCTCTTAAATACATTTTTTTTTTATTATAAACGCGTTCTAGTCATTGGATACATGAACTGGGCTGCAGCTTTTGTAAGACGACTAAAAAGTCACGGTGTATAAGTACACAAAACATCATCGAGTTAAGACATCTTAGTTAAATGACGTAGGAAACTTCATCAAAACGCAAATTACCTAGCTTACTAATAAGTCTAATCAATTACGTACTACAGTTCACATAAATAAATGACTCACCTATTTGACACCATGTTGATACCTGGCAGTACTTTAAATTATTACGTTTATGACATCAGAAGTGAGATTGCGTTGCTGAAATATTTAGGCAGTCTAAACGGCCTCTTTAGCAGAATCAGAATTATTGTAAATCGCGATAAAAATCGTTCAGTTTTGATTCCCAAAGATAACAAACAGTCATTCCTCCTTGGGTGGAGCGAAAGGGATTGTATGTTGGGGAATCCTACTGACTAAAATCCATGGTGTTCCTTCAATAGCCCTTTACGCGCCAGCACTTAGCATTATACCTGTTTAGACAATTCTGCGACCCCAGGCTATGAACGCGTGCGACACGAGAGGCATCGCTTGCGCATTGCCGACCTTGCAACTTTTCCAGCCCCTTTTTAAGGGTGTGAAGAAAGTAGGATAAATTGGAGTATTCTATCGAAATTCATATAATGATTCTCATTAAGCGGCCGTTTTAGACCACCAGTACCTATTTCATTGAGCAAACAGTTGATTTTTGTTCCAATTCAAAACTGTTTCGCACAATTATTCACGTGTTTTGAACAATAATATGTTGACTTACAAAGACTTGTTTGTTTTGTTGAAAACTTGTTATTTTAGCGTGTGTTGATGACGTATGAAGTTGTTTTGCTTCCTAGATTCATTGTTAAAGTGTTCTATTTATAATTATGTTGATTGAGGAAAACTCATATTTACCAGAAAGATAATAATGAATATCTATTTTTGGTTTTTTGACCTATAATTTACACCAAGATAATGCTGTTTCACCATGGATTTTAAAGTAGTCTTCGTTAAGACATGGAAATTACTTAAACGCCCACACTTTGAAGACAACACTACCTCTACAAACTCTTAGGTAATGTTGAGGAAGGAGGAGGAGGAGGGGAACAGGGAGGAGGAGGAGGGGAACAGGTAGGAGGAGGAGCAAGTCCTGTCCATCTTTAGCGAAACCCCAGTTTCTATCCTTATAATACCTATTTATATTTAACCAATCTGTTACGATGTGCACAAATATAATGATTAATTTGTACCAAAATTATGCACTTAATTATTAAAACATTCTACAGCCAGAATATTACTAGATCAGCGTGTATATTAGGACGCAAGCGGACCGTACTACCAACCGTATCTCATAAGAGCTAGCTATAGTATCGCAAGGTTGGTGCACTGTTAACTTGTATATAAAGCGCTCAGTAGCGCTGTAGCGCTGAACTGCCGTTTATCAGTGCTGGTCTTTACCTGAGATGGATTGCCTGATTGATATAGTGGAAGTAGTAAGCGATGGAAAATCTCGGTTTAAATGTACCTACGGCTACGTTTAGAAGTGGTTCCTCTTTTCTGTTTTTTTTATTACTGTTAATGCAGTATCTGGGTTGCAAAGGTCAGGTAGGGAGGCGTTTTATGTAAGATACTCTGGTATTAAGCTGTTTCCATTTAGCTTAACTATTTGGGAAAAGGGTTTCCAAAACAAGCAGGTGATGATTTTTAAATTACCTTTTTCATCCATACTAGTTATAATCTAAAACAAAATTCAATGGATTTATTTTCAAAAATTAAGTATAATTATTGAAAGTTTGCAAAGTCGAACATTGTATTTTTTTATTTATTACCTAAAACAAACAAAATCTTATCTTATCTTAATTAAATTAGCTACCGATTCTTACAAAGGTATACACTAGACTAGAACACATTTCGCCATTAATATTAAAATGTCCTATACTTAATAGAAGTCAAGTTTTTTGCAATCAACTGAGCATCATATAGTCCTAACAACTTTTTGCCTGACCTGAGAACGAAACACAAAACATGATCCTTAACAACACCCCTTGCGACTACCAAACCAAAAAGCGAGTAAATAAACAACCACAACCGTATTTATCTTCTGAACAAATACTTAAACAACAACACGGCAGTACTAACAAGTAACAACATCTAACTGCACTAAATCCAGCTCAATTTTACGATGAATTGTGAAAATAGAACTAAATAATACCGACAAACGTCCACAAAACGAGCTACAGATCTAATACCGATATATTATTCGTAAGCTTTCGTCCGAATACTAACGTCGAGCACTGAGTTACAACCCCAGAGGGGGTGAAATCTACTCCGTAACTTATCTATTATTCAAACTTTCCTCAGGTATGAATGTTCATTAGTGTTAAAATAAATACGTTGAGATCTTTTCATGTTCAGTGAGCTTTTTATCAAAGAAACGGCAAAATAAACTCTCAAACTATGATGGGTTGAGAGCTTATTTAGCCGGTCCTTCGGTCCGCGCGGTGAAGCGGATCTCACTTTGCAGTACCTTGTATGAAATCCACTGATACTTTATACACGTATATTGGTCCACAGCGCGGATTAGCGGCGCTCTACTTTAGCTATCCCCCCGACCGCGCGGAAGAGCGGAAATCTGTGAGAATAGCCATATTAAAAATGTCATAGGTGATTGAGCTGAGAAGCTTTTATGAAAGTTACAATTTGATGGGCACTTTGATTGTTTCGAATTTTTTATTGATTTCGCTTTATTGACAGGCAGGTGAAACTTTAGTTTGACCTGTAATCAAAGACTTCAAAATTTAGTTTTGAGATTTCAAACAAGTAATTGTTTGATGTAATCAGGGATCTCTTTCGCAGAAAAGGGGTCGTTAACTTAAAGGTTGCGGGCAACTTCTATATAAGACAGATTCGACAAGGTGACTGGCGTAGTGGCTAAACGGCTGTTTGCTACACTGCATGTCGCAGATATGATTCTTATACGAAACAAATATTTTTATGGCCTACAGGTAGTTTCTTTAGGCCAACTTCCGTAAACGCACCCACATAGAGAAATATTCCGATAAAAAAAATTTGCTCAACATGGCATTGCTTTGAAGATCACAAACACGGACAAAGTTCACACTTGCATACTACAATAAAAAAAAACTTTTTTCAAAAAAAAATTAACCGCCTTCAAAAACAACCACAAAAAAGGGTAAAATAACCTACAAAATAGCTTTTCTTTCGGAAGTCGGTGGCTTTGTTTTTTTATTTCGTTGTCTTTTATGCCACCGACTTCCGAAAGAAAAGCTATTTTGTAGGTTATTTTACCCTTTTTTGTGGTTGTTTTTGAAGGCGGTTAAATTTTTTTTGAAAAAAGTTTTTTATTTTACTCTTTTTAGTTTAAATATTCAACCCAAATTCTTGTCAAATACATCATTTCTTACATGTGCACTAGAATTTGGTAATCCTTAGCACTGGTATTAAAATCGCTCATGTACACAATAAGCTAATAAAATTCCCTATCAAAAACTGCTGAACCGATTTTGATGAAACTTACAGTGTTCCCTAAAGTGAACTATTCCTCGTACAGCAAAAAAAGAATTTTGAAAATCGGTCCACAATTGGCGGAGTAATCGCGTAACAAACACTCAAAAAAGTAAAAATCATCACATCATCTATATATATAAAAGCGAAAGGTCACTCACTCATAGGACACGAAATCTCTGAAACTACCAGTACTAGGGGTTTAAAATTTTGCATATGGGTTCTTTTTAGGACGTAGGTGCTCGCTAAGAAGGGATTTTGCGATATTACGCCCCTAAGGGGTTGTTTTTGGGGTTGACAGTTTGTATGAAACTTTGTTGCTACAAGTACTAGGAGTTTTAAATATTGCATGCGGGTTCTTTTTAGAAAGTAGGTGCTACTTACGAAAGGGGTTTTTAGAAATTCGACCCCTAAGGTGTTGTTTTTGGTGTTGATAGTTTGTTTGAAACTTTGTTATTATAAGTGCTCGGAGTCTCAAATTTTGTATGGAGGATATGTTTAGGAGGTAGATGCTCAATTAGACGGGATATTGCGATATTTGACCCCTAAGGGGTTGTTTTTGATGTTGATAATTTGTTTGAAACTTCGTTATTATAAGTGCTAGGAGTCTCAAATTTTGTATGGGGGATATGTTTAGGAGGTAGATGCTCACTTAGACGGGATATTGCGAAATTTGACCCCTAAGGGGTTGTTTTTGATGTTGATAATTTGTTTGAAACTTCGTTATTATAAGTGCTAGGAGTCTCAAATTTTGTATGGGGGATATGTTTAGGAGGTAAATGCTCAATTAGACCGGATATTGCGATATTTGACCCCTAAGGGGTTGTTTTTGATGTTGATAATTTGTTTGAAACTTCGTTATTATAAGTGCTAGAAGTCTCAAATTTTGTATGGGGGATATGTTTAGGAGGTAGATGCTCACTTAGACGGGATATTGCGAAATTTGACCCCTGAGGTGTTGTTTTTGGTTTTGATAGATAGAGGTCTCAAATTTTGCATGGGGATTCTTTTAAGGACATAAATGCTCACTAAGACGGGATGTTGCGAAATTTACCTCTAAGGGGTTAGTTTTCGGCATAGATAGTTTGTATGAAACTTTGTTACTACAAGTACTAAGAGTTTCAATTGTTACATGAGGGTCATTTTTAGGACGTAGGTGGTACTTACGACGGGATGTTAGGAAATTCAACCCTTGAGGGGTTGTTTTTAGGGTTGATAGTGAGGAGTCTCAAATTTTGCAAGGGGTACTATTTAAGTAGTAGGTGCTACCTAAGACGGAATATTGCGAAATTCAATACCTAAGGGGTTGTTTTCGGTGTTGATGATTTGTATGAAACTTTATTACTACAAGCAGTAGGAGTTTCAAATTTTGCATAGCGATTCTTTTTATGCTGCCTATGACGGGATTTTCTGAAATTCTATCCCTAAGAGGATGTTTTTGGGGTTCATAGTTTGCATGAAACTTCGTTATTACAAATGCTGGGAGCCTCAAAATTATGCATAGAGATTTTTAGGACGCGGCCATCGCACACTTTTGAGCACGCCGCAATCGCGGCAGGCATGCTAACGAAGGAGGAGGCGGGACGCGTGAGGGAGAGGACAGCGTCCACCTTACAGCCCAGCCGCAGTGGTAGACGCCCACTGCAACGGACGTCGCAAGACGATTTCCGGCCACCGTAGGTGCGGCCATGTGGACGGCGAGTAATGGGCGACCATGGACCATGCCCGGGTCGACGGCGCGTTATGTTCCACGCGCGCCTCACAGAGTGTCAGCACAATGACGGGGCGTCCCCTTAGAGGGCCAAAGCCTGCCGGGGTCGCGGGACTAACGAATACCGTGACCTTGGAACGTAAAGGGCTATTGAAGGACACCGTGGCTTTTAGTCAGTACAAGTCTGACAGTCCCTCCTACCCTAAGAGGACTCATTTGATGAATTTAACACGCTAAAAAAAAGATGCTCACTAAAACGCGACTTTGTTCTTGATAGTTATGAGTCTCAAATTTTGCTTATGGGTTTGTTTTAGGACATACCTAGGTGCTACCTCAGGCGGGATTTTGCGAAATTTGAACCCCTGAGGGGTTGTTTTTGGGTTGATAGAATTATTGTTGTATATCAATTTAGATTTTCCAAAAGTGTCCCATAAGGAGGGTGGCCGGGAGTAGAAATTCACAGATAAAAAGTTCGAAATACGCGCAGACGAAGTCGCGGGCGAACTGCTAGTCCATCAATAAAAATGCTCACAAAATAAAAAGTACTGAATCAAATTGGATGAATTTTTATGGGACCAATGGGAAAGTATACTGCATCGAACGAAAAAAGAATTACACTAATCGGACCAGAAACCTCGGAGTAATCGATGTACATACATAAAAAAAAAAAAACATACCGACCGAATTGAGAACCTCCTCCTTTTTGAAGTCTGTTAAAAATCTATTTCAATAATACCTACATAATGTTACAACGCGTGGAACTACAATGTTCTAAATTCTCTATACATCCCTGTCATGTTGCAGCACTAAGTTTGTAATCCTAGAGTACAGAAACTATGCTATATCTATGAAACTAGCTGGTACCTGCGGTTCCACCCGCTTTTGAGTTAAGCTTGATATGGCGATAGCTTTAGAGATTCTAATGGCGCAAGTCCGTTCGAATTATTTGAGATCGCTCTTTTGACATCTGCTTTGGGATTTATAGAGTTGCTCGTCTATTTATGCTAGTTGATTTTACCTACAAAGGGATTTTTAAAGCGAAATGCTAATATTTGTGTCGTTGCAGTTGTATGGATGGATGGATGTTTGGCACTCTTCGTGACACTGACTGCTAAGCCTATGCATGTTTGGTACACAGATAATTTATAGCCTCGGTTTACAAAAAAACCGGCCAAGTGCGAGTTGGACTCGCGTGAAGAGGGTTCCGTACGATGTTACCTATCACGTTTTTTTTTAATCTGACCCATATTGGTACTCACAATATTGAGTGATTTATCATGTTATTTTAATATCATGGACTTCTTATAGGTTTTCCTATAATCTATAAGTAGATAACTAATTTATGTATTTTTAGGTTCAGTAGTTTCGGAGATAAGGGGGGGGGGGAATGGTCAAATTTCGTCTATTTTCTTGAATAACTTGGAAACTATTTATTTTCAAATTACAAAAAAAATATATTTAAGATTGTCTCAACAAGACCTTTCATTTGATATGTCACACGATGCAGTTTTCAATTTTTTTTTTAATTTTCCCCTTCCCCCCAAAATTTACCTCCCATATACAGATATGGACTTCTTATAGGTCATCCTATAATCTATAAGTAGAAAACTAACTCCTGTATTTTTTTCAAAATTTTAGGTTCAGTAGTTTCGGAGATAAGGGGGGGGGGGGAATGGTCAAGCTTTGTCTATTTTTTTTGAATAACTTGGAAACCATTTATTTTAAAATTACAAAAAAAAATACTTTTAAGTTTGTCTCGACAATACCTTTCATTTGATATGTCACACGATGTAGTTTTCAATTATTTATTTTTTAATTTTCCCTTTCCCCCCCAAAAATTACCTCCCATATACAGATATGGACTTCTTATAGGTTATCCTATAATCTACAAGTAGAAACTAATTCCTGTATTTTTTTCAAAATTTTAGATTCAGTAGTTTCGGAGATAAGGGGGGGGGAATGGTCAAACTTCGTCTATTTTTTTTGAATAACTTGGAACCTATTTATTTTAAAATACAAAAAAAAATACATTTAAGATTGTCTCAACTAGACCTTTCATTTGATATGTCACACGATGCAGTTTTCATATACAGGGTGATTTGTTATTCGATGCAGTCCTTGAAATGGGTGATACTAGACCTTATTTGCAACAATTTTAACCCCGACAATATGGGGTCTAAACTGACTGGTTTTAGAGATATCGGACTTTAAAGATTTTTCGAAACATTTCTACCTCTCCCTTATTAAGTGCTTATTGATAGAAAGTAACGATAGTCACCGCTTAGAATTTATGCTTTTCTGATAGAATATGAACGACTGAATCTAGTGAATACAAGTTTGTTATAAAAATAATCATATCTTGGGAAATTAAGTGTCATAAAGTTTCTGTTTTGAAGATTTCTGAAAACTTTCCTTGTCTTTCAAAGCATATTTTTCAAAATAAATGTATGACACTTGGTGTACAAATTACAGAAAAAACTTCCTTGTCTCATTACCTTTCTAAAATGGTGCCACAGTATCCACTTTTGGTTAGTGTCTTACCAGAAAATTAGGGTTGTTACTGACAAAGTAGTAAATCAAAGAAAATCGGTTCTAATGTTTTTTCGACCCAACATTTTTTTTCTGTGGTTTTTGTCCAAACTGCTATCTGATATTAGCTTTTTGAGTTAATGCGCTTAATTTTGGTCGATCGCATCAAGCAAAATCGGTCTTTATCTGGAGTATTTTTACCTATGGACCAGATAGTCAAACCATCAATTTTCTTTCATTTGAAACAGCTACTTGAAACAAATGTACAGTGACAGAATGTTTAAAAGCTCTGGTTTCGCAAAAAAAAACTAAACTGACTTGCATAAAAGTTGGGTCACCCTACTTGTAGGACAGGTAAAAATACTCCAGATAAAGACCGATTTTGCTTGATGCGATCGACCAAAATTAAGCGCATTGACTCAAAAAGCTAATATCAGACAGCAGTTTGGACCAAAACCACAGAAAAAAAATGTTGGGTCGAAAAAACATTAGAACCGATTTTCTTTGATTTACTACTTTGTTAGTAACAACCCTAATTTTCTGGTAAGACACTAACTAAAAGTGGATACTGTGACACCATTTTAGAAAGGTGATGAGACAAGGAAGTTTTTTCTGTAATTTGTACATCAAGTGTCATACATTTATTTTGAAAAATATGCTTTGAAAGACAAGGAAAGTTTTCAGAAATCTTCAAAACAGAAACTTTATGACACTTAATTTCCCAAGATATGATTATTTTTATAACAAACTTGTATTCACTAGATTCAGTCGTTCATATTCTATCAGAAAAGCATAAATTCTAAGTGGTGACTATCGTTAATTTCTAATAATAAGCACTTAATGAGGGAGAGGTGGAAATTTTTCGAAAAATCTTTAAAGTTCGATATCTCTAAAACGAGTCAGTTTAGACCCCATATTGTCGGGGTTAAAATTGTTGCAAATAAGGTCTAGTATCACCCATTTCAAGGACTGCATCGAATAACAAATCACCCTGTATATATTTTTTAATTTTCCCTTTCCCCCCCCAAAAATTACCTCCCATATACAGATATGGACTTCTTATAGGTTATCCTATAATCTATAAGTATAAAACTAATTTCTGTATTTTTTTCAAAATTTTAGGTTCAGTAGTTTCGGAGATAAGGGGGGAGGGGGAATGGTCAAATTTCGTCTATTTTCTTGAATAACTTGGAAACTATTTATTTTAAAATTACAAAAAAAAATACATTTAAGATTGTCTCAACAAGATATTTTATTTGATATGTCACACGATGCAGTTATCAAAACTTTTTTTTTCATTTTCCCCTTCCCCCCCAAAAATTACCTCCCACATACAGATTTCATCTATTCACGTCACACCTCTGTGCTTGGGTCACAGGAATTGATATGTGTACCAAATTTCAACCCAATCGGTCTAGTAGATTCGGAGATAATTGACTGTAAGCGACAGACAGACGGACACACGAGTGATCCTATAAGGGTTCCGTTTTTTTATTCGGACGTACGGAACCCTAAAAAGGCATACTTTTTGTCCATCCAACCATAATTTTCTTTGGGTGTAAAATCATCAAATGAGTCTTCACAATCTGGGTGGAGCTGAAGTCAGTACAAGTCACTGAGACTCAAACTATAACCCACCCTGTTTCTTCAGTTGCCCTGTGTGTTCCAGGACCGCAGTGACCTTTTAAGACAGTCCCACGACCCTATGGACATTCCAACCATCCTCACAAACTTAAAATATTTTAATAGTAGTATGTAATTTATTTCACAAAGACATTTCTGGAAACCGCGCATTTTTCTGGCATGAAAAGAGTACCCTATGGCACTTGGGAATACCCTAGCTTTTTATCATTGAAAGAATTTAGGAAGTCAGTACCTCCACATAGTAATATTCCCAAACCATTTCACTTGGAAACCAAGCCATCGAACCTATACTTATGTACGTAGTTCAATCACATACGAGGGAAACAACTTTATGTACGTGGAATATCGTCCGTAACCCAATTATTGGAAAATTCTGACAGGTATCTCGAAACCTGCGCTTTGCGAGGGTTCTCGATGTGTTGACAAAATTGTCCAATTGGCCATCCATGAACTAACTGCAGTATTCCTTGATAGACCTAGATACGTTTTCAATTTAACGTTTACCTACCACCTGTCCATACTCTACGTAGTTCTAGTTACATTTGTTTGAAACCACTACAAAAGCGACGTAATGTGGCAGAGTTTTGGGTGAAGCTAATTCATCTATACACCGTGTTCCGGACGATATACATAAACTTCGACCAGATGTTCAAACCACGGAAGTAAGCATTTTTCATTATGGACACATTAATAAATTCTTATTTTTTATTTTTTGTTAATTTTCATACATACTAAATACCTAGACGTAAATAACCCGATATGCATGCCTCTTTATCCGAATTGGCAACGTCATTCATAACATTTGGCGGGCTGAAACAAATGAAATGCAAATAGTATTTGATAGATTTCAAATTAAGATACTTTCTCACTGCATAGCTCAATTAAATTTCATTAAATGAAATTACAAATATCTTTGTAACGAAGCCTTTTTTAATTACTACTTCCTTTGTTGGATTTGATTTGTAAAAGCCATAGAAGTATTTGCTAAAGTTTATGGATAACGTGAAGAACACGGTGTATATAAGTAGTACAAGGAATCATCGACATGACGAAGAAAAAGTTTAAGACTCTTGCCAAAATGTCAAATAGAGGTTGTATCAACAGGTAAATGTTTTGAATGAGGTTATTTTTTCACTTTTGAAGGTTGTTTTCTTTGAGAAATGGTTTATTTAAATCGGTTCTACCGTTTTGAGGTGCTGCTTTTTTACCATGCATCTAGTATTTTTCATATTTATTCAATTGACATGGCTTGGCCACCGTGACCCTGGAACGTAAAGGGCAAGTGAAGGAACATGGTGGATTTTAGTCTGTAACAGTCTAAAAATACCTTTCGCTCCGTCCAGGGCGGGAGGAATCATTAATTTGATAACTTTACCTACATTTAAAAAATAAAAATCTCGTAACGTGGGTAAAAGGAAATCACGTGGCTAATCCCACCACTTTTAAGCCCTCCATACAGTTTAATTGTCACCGAAATTTCGCCCCAAATCCCGCGCGGGACTCGCTTCTCTTTAGCCATAGCTTAAACAGGGAACCGATCAATTTATCGAATTTTGTTTGTTCGAATTTCATTACACCGAAAACTATTGACCGACATCTCTTTTGCTATATGCATTATTTGACATATTTTCAGTTCATCGAAGTATCATTAGCCATAAGTATTATTTTACCGAAGTATGTTCCGCCGATTAACAAAATAACTTTTTACTATTGACCGAAACCTCTTTTAAACTTTTTTCAATTGCCAAAAGATTTATTTGCCATATTTTCACCATATCGAAATAACATTTTACCGAAAAATTAAATTACTGTCATAAAAATTCAATATATTGTGCTACAAAACTTTGTGGCGGAAACGAAATGCTGCAAAGCCGACTTTACGTAGTCTTGTCTGCCCTACCCCTAGAGTGTAATTTAAAATCGCGTAGGCGCGGAGGGGTGGGGTGGCCCGCGAGCGGAGAAGCAGGTGGTTGGAACGGCCGCCACCGCGGCTGAGGCTGGCCGGCGAAGCCGGCCAGTAAACCGTAGCTGCGGTGGTGAGCGTTCAAATCATCTGCGACGATAAGCTCGCGTGGTGCCACCCAAAACCCCGCAGCGCCGGAGCCATGACAGAAACAATGCTTGTTGCATGTTGCATGCTTGCTTGCATGCTGCATGCTTGCTTGCATGCTGCATGCTTGCTTGCATGCTGCATGCTTGCTTGCATGCTTGCTTGCATGTTTTTGTGGTGCTTGTTTGCATGTCGCATATCTGTTTTATGCTGTATGCAAGTGTATCACAATACAAACCTTTTTACAAACACAAGAACAACGCAATAACAAACAAAAGAGTATCAAGAATCACACAAAATCCGCAAAAAGATTCGGACACACGTGCTAGCCATAACACCCCTAAAGGTGAAACCGCACTAGACGGAACTGCGCGACATGACGCGTCAAAATATTCTTTATATGAAATTATACGAGACATCACGCACTAAGCGGCAACGGAACTACACTGCAACCGAACTGCGTGGCAAAGAAAAGCGTCGTGTCGCGCAGTTCCGCTGCAGTGCAGTTCCGCCTAGTGCGGTTTCACCTTTACAGTCCAACTATGTAATTAACAGCAAATGTCATTAATGATAAAACAATACCCGTCAGAGTTATATTATCTTATATGACTTTTGTACAATTGTTTTGTATATCTACCTACATTCCAATGGCGCAAGTGTGCACTTTCTAGGTGTTTGGTGAAATGAAAATATGACAATTAAAACAGTGGTATAATGAATGTTTGGAAACATAATATTTCGAACAACCGTCATTTCGAGTAAGTGTAACATCGGTAAAAAGTTTTTCGGCCAAATGAAGTGTTGGAGTAACGAAAAAAAACGAATAGATAATAGGTTAACTGAACCAGTGGCAAACGTGACTTCGATGAAGTAAAAAAAAACCAAACAATAATAGTTGAAAAGTTTTAGGTCAAATGAAATTCGGTCAAACATTTTTCGATCTTATGATAGGTAACCGCTTAAACATTAACATATTCTAACCTAACAGATGAATGAGCTCCACGAATTGTAGAGACAAAAGCACCAAATTGTAACTGTTGCATACAAATCCAGTGATAATTACCCCGAGTTCGCTTCTACAAATAAATGTTGTATTTGCAGGGATCATTTGTGAATGCTAGTTCATTCGCTGTTAAATACAGGTAATATTAAATTGTGTTGGTGAATCTTGCTGTTTGATAGTAGTTTGGTTGATTTTACTTAGGTGGATTTGTTAGTACATGGTTTTTACGAAAACACAACACTATTTGTCACAGCTCTACTTATAAGTGAACTAAAAGGGCAAGCAGAATTATAATATATTTATGATAAAATTCTATAAAAATATAGTCTATTCTGTTTCGCAACCAGTATAGTCGAATCAACGCCCTGGGTGGGATGGAGGGGACTTTCCTAATCATAGTAACTAAAAACTATTCAGTTCGATTGTCTTTTGTGTTTGAAGGCCGAGGGTTAATAAATAGGCCTTTTGACTTTTTCTTAACCCTTTTTGGACCCCCTAAACATGCATTTGCTTAGGTGTAAAAATTCCGAGATATTCCACATTGGGCACCTGGCACCTGCGAAAAATTTTGATAGGAGCCGTATATAGAATAATTAAGGTGCCATTACTTCAAATGCCATTTCAGCGGGTGCCCAATGTGGAATACCTCAAAATTCCTTGCTTATCAAAGAGTAAGTATCAATTATCAATACTTGGTTCAATTTTAAACTAGCTTAAACTCCATGGAAATTGGTAGTGGCACTTTAGAGCAAACGGTAGGATTTTGCTCTAAACTTTAAAATAATACAATAACCCTTTTCGTGAATAGGTGCGTCCACGCAGAGCGCGCAGCCTCGCGAGGCATTTGCTGCGCGAGGAAACTGACAAACGAGGCTGCTCACTCTGTGTGGACGCGTCTATTGTTTTTTGACCGAGACACGAAACAATATACCTACGCGAGCAAAACAAAAGCCGACATTGGATGGCTCGGGGGCTCGGTCGCTCGACCGCGGCAGCGCTGTCACTTGCCTCGACCGAGGCACGTCCACACCAACCGAGCTGCTTCGCGTGGAAAAGGCTTCGCGAGGCTGCGCGCTCTGTGGGGACGCACCTATTCAAACATTGGGCGTTTTCACAGTACCGAAAAATAAAAGACAGTGTTCTATATGTATATGAATGAAAATACTACCTACACACAAGTCAAATCACAATATTCTTCGTCTAGACACTACATAGAAATATCCCCAACCCTCCCTGGTCCGTACGAGAGGATTAAGGGATCGTGTCAAGGGAATGGATATCAGCGTATCTACATTGATAGCATGCTTTTACGACAATCTGTTTTCTCCGACATTTTGTTGAACTACGTAGCTGTAATATGATCGACAATCGCGAAAAATATCTTAGAAGTGGAAAAGGAAACTATGATGAATACTTCAGTGTAAGATAAGAGCCTTATTTTTTTGCAAAATCTTATAAAAAGATTAAAATACGATATAAGGATTGTTACAAAACGGAACCGCCAAAATCACTCAGTATCTGTAAATTCAAGCCTTTTTCCCATAGACTAAATAAACTTGATTTGGAGTAATTCTCAGTTTATAATTTAAGTATGCATTATGTATGTAGATGTCCTTCAAAGTCCCTGTATTGTTATTTAAAAGATAGCAATTTAGCACTTTTTAATAAATTAGCTGCATCAGTGAACCTTGTGGTAACCTAGAATCGTTTGTTACGCTTATGTTCATGCCCTCATGTTTCTATTTTTTTTTATTTAAATTTTAAAATCAAATATCGGTTACTCCAAATAAATAGACGTTGACTGAAACAGTATCATTTACTACAATTCGACAAAACCCTTTTACTTTCCACGTGAAAAAACATTTTCATCATTTTTATCCGCAAATGCATTAAACAAAGAACCAAATTCGTAACGTATATTGACGAAGCTTCGAGTAAAACATAAATTGTCAGTTGAATGCACTCACTACTGCAGTTGCTGAGTGCATCGACGTTGCCACTGAACTTGGCTACGTCACGGCTTTACTTTCGTGGAATCATGTCATAGGAAAACATAGAAGTCTAACTCCATCTTTGTTGTTGCCAAAATCATAATCATCAATACATTAAGAACAGGGAGCTCTTATTTTTTCCCATTTTACTTGATGTCGCTCGG
Source organism: Agrotis exclamationis (assembly GCA_950005045.1). NCBI lineage: Eukaryota > Metazoa > Arthropoda > Insecta > Lepidoptera > Noctuidae > Agrotis > Agrotis exclamationis. The sequence goes on along the minus strand of OX465423.1, from coordinate 7,966,332 downwards.
CACAACACGAAGCAGCAATCATAAAAAAAAAGTTTAAAGAAAAACAAAAAACCCTTCTGCGTAAAAAATAATAATTGTAAAAAATATGTGAAAACATTAACTTAAATGATAACTAAAAAGAAAGAAACAAGCCCAACGGGTAGCAGGAAGAAGCAGAACAGAACGATTCGCAGTCGGGGCCCCTTGAGAAGATTTGATTGGTAAAATTTAATGGACCTTCCTTTGCGTCGCGCAGTCGGGTGAAAAGTTTGTGATCACCAGCATTTAGTTGATATTTATTTTTTAAGATACATGGATAAAACATTGAAATATTTGATTGTTAAATTCTAAATCTATATTTTTAAATAAAGAATCTAATAAAAACTTTTTTTTTTAAAGTACCGACTTCAAAACAAATACAAAAAAGTTTAAAATAACTTTTCTTTCGGAAGTCGGTGGCAATAGTCAATGACACAACAAAACAAAGCCACCGACTTCCGAAAGAAAAGTTATTTTAAACTTTTTTGTATTTGTTTTGAAGTCGGTACTTTTTTTAAAAAAAAGTTTTTATTTTACCCTTTTTTAGTTTATTTATTACATATTCAGCCCAAATTCTTGTAAAATACAAAATTTTCTTACATATGCACTAATCTCGTAATCCGTCACAACATAAAAAAATCTATATCTCTAAAACTACTGAACCGATTTTGATGAAACTTGCAGTGTACCCTAAGTTGAACAATACCTAGTACAACAAAAAAAAGAATTACTTAAATCGAACACTTATAGTTCCGGAGATATGCGTGCACAAACATAAAAACATACATACATACATACACTTAAGAAATTTGGCACATTTGTTCAGACGCTGATATAGACTAACATATATGAAAACTGGGCAGTTCTGATAATATTACATACATACGGGTCGAATTGATAACCTCCTTTTTTTTGAAGTCGGTAAAAAGAAGAAGAAATAATCTACCGTAACTACATAAAAAGATTTCGATTTTTCAAAGTGATCGCAAACTTTTTTTGATACGTAGCTTCTATCTGAATTTAGTGATATTGATAGTGTTGGCAGTAGCGGTTATTGATTTCATAGCAGACGAAGAAAAGACCCTGATCCTGAAGAATAGTAAATATTATTATGCTAACATAGAAAGCTGAAGAATTTGTATAGTCGAACGTGCTAATCTCAGGAACTATGTACTAGTTCGAATTAAAAAAAAAAAATGGTTCGGAATGTTAAAGAAATGAATGGAATGGTAAATACCATTTATCGAGGAAGGAATATACACACATCAAAAGTGTCTAGGGATCAAGCATTTTTATGCGGATTTCTTGAGATTGAGATGTGGCTTTGTAATAAATTTATGATTTTATAAATTTATATGGATCCTTTTTGGTGCATTTCATAATTTGAATCAGGAACTGTGAATCAAATTCGAGTAAAAGATGAAAATCAGCTGTCAATATTTTCCCTATAAAAACATACAACGCATTGAAGACATTATTAGTGCTACTGTTTCCCTACTACTGATTAAAACCAACGTTATTATGGAGCGGCGACGTCATTTAAGCAGGGAAGAAATGCTCAGAGCCGTGGGAATGATAGAAGCTGGTTCCCGGCAACGTACTGTGGCTTTAGCTCTGAATACAAGTCAGAGTGTTATCAGTCGACTTTGGACACGTTACCGAAGCACTGGTACCGTAGCTGAGCGCCATGGAGGACGGTATCGCTGCACCACACGGAGACAAGACCGATACATTCAAATCTTAACTCGAAGAGCTCCAACAATAACCGCCATGATGTTAGCCGTGAGGCTTCATCACTCTTCAGGGAACTTAATTAGCGACCAAACAGTCAGAAACCGCTTGCATGAAGTGAACCTTCATTCCCGAAGACCGCTACGGGTACCACCTATAGCAATGCACAATCGTAGGATTCGATATCAATGGGCTCTTGAACACAGAAATTGGGCAGAAGAACAATGGCGTTTCGTGTGCTTTTCTGATGAGTCTCGTTTCGGTATGAGACCGGATACAAGACGTATACGACACTGGAGAACCCCTGGACGCCAACAGCGATTAAAATCCTGCCAGGAAGTCCATCCTTATAGTGGTGGAACCATCATGGTATGGGCGGGTATTTGGATCGGCGGAAGAACTGAGTTGATTTGGATCAGAGGCAACCTCAACGCTCAAATTTATGCTGAGACGATTGTATCAGACGTCATCGTTCCTCTACAAGTGCAAATCGGTCCCTTATTTCAGTTAATGCATGATAATGCACGACCGCACACCGCAAGAGTTGTAAGACAGACTCTCGCCGCAGCTAACATCAATGTCCTGCCCTGGCCTGCTCAGTCGCCAGACTTGAATCCGATTGAGCATGCATGGGATATGCTACAGAGAAGAGCTCTGCCGAATATGGAGGGTATCCAGTCGCAAGAAGACCTTTTTTTGTTGTTGCAACGAACATGGGCGGCCATTCCACAGCGTGATTTGGATGAACTCATTTTGAGTATGCCAAACCGATGTTCTTGTGTTGTTAGTGTTCGCGGTAGAAACACGGATTATTAATTGTTTAAGTTACCCAATAAAATTTTAAAGAAAACTGTTATTTCAGTCTTTTTTTCGAACTTTTGTGTTAGTGGTTCAAATGTCAAAAATCCCCTTATTAGGATAATGGCAAATTTCTTTATTAATGTAAAGGTGACTTGGTTTATCGTTACTGTGACAAACGAAAACACTTTATTTGATGAATCCTTAAAGAAAATTTTAATTAATATCAATCAGGAGAAAAGTTATTGCAAAAATATATGTTGATCCCTAGACACTTTTGATGTGTGTACTTTATGTAGCATCACGCTACGACCAATTGGAGCCGAGCAGCGGTTTATTTTTAAAAGTTTTTTTTTTCTTTTTCGCAAACCTTCTTTATCTTTCTGTCAGTTGCCTTACCATACAACGCTAGACGAATGTACTTACTTAATCTTTAGAGGTTATGCATATCTTTTTACTGATTTTCTTTCTGTTACGGTATGAATATGCAAAAGTGGATCGTGCATGCAAGATTATAAAGTTACGTGTTCAATTTGTATGTTTCGTGTCCGACGTTCTGCGTCCGAACTGATTTGAACTTTGATGACTTAATAAGGAATAAATTATACTACCTGTTTCCTGCGGATTCACCTGCTACAACTCGAAAATTATTCCACGGGAACTTAAAATCTGGATAACAAGGTTAAATAAACTATTTGTGTACCAAATTCCATTTTTACGTAAAAGTGTAACAAATGCACACACACATACATACTTACTCACAAATTTTCGCATAGTCTATAATATTAGTACCCCTTTTAAAATCCCGTACAATCATCCTAATTGTTCCAAATTAATGATTTTGATCTGTTAAGTTGAGTCCAATAATTACCTACAGTTTCTACTAACTGCAAAAAAATTATACTCTCTTTCAAAATTATACAGAAAAACAGACAGACAGTCCAAGACATCGAGTACATCCCTTTCATTTTAACAATTAAATTTTAGAAGAGGGTGATTTAATCACCCAATAAGTTGTTTAAAACGCCCACAAACCCTCCTTTGTAATTAAAGTAAAACAATTTCTCCATTTTACTGTAAAGAGCACAAACACCTAAGTCACTTGAATGTGAACCACGTTCTTAAAATAAATTGTTTTGTCTCGTAATAGGCTTAATTGGAATGTATCCTGTAACTTAGTTTGACCCTAACATAATTACATTGAGGTAAGAACTTTGTGTAATTTCAGGCACTACTGCTGGCTGAAACACGTATGGCCTATATTATTTTTTACTTAATGCTTTTTTTAATTGTGTGTTTCATAAAGATAGGCTATTTTAACATCAAAGTGAATTAAGGGCCATTTGCACAATTGTTCAGAAAATTACATAATTTTGGCTGCATAATTTTCAAATGTTTGGTGGAATCAGACTTTAGTGGCTGAAAGAATATTATGAAAAGAGAAAGGTAGACACTTATTTAGATTTATATACATTTTAAAACATCTTGTAAAACTCTACCTACAACAACCTACTGATTAAGTTTTATCGAGATTGATCCAAAATAGAGCTAATTTTAGATTTAAGATATAATCCTTAATCATAATTTGATCATACAAAGAAGACAAAGGTTTTCAGTTAAACATAGTTTGAGTCGTGGCCGCAAGATTGCCTACTTGTCGGTCTTCTACAGATTCTACTTCGTAAAGTATGCCCAAGAAAACCACGACCTCATCCCATCGGCCCCTTCTATCATGGGACATCTAGACGCACAGTACGTTACCACCCCTTCTTTTAAATTACACAATTCGCAAGCGTTTCCAAACGTCCTTCTTACAGCACACAGCAAAAGAAATGGAACTCTCTACCTCCTTCCGCGTTTCCGAACGCACATCAACTCGAATTTCTTCAAAATCTGAGTGAACATGCTTCATTTGCGTAAAATCACTCCAACGACGACTTTGTCTTTTTTACTTCTAACCTAGACTAAGGTCAAGAGCAAACCCAACCGAAAAACAATCTAACTAGATTTAAAAATCAAGCAAAACTTTATTTAATTTCTTCACAAGACTTATAATTTCTTTAACTTTAGTAATAATGTTAACTTTACCTGTAAGTTACAACGCTGGCTCTTCCAATTTACTTGGAGTAACATCAACTATAGTTATTTCAACATAGTTTGTAATTTACAAAGCAACTCCTTTCTAAGTTCAGTCACAGGTAGACAATAAGTTAAGTCATGAGTACTTATTTGGATAGATCACAGAGCAGTTGTTTTAACTTGAATTTTAGTAATTTTGACTAAATTGCGAGGAGCTTGGAATTCTAAAGAGAGCGTGGTCCGTTTCGTTGACTCCCAGTTTTGAACCAATGTTGTTGACCAATGTTGTATATATAATACAACTTTGTTAATTATTGGCAAACTACAGGTAGGTACTATCAAGACAGTTCTGGCATGAGATTCATCTGAAATAATATTGAAATTAATAAGTATAGCTTGAAAACTTTTGACGTGACAACGTCTTATAATTCGATGAGCCGGCTGCACCATGACGTCATGCGGCGTTACCTCGCTCTGAAGCGTTCCAATTTCCAATTGTTTATAGCAACGTAAGTGCAATATTTTCTTATGACGTTGTCACGTTCAACTATCGTCAGTAAGCCGACTTTACAGACAACCGATTTTTTACTTAATAGGTGTCAAACCCTCTCGATGGTAAAGCGATCAAAGTAGTCTATAGCCGCCTGGAATACCAGAGGTATCGCATGCGCGTTTCCGATCCTGCAGAAAAGAACTGGCTCACTCGCCTCCGCAGACGAGTTTTTTGACGCCGGAATTATACAAGTTGTTCGCCGGCCACTCGAACCCTAAAGGGGTACTTACCACCATACGTGACGGGCTTATAACTTCCCACAACATGCTTTTGTGGCCTTGCGGAGGGGAAATTTTGTTTTCTAGGCTGTCCGTGTCTTCACAGGTTACACGAGAACCAATCCCTTTTGTGAAACAAAAAAAATACTGTCGTAAAGGATTTACCAGGGCCTGAAAATCGTAATAATCAAAACTTTATGATTAGTCTCCTAGGATAGGTCACTATCCTAAGATAAGATAAAAGTCTAATCATCATATCGTTTAGAAAATGTATTCTCTTTTTTCTTAGTAAAATGCATTTAAGTAAGCTGCTTAAATACCAGCTAGTAACAGTGTACTAATTAGCGAGCGTCTCAATCTCCCTTAACAGCTGCTCTATAACCTACATCCTGTGTTTTATGAGCTGGCTATATAAACGTGGAAGTATTATTACACTTGGATTATCTTAATAAACTATTTTAAGCACATGATTTTCGTATTTACATGAAGTATTATGACGTTTGTTGTATAGGAAATGAAAAAGCGCCTAGTTTACGAACGAGGTACATTTTTTTCCGTTGAAACGTCAAAGTCCCCGTTAACTTTAAGTCACAAAAAGACTTTTCCTCAACATTGTTACCTAGTAATGATGTAATTTATTGGTATCTTATTTGGAAGTGCATATTATTATTGTCATGGTTCAGTTTACTTATAGACGAACTATGCCCCCGATGATATTCCTCAAAGACAAAATAAAAACATAAAAACTTCACCTTTATTGTAGGAGTACAATGAATTATAGGAGTAAAAGGGATAAAATTTCAAAAAACCTCTCTCCGTGCTCACCTTTGTTATAAAAGGAACTCTCGTGCATACCATGCGAAAGACTTATTTATTTATGTCCATGTGTTTTCAGCCAGTGAATGAATGGTTTTAAAAAAGAACCCTGAATGTTTTTTGTATTCAAAAAACATTTTTTCTTTTTCTAGTTTTGAGTGCAATCCTAATCAAGCATTAACTGATTGATAAACGAGGCAATCTATTTTTTTTGTAAAAATATGAATCAGCAGATTTATTTAATGATTATCTTAAGTGATGTGCGAACAGATCCATCGAACTATCATTATTTTTTGAAATATAAATATTTCAAATGCTTTGATTTATGATACTGTCTAGATAAATTATAAATTAATTCGATACTTTATACACAAAGAATTGGTTTACAAAAGACTGTCAAAACAAATTTTAGGCACCTACCTAGATCCTATGTTCAGCAGTGGACGTCCTATGGCTGAGATGATGACCTAGATCTGATACCTAGGTTGGTGCTTAAAAATCTTTAAATCGCCTGTAATTTGACTCAATCTTGTAGATATGTTGAACTTCAGAGAAAAGTCGGCCCTTTTGCAGGTAGTGACATCACTATGAAAGGGGTTTACTTTTCTCTGAAGCTTTTTTTTAACTTGGTAAAATCATCAAATGAGGGCATCACCCAGGGCAGGATGGCTGTACAGTACAACTTAGCATATCTATGTTGAAATATCTGACTCATGAAAAGTACCAATTCTAAAGCATATTGCGAATACCAATACCCCAACGTTTGTCTAAACATTGGCCATCAGCGAGCACATATTATTAGACTGGTCTTTTGTTATATTTTGTATGGAAATTGTAAATAGGTACAAATGAATGGAAGTTTTCGTGAAATATTAATAGAGGTTTGAAAGGAACGATTTTTATTATAGATCATGAATCACGAAACGGGTATTCGGTGAACCTGGGTTCAATACCGACTAAGTATTGTTTATGTGGTGTCGTGCGGTCCATGGCCCTCTACAGGGCCCCCGTGTGGGCCCTGAGCATCCGGACGCGACCACTAAAGTTGGTCGCATGCCAGAGGGTCAGGGGCTATCCGAAGATCCGGGGATACCGCACGATCGCCGGCGAATCGGCCAACCTCCTTGCCGGATTGCTGCCTGGGATCTGGAGGCGACTGCCCTCCAGCGCGTCTATGAGTGGCGCGTGGACGCGCAGTGGTGGGGGTGTATCCCCGCTGCCTCGAGAAGTAGAGGCGCGGCAGGAAGAGCTCTGACAGTCCCTCCCGCCCTGCCCGGGGTGGGAACTCATTTGATGATTTTACAACGCTAAAAAAAGTCTAGTCTATGTCACAAAAATATTTTGGATGTTGTAATGGGGCTTGAGTCGTTTATTGGTTGATCGATGTAACAATGCGCAATGACATAAGATTTATCAAATTGATAAAAAGCATGACTGATGTTCAGATATTACAGAATGCCACGTTTTATATTAAAAAAAAAGAAACAAAACTCTCTATTTCGGGAAATTGTGACACTATAACTAAATATTTTCGAGGTCAAAGGTATAATTGGTGATTTAACTGTAGAGAAAGAAAATGTTACAACTATTTCAACGTATAATACACACGAAAATTGCTGTTATTGTTTCACGATTCCGTAATAGAGAAGGTAACCATTTCTCTTCGTATCTTTTATTCTTGTTTACTCTATGAAACCATTGTCATAGTTCCACCAGAAGCTCTTAATCACATAAATGGGGAGCGTATAAATGTGTATGATTATTTTTATTGCGGCGTCGAAGGGAGAGAGGGTAGATATTTTCATAAAGGGCGGAAACATAAGCAGTTATTACTTGGGATTTGGGTGATCATGGTCGGGAACGACCACTTTCTGTCGGTGTGTTATGTTGGTATCACTTCCCCTTTGACGTCATCGTAGGTCGGTGACTTTAGTAATTTTTTAGTGTGATTAAACGTTGTTTGAACCTTTTCTAGAATGTTTTATTTTACTGTTTTGATGTTGTTGTTTATTTTATTAATAGGAGACCCAACAATTATTACGGATTGGTACAGTAATATACGTATGGTCAGTTTTATTTGACCAACCTTTCCTGCTTATTCTGTTGTATAAGATGGGTCATGTAATGAAGGGCACTGACTATACATGACGTAACACAATGGATTGTCAACACATTTTTTTATTATGATGATCTAAATTAAGAATTTTCTGCCCATTGTCACCAAAACGAATACTAGGGAAACATAAATAAATTCTTAAATAAAAAAGCGATGTCGAATTTTCCAACGCTCTTCTTCGTATCAAAGCTTTAAAATGAAAAAGAAAGTACGGGTAAGTAAGTAAATGAAGACAAAATCTAGTGAGCTAGGTCATTCTTATCACTAAGACATAATTATGACCACTCATTGAATTAAATCCAATACTTGCAGATCGTCAGCACTCAAAACTACAATCACAATGAGGTGACGATGTTGAAATGTATTTCGGCAACATTTCACCTCTATTTCACTAAATATTCTCCAACAAAAGTCAACCAAAACTCTGCTATTTCTTCAAATAAATGCATTCGACGCGGTCAAAACGGATCGCATTCACTTACAAATCAAATCAACTGCATAGGATGGTCAAAGTAACTTAGTACCTATGTACCTAAGCATAGTTTACATAACACTGGTAACAATGTCCGATGCGGGCTCAATGCACTTACAGACCGTTTACATTAAGTTACGGGGAGTAGGGAAGATTTGTAGGGGCGTTTGTGTACTGGACTACTAGTTTTTAAAACGATTTGACTGGCGCATGTTGTGTTCAGACTCTAACTTACGATCTTAAAAGGAGGATCCTAATTACAGGTCTGCTTTGGAACGGAAAGAGCAAGTGAGGGCACAAGATGGTTTCCTCACACAGAGCTAGGACTTATTTGATGAAATAAACACCGCAAAAAAGGTTTGCATTTCAAGAGCCATTATTATATTATATTTATTTTTTAAGTACATTCAATCTCTAAGATGGGATAAAGTAAGGAATAATAAATTGAGTACAATGGTACTGCTTATTTGTAAAGAAACTGCCCGCAAACCCGCGAAAGGAGACATGGAAAGGAAACGTAGGCTTAAAATCTTTTATAAGTTAAGTAACCCCTAACATTTATAAACCTTATAGGAACAGGAATAAAGGTCACTATGATAAAAAATGAGAAATAATTTATCTACGAAAAGCAAATATTCTTCGCATGATATTAATTCAGTCCTTCAATGTAAACAGTTCCTTACTCGTAGGTCACTGGCCCTCGGGCAAAGCACTCTTGCGTCAGTGCATAGAGATTTGCTTTGTTATAAAAATGCACCTTTGTATCTTAATGCGAGATATATGACTAAAGTCGGAGTAGAAAGTATGTGCAATACAGTTTACTTTGTGGGGGCAGAAATATTCCAATTAGGTTTAGTTGTAGAACTTTAACTTTTAGGTGTTTTTATCGTGATGGATTTATTGTTTCTTTTTTAATCGTAAACAGTTGTAAGTCGTGGGATAGAACTTGGATAGAACCCAGTCAGTGCATTATTTTGTATAATTTATTAAATCACTACTACTCTCAAAACGGTTATGGAAAACATCGAACCCAGAAACATAAAACCCAGTGATCATCTTGAATGTCCTAGCACCAAAAAATCGAAGACATTTGTGACATCTACCAACACGCACTGGGCCCGCGTGGTCGATAACAGCCCACTCCTCACCTAGAAGAGACCTGTTTCCCAGCAGTGGATATTATATTACTGACTAATTTTATATACTACTTTGATTTCTGTGACATGAGATTTTATGTATATTATATGCCTCAATTGATAAAAGCGAGGCAAGAAACACAAAGACACACTGGACAAGGAAATTAGAAAATCCAAGTAAAACTCTTGAACTACATATATCTATATGTTTTGAAGCCTAATGAGATGGCTTGGACTAATAATATAATGTATCTTTAATTGGACAATGTAGGTACATAGAATTATAACTAAAAAAATCTACTTTATAAATACCTACATTGAATCTTCATATACAATGATGATGCATGTGTTTCTAAAGTACAATTTAGTGAAAATAAATGGTGCTTTTACAACTAATAATAACTGTAAACAGTGCTGAAACTGTTTTGGTTACTGGGTTAATCTCCTGAAAATACAGAATATTTTCACGAAAATGCTTAATTTAGGTGGGTACTTGTCTGACTTTTATTCCCAACGACACCGCTTTATCTTATTTTAGATTAGCAACTATTACTTAGAAGAGAAGTTAGAAATAAAGAATTTTATATTTTCGCTCCGCTTTTTATTTGCTTTTCTTCTTTTTTTCTGGTACTAACTGTCAAATAATAAACTATGGGTTTATTTATGGCCTCAATCTAACCCAGGAGCAAAAAAGTAACTAGAATTCCTGTGCACCGACGGACTATAGTAAAAAATGTTTGGCGCTGGATTCCGACAGGATCGCAAAGAAGGCCCTGGTGGCCACCATGCATGACGTCTTAAAGCGAGAGTTATGTGAGTGCAAGAGTGTGTGGGAACGAGGTGGCGCTAGACCACTTATATATCTCTGTCTATTCTCCACACTGGAATTACTATCACTTTTAGACATTATGGTAGGGGAGCGTTCAAATATTTCGTAACAAAATTTTTGACCCTCCCCTCCCCCTCTCCAAACGCTACGTAACCACGTAACACTGAAGTGATTTTTTTTTTTACCCTAAAGTCGCAAAAAGTTGTGTAGGCAGGTAGGTATGTAACCTGCGTGTTTTGTTTATTTTTGTGAGAACAAATTAAAAATGACGACCTCCTCTCTTTGAGAAGAAAGGAACCATTACGGATTGTTAGATGTCACATGTCTTCGTTTTTTTAGTCCTAGGACAAATCACTTTCCTTCTTTTATTAAATTAATTTTAAAAAGTAATGCGCCAATGCAAGTTATGTCTAAATATGTACCTACAACTCAATATCTGATTATTAATTTTATCCGTGAACGGCTCACAATCTTCTTTAAGATCGACAAAAAAACCAAGAGCAGTAATTTTGTGAAACAAATATTGTACAGAAAAACCCATAAAACCTTATCATCCTAAAAAACGAATCTCACTTCAAAATATCTCTCTGAAAAACAAACATTTTTTTACGACATAACAAAGCACCGATCAATCCGTCTTGCCCACGTCTTTTCTAATTTAAGAAAACAAAACGGCGCTTTTAAGTAAAGTCCCTGAAACCCCTAGTATCGGTCACATCTCGGTCCCACCCCGTACCACTTGGTTGGGGTTGAACAAACGTTTAACTGACCTATAACGGAGCTATACCGTTGACGTAGGACCCCACTATCGTCGCATCTACTGTACACTGAATGCAACCTGCATTTCAATGCTTTATGCTGTATTTTTCTGATGGAAGGTCGACGTTCGGGATATTATTCCATTTGAACTGAGAGTTATTTTATTTCCAAACTTCTAAACTGAAAACAAACTTTTTTAACCCGTGTGAAGAGTTTTTTAGTACTAGGATTGTCAAATAATGATTATCTGCCTGGACGTTTCCACTATGTTGAAGTAGACTTACAGTTTTATCTAATACAGCAAAATTACAGAATTGTACATGGAGCAACTGCCTGTTTTGACTTCCACAACCCAGATAGCGCTGGAGAATACTATACCTACCCTTTTTAAACTAGTTGTTAGACCTTCGGACCTCTGAATACCTGTAACAACTGTCTACGACAAAGATCTACAATTGATAGCAGGGATCAACTGCTTATCGTGCTTTCCGTGGTACGGAGAACACTCCTCGAGATCAGCCTTGAAAATTAATTCGTGAGGTTGTTTATTATTTAGACAATTTTTCTAGGTTTTGATTAGAAATTATTTAAATTAAACTCCAATTCCCAGCTAAAAAACCCTTTGGAAGTGGTAAGTCTACTATCATACATACTCTCCTCAAGCTTCAGAGTAGTATAGTACTCACGTATACCTTGTTAAAACGAAAAATGTACAAAAAAACATGTACATATTTTTATATAAATAAAAGTGAAGCATCTTTCGACACGACCTTTCCAGGTAACAAGCAGTGTTTGTATGTGGCCCAACAAAAAGCGAGGGTGGAATACAAAGAGGCCCACATTCCTAAAAAAGAGGTCGCACTTTCTATATAGGTACGTACTCGTAGGTGTACGGCTTTTACCCGAAAAACCTCTTTGTCAACGTGTGAACAGAAATGTTTCACAGCATATTTTTTCCTACTCAACTGGAAGTTATGAATTTGTCAGTTTTGTTTTTACAAGTCTCCAAAACTCAAGTCTTTTTATAAATAAACTAGGCTTTGCTCCGGTTTCGCCCGCATAGAGGTCTAAAATAATTCTACGGACGAATGCTCCGTGATAACCAACAGATATCTAGTCCATATGTTATTCCCGACTACAACTTATCTATCTGCCAAACAACCAGATCCTTACAGCCGTTCAAACATCGAGTATCAAACATCTATCCATCAACATCATCAGCTGGAAGACGTCTTCTGCTGAACAACGCCCTCTCCCTTACACCACCACTCCGAACGACAATCCGCCTTCTGCATCCATCCTTGCATGTATCCAAGCTTTCCCACTAATATTATAAATAAGTAAGATTCGTTTTTGTATAAGATTTTTGTGATCAACCAGACAAACAAATATAAATATGATAGTAGTTTATATTTTTAGCGTGACTGTACTCACACTGAAGCAATTCATGAATAAATCAAATTATTCAAGCATTTGGAACAAAAAATAACATATTGGAAGACAAACTTTATACAAGTTGTGAACGTTTACGAAAGCTTGATTTGATATCGATTGTTATGGTAAAACAAAATAAATCCATCAAATCTTCGATATAAAACATTAAGTGGCCCTTTACAATATACTGCCATTTCGCCAACTTTTTCACTCGGAGTGAATACTTTTGTAAAACGCTATAATACAAAATAATATACCTAACCAACATTGCACGCGGGTAGTGTTAAAAAATCTATATTAAAAAGATATTAGTTTCTAAAATGAAGGGGGTTATCTCCAGAACTTATGATCCTATAGTTTTTTCGCTAATAGGAAGCTATATTATTCCTAAATGCTACGCAATATATAAATTGGATGTTTCGGTAGCTACCGCGATCTAAAAATCGGCTGACATCATCAGTGTGTGCTAGTCGGTAACAAATCGCATCGCTTTTATGATGTACACATGACAGTCAATGACATTAAAAGATTTCTTCTGTCAATTTCGACAGAATTCCAAGCCGAAGAAAAATTTAATAAAATTAAATATTGTGCGTTGTATTATTACAAAAACAACCAAAATGAGTTCTGACCAGAGAATGACGAGAAGCAAGAGTAAGGTAGCAATAAGTCCTTCTGTGGAAGTGTCCCCAAGTCAAGGAAAGTCTCTAATTGGTTTAGATAAATCCGCGAAATCTCTCAGTCGGATGAAGTTCCGGAAACAATCGTATGGCTTCAGTGCGGTTCCTGGTGTTGGAGGACCAGCTCGACGACGGAGCTCACAGGTAAGCAGCTTGCATATCTTGTTAAAAACTGGTCAAGTCCAGTGGACACAAATGCTAATAAACCGGGGAGTTTACTTCTCGGTCATGCCCGATATGCCAGACTGCAGATGGCCACCGGACCAAAAACTGTAGGTATGTGCAATGTTAGGACCGTCGCAGCCAGCCGAGTGTACTACGGTAGTGCGACAAACGGAAGTGCGATGAACGCTTGTGCGACATAACTGTACTGCGACACACGATAGTTCGAATGCACGCTTGTGCGACACACTGAAGGTCGACATCACGCTGGTGCGACAAACGATTTTGTCCACCCTCCAAACAAAATGGGAGTACCTGCTCTGGGTTCCTGGCACTCATCTATGTCTATATACGTAATATTTTAAGAATCTACCCTGGAGTTCTTGATTTATTTAGATTTTTATGTTGCAGACATTATTTTTGTTCATTCTTCTTTTTGACAGTTTTACCGTTTTTACACATTTTGTGATCACAATACATTTTAATGTTACAACATGTATAAAGCTAGGATATTATACATCACAATACGGTTTGATTTTTTATTTGACTTTTATTTATAACTAGCTTCTGCCCGCGACTTCGTACGCGGATCCTGTTGCTTATGCCAGCGACAACGTAGTCGTCAAAATCGAAGATCTGAAACGTCTGATGTCCAATAGAGCCCGGGTAAATAATAAATGGTAGTACCGGCCAGTAGAGTCAGATTTTTAATGATATACCATCGTCATCGAAAATCAGTCCATATCCATAATTAATTCGAACTTATAAAATTTCATTGTTTTCAATGTTTCACTGGATTTGACGTCTCAAAAATCCCACTGTATTCAGCAAATAATACGAAACTATTGAGTTGAACAAAAAATTGCATTTTTTCCAAGAAGAAACGGTTAACTTATGTTTCGAATATAGTCATTGCCTTGAAGATTGATCAGTTTTTTGTAATTATACGTTTTCCTTAAGTTTAGCGTATATGATTACTTCCCAGAATTTGCTCCTTATTAGCAACACTATCGAATAGTGTAATAATACAGGGTGTGATTTTTTTCCAAAATCAGCGGGTTCGATTCCTGGCCAGGGTTATTAATTTTTCTAAAATCCAATGATGCAGTTTTAGTTTTCATCAAAATCGGCCTCGAGACTCCTTTCAACGTTTTTTGATATTCCTCGTAGTTTCGGAAATAGCCCTCTACGCCCAGTTGAAAAATTCACCCTGTATAGTGAAATTAGCAATAGCTTTGATTTCCACATCAGATGTTTCTGATCTTTGATGTTTATAAGTCAACAGGAAATACCCATCAGACCGACAACTTTTGCTAAGACGTTATTCCTATTTGTGTTATGGTGTAGCGGGGCTCTTGGACTCTTAGTACACTCCTGGCTGGAGTGTACTACGGTAGTGCGACAAACGGAAGTGCGATGAACGCTTGTGCGACATAACTGTACTGCGACACACGATAGTTCGAATGCACGCTTGTGCGACACACTGAAGGTCGACATCACGCTGGTGCGACAAACGATTTTGTCCACCCTCCAAACAAAATGGGAGTACCTGCGCCTGGCAGACTTGCCCGTTGTTCATTCGCGTGATCTTATTTTAAATGCGCGGACACGGAGAGCTGATATGCCCGTACAAACAGCACGCGGGAAGAAATTCCTATTGTGGGGTAACGTTTTATAAATAAATAAATAACGCGCAAAAGTTCTCCTCGATCAGTCTTATTTCAAATAATTAATGACATTTGATATGATTTGTACTCTCTCATTATTAACCTTCCTGATGTATGTTCTCAGCTTGGAATAGAATTCAAACGTCCCCCGCTGGTATATTTGAATACATATCAATTGGAGCCCCGTTACAAGTTTCACGTGGCCAATGTAACAAAGGCCGTCGATCATGTACTGGATGTATTTTACGAAGGTACCAAGTATAGTGTTACGGTAAGTACGGCTAAAACATCACTTATTACATCATAACTTAATCCATGTGTTAGAAAGTAGAAGTGTAGAAACTTTGTTGCCGACACGGTAGGTAGACCATTAAAAGGAACATGTGAGCATGTGTTAAGTAGAATCAACTGGACACAAACATGTTTTTGAGTATGCGCAGGGAAAAGGCTGATTTCATACTGGTCCTATAGAAATCAAATATTCATCGGTCGCTTGTATCTGACACAAGCCACAAAAGTGTCTGAAATTAAAGGCTCGAACAGACACACGCGATTAATCGCGCTGCGACAACGAGCCAAGCTAATTTCCACTCTAAATGTACTGCGAATGGACCGCGACAAGTCGCCCCGCGCGATTAATCGTGTGTGTCTGCTCGAGGCTTTATCCCCTGCCTAAGAACGTGAAAC
The DNA here is from genome assembly GCA_950005045.1 of Agrotis exclamationis. Lineage (NCBI taxonomy): Eukaryota > Metazoa > Arthropoda > Insecta > Lepidoptera > Noctuidae > Agrotis > Agrotis exclamationis. The sequence goes on along the minus strand of OX465423.1, from coordinate 7,950,177 downwards.
CTTATTAGCAAAACTATCAAGTGACGTAATAATATAGGGTGTGATTTTTTTCCAAAATCAGCGGGTTCGATTCCTGGCCAGGATTATTGATTTATCTAAAATCCAATGATGCAGTTAAAGTTTTTGTTAAAATCGGCCTCCAGACTCCTTTCAATGTTATCGATATTCTTCGGAGTTTCGGATATAGTCATCCACGGCTAGTTGAAAAATTCACCCTATATAATTGTTTTCCCTAGGATTCGCCAGCAAAAACAATGGTCATAGCTGACGAATTAATGCGAGTAGTCAAGAATATGAACTTCGATCGCTATCGAATCATCTCCGTGGTTACTCTTGCGCAGAAGAGAGCTCAAAGCTACAATAATGCCGTCGCCTTCCTTTGGGACCACGAGTTTGATAGTATTGTGGATATTCAAAGAGAAAATAATACTTCTTTTATCCAAGTCACTGTTTTTGGAGTGTATCTTGATTAGATTGACATCTTTCTTATCTTTCTTATGAAGTTAACATACGTATATCATCTTATTATATGCGTTTTCACTTAGATTAGGACTTCCATCATGTCTCTGTATTCATTTTTTATCTTTGTTTTTATTTTATTTTAATGTGATGATATATTACAGATAGAAAAAAACAGCCTAGTAGCCCACCGGTATTGGGAATCGAGTCACCCACCGGTACTGGGAATTGTTATAAATTGTTAACTTATTTAGTGAAATAAATAGATATAATTTTGGACAACGCATTTGATTTTCCTTCGAAATTTTTTGTCGGGAAGTTTCATCGTTATCACCAGAAAGAATGCAAGCTATTTTCGTGAATATATTTAAACTAGCTTTTGCCCGCGGCTTCGCTCGCGTAATCAGTCGAACATCTAAGAATATTTATACAAACTTTCATCCCCTATTTTATCCCCTTTTTTGCGTGGTAAAATCATGAAATGAGTCCTCCCGTCCAAGGTGGGACGGGAGGGACTGACTAAAATCCACAGTGATCCTTCAATAGCCCTTTACGTACCAGGGTCACGGTTACCAGGTGAGACAGTCCCGTCACCCCGGCAGGCTTTGGCCCTCTTAGGGGGCCCCGTCAGATTGCTGACAGCTCTTTGAGGCGCGCGTGGAACACAACGCGCCGTCGACCCGGGCATGCTCCATGGTCGGGCGGCGAGTCACCCATAACTCACCGCCCACATGCCCGCGCCTACGGTGGCCGGAGATCGTCTTGCGACGTCCGTTGCCGTGGGCGTCTCCCGCGGCGGCTGGGTCGTGAGGTGGACGCTGTCCTCTCCCTCACGCGTCCCGCCTCCTCCCTTGCTAGCAAGACTGCTTCGCAGAAGGAGGCGACCGCTTACCATTCCGTCTCGCCCTGCAGCATGGCCTCGACCAGTGCCGGGCGAGGTCGCCACCTATCGCCTCCGTGAGGACACGGCGGTGCTCTGCCCAAGCGGGGCAGTCCTGCACCTTATACTCCACCGTGTCCTCCGGGCGATCCTCGAAGTGGTGACACCCCGGCGTTTCTTCCTTTCCAATGCAACACAGGAACCTCCCGAAACATCCGTGCCCGGTGAGGACCTGCGTCAAGCGGAAGGTGAGGACGCCGTGACGCCTCTCCAGCCACTCCTCAAAGACGGGTCTTACCACCGCGATTGCGGCGTGCCCGACCGATTTTACCCCCTTAGGGGTAGTATTTATCAAAACCCTTTCTTAGGGGATGCCTACGTCATAGTAGCTTTATGCATGCAAAGTCTCAGCTGATCGGTTTAAAATTGACAAAATTTCATACAAATTTCATACCCTATTTTATCCCCTTGGGGGTAGAATTGATCAAAATCCTTTCTTTTCGGGTGCCTACGTCATGACATCTACCTGCATGCCAAATTTCAGCCCGATCCGTTCAAATCTAATAAAATTAAACAAACTTTCATCCCCTTTTTTATCCCCTTAGGGGTAGAATTTATCATAATCCTTTCTTAGGCGATTCCTACGTCATAGTAGCTTTATGCATGCAAAGTCTCAGCCCGATCGGTTTAAAATTGACAAAGTTTTATTCAAACTTTTATCCCCAATTTATCCCCTTGGGGGTAGAATTAATTAAAATCCTTTCTTTGCGGATGGCTACGTCATAACATCTACCTGCATGCCAAATTTCAGCCAGATCCGTTCAAATCTAAGAAGATGAAACAAACTTTCATCCCCTATTTTATCCCCTTAAAGGGTGGAATTTATCAAAATCCTTTCTTAGGCGATGCCTACGTCATAGTAGCTTTGTGCATGCAAATTCTCAGCCCGATCGGTTTAAAATTGACAAAGTTTCATACAAACTTTCATCCCCTATTTTATACCCTTGGGGGTAGAATTGATCAAAATCCTTTCTTAACGGATGTTTACGTCATAACATCTACCTGTATATCAAATTTCAGCCCGATCCGTCCAGTGGTTTGGGCTGTGCGTTGATAGATCACTATATCAGTCACCTTTGAGTTTTATATAATAGGTTGGGGAAAAAGTTTCTTCGCATTTTTTAAGAAAATTCAAAACATTTTTTAATAAAGTTTATTTACATTTAACTAAAGTATGTAGGTACCATTTTGTTCGATAACTTTTTGCCATCTTGTAGGTAGGGACATGATCCCATTGCTATAGAAATTTTGGGACTTCTGGTCAAAATACCGCGACAAGTGGTTTTGGCAGTCCTCTCGTGATGTTAACCTGACACTGCCTAAAGAATTCTGAAGAGACCGAAACAGGTGGAAATCTGAAGGTGCAAGGTCAGGACTATACGGCGGATGCATTAACACCTCCCAGCCAAACTCTCTTAATTTTTGTTGGGTGGCTAAAGATGTGTGAGGTCTAGCGTTATCATGATGAAAAACCACACCCCTTCTGTTGATTAATTCCGGCCGCTTTCTTTCAACTTCTTGCTTTAATCTCATCAGTTGTTCGCAGTAGAGTTCAGAATCGATGGTCCTGCCTGGTGGTAACAGCTCATAATGAATAATGCCCTTCCAATCCCACCACACACACAGCATCACCTTGTTGCGAGTTAACCCGGGTTTCGCCACAGTCTGTGAAGCCTGACCGGCCTTTGACCACGACCTTTTTCGCACGTTCTTGTCATACGTGATCCACTTTTCATCACCAGTTATCAGCTTCTTCAAAAATGGTTCGGTTTCATTACGTCGTAATAAAGAATCACAAATGAGTACACGGTTCATTAGGTTTCTTTCAGTGAGCTCGTGAGGTACCCAAATGTCGAGCTTTTTTGTGTACCCAGTTTTTTTCAAATGCGCCAAAACTGTTTTGTGGTCAATTTCCAGTTCTTCAGCTACGTCGTAACTACTGATATGCCGATCTTGCTCCACTTTTTCAAAAATGGCATCCATTTTATCCGTAATAGGGCGACCAGAGCGACGTGCATCTTTGACATCAAAATTTCCGGATTGAAAACGCTTAAACCAAATTTGTGCTACTCTCACAGACACTACACTAGGTCCATAAACATCGCAAATTTTTTTCGCGGCTTGCGTTGCATTTTTACCTTTTTTGTAGTAAAATTTTAAAATGTATCGAATTTCTTCATTAGATTCACTCATCTTGAAGGTACGAAAAACAAATGAAAATCACACATTTTCCTAATTTGAATTTGGAATTATGTTCTTTAAAATTTAAACTTTCAATGATACCAAAACCAGCCAGATACAAATAGTATAGCCAAAGAGATTTTATTACAAGTTCATACATACTATAATGCGAAAAGACTTTTTCCCCAACCTAATATTTAAATAAAGTTCCAAACATTCCTTCGACACAATCAGCCAAGATAAAATCGAGATTACCTTACGGTACGCCTACGTATATAAACGTGATTTTTTGAAGCGTAGGCGACGATCGTAAAAAACAACCGTCGTTTTTATTCTATTATAATACTATCTATCACTAAAACAAAGTCGCTCTAGTTTGTCTTAAAAAACTGCTTCAAGCAGTAAGGAGTTATCGTATCTTACAATTCCAACTTATTGAGCTTTAAAGCTCTTTGAGCGTCCATGATCGGACCGTGAGCTGCAAATCCATGCCAGAAATCACCTCGCGATCCCCGATCCCCTGTGTGGTTCCTTCGCTAGTATTACTAAGCAGCAATGAAGATTACTGCTTCCCACGCTCTGTCACCTCTTCTGATGGCCTGGACCAGAGCCGGCTGCGGGAGGTCGTCGCTGCCTATTGCCACCATGAACACACGGTGCAGTGATGCATCGCCCAATACCAAGCCGTTCAATTTTGGTAACACTGCTTCAAAATTATCCAGGGTAGTCTTATCTAATTTTAGTATTTATCTAATTTTGTCTTCAATACATATCCCGCTAATTGCTCATGTCTTAAGCAGTAAAGAATTTATGTAAACAGAAGTAGTTTGGAAGTGAGTGGGCGACGTCTGTCAGTTGGGGAGTTATCGCGGATCTTTTATACTCTGTGGTATCGAGGACGACTATCAACGTGTGCTATTAAATTAGAAGTCAATGGTACGTAGTTTTCACAGGATATTTTTGGCTTAAAATAGAAACTTTAATTAGTCTTAAGAAAAGTCAGGTGCATTTTTTTGTGACTTTTAATCTTAAAATGAGTCCTCTCGTCTCTCGGTACAGGTAAAAGGATTGTCTGACACTTACTAACTAAAAATGCACCCTGTTCTTTCAGTTGCCCTTTGCGTTCTAGGATCCTCCTTCGTTAGCATTATTGCTTTGCAGAAAGAGGTGCCTGCTTCCCATTCCCCCTCGCCGATGAGCATGGCTTGAACCAGTACTGGATGCGAGAGGTCGCCGCAGCCTGTCGCCTCCGTGATGACACGGTGGTGTTCCGCCCAAGCAGAGCAGACATTCACCGTATGCTCCAACGTGTCCTCCGGGCGGTTCACACAGCGGTGACAACCGGGCGTTTCCTCCTGCCCAATCCGAAACAACCGTGTCCTGTGAGTACATCGTCATCTCCATCGTAACGGCGCCTCTCCAGCCACTCCTCAATGTCTCATCGCTGCAACCCGCATGGGGCCGCAGAGGCCTGAATGTTCCTTTTGGCAGATACTTTATAAAATCAGTGGATTCTAGTGAATGGGTATTCATTTCTGCAGTGATTAATATGGAAATCTAGCCCCAAAATGATTTCCCTAAGGATAAGTTGAATTAAAACTAGAGACCCTGGAGGAAAATCAGGCTCAGTTGTTTTTAGATCGTTGGTGCAAGTATTTAGTAAAATGTGGAACAGAATTCGACAATTTTTTTGAAAGAAATAAGGTCTCTGTCGAAGTTATATACACAAGTTTTTATGATGAAAGTGTTTATTTATTTATCCTTAATTTCAGGCAACTAAGGCCCATAAAAGTAATTAATAATTTAAGGATAAGGATTTAATGGAACTATCTAGGTTTCAGGTCGAAAATTAATTAAAACTAAAATTGATTTAAATAAATTGAAGCAGGAGCACAGAAAGGCAAGCAAAACTAGCTCTCAAGCAAAACAAAGAATCTACCATAGATTCCTCCGTCCCACACATGTTAGCAAGATATCCTTAGATTTCCATAGAATTACGATTGGAATAAACATCCCCCCAGATTGTAACTCAACAGCACAGTCACACAGCAAATGAAAGACTTAAGTGTAAGACCGATCCAATTCAACATAGCAGACTCTATTTCAATTTGGTTCCTTTTAAAATTCATACCTTCGTTCTCGAGAACTCGCTATTTCTTTTTAAATGTTACGGGATTTTTTGCTGGACTTTATAAAAAGCTTTCTTTGACAATGGCTTTCATAGGATTTTATTTTTGGTAATGTATTAAAAATTAAGTTACTGGGGAGAGTTTTGAATGTCAGGAGTCTGTCTGAGTGGTTTTTGGCACTTTGATTTAAGCTCCATGGAAGAACTGTTGTTAATTGTTCTAGATTGAATTCATCATTTCTTCGACTAGGTATATTTTAATTTGGTTTGTGTAATACTCAGATACTGTAAATGTTTTTTTTTTCTTTGTACACACGGCTACACATCAAGGTATGCAAACCCAGTCTAAGCCGACCTTTCATTGCATGACTCGTTGACTTATCTCCTCCTGTATATTGAGGGACATATCAAACCAGCGAAATGTTTTATACAATAAGTACAACTCTATCTAACTCTCAGAGCAATACAGGCATGATATTTATGAAGCTCCAACACACACATTCCCAATAAAACGTGCTCTCGAAAATTTCAGCTAAAAACTAAAACATGGACGCAATATTCGAGCATACGGAACAGTCTGTGGTCAAGCGTAAAGTTCTCTATGTACCTATGTGAATTTCAATGACGTTTTCCTAGAACTAGGTTTCAAATTGAAACACTAGGTTGCCAGAGGATTTAATTACACCCCTTTAACTAGAAATTTTGCAGCATCGGTTTTGTCAGTGCTGCTACACACATAAGTGAGTGACAGTATTTAAACAATAAAGCCGACCCGACGCAATTACTGCATTTTTTCGGGTTCAATCGGTTTGTGTCGACCAGGTAGACACATCATCCGTTTCGGCAGTATTTGTGGAACTAAATAGCCGACCGGCATACATTGACAGGTCCGGCAGCTGATCGGTTTAAAATTCCAGAACAATTATCTGCAAATTATATTCGATTTTACCGGCAGGCTGTGCCGATTATGCTACTATTATTTGTTAAGACAATCCGCATGGAATTGGAATTTATTACTGAATTCCTGTTGTACAATTCTATCAGTTACATATACAAAATGATGAATGCGAGCGGACTCAAACAGATCGCTACAAAGGCCTTTGTCTATCAGTGAACTAAATACGACTGAAATAACGATGATGTTATCGGTAGATAGTGAATGTACAGTCAGCATCAAAATTTGCTGACCACATTTAGATTTTCAAAATCGTTGTACACCGTATTATTACGGTGTACAGCGATTTTGAAAATCTCAATGTGGTCAGCAACTTTTGATGCTGACTGTAAAACGTACATTGGAATTACATGACTAAAGTAACCCCGTGTCGTAATCGACGCGATTGGTTGTGCGAATTCGATTTAGTTGTCGCGCTTTCAAACTCATTTGTTCGAAAACGCGACGATCCTAAAAGCGTTTTACTATAGACGGTACTACGCTTTTTGTGAGACCACTTCCTACCAAAATGGTAGTCGTTGGAACGCGTTTTTCGCGCGACACATTTTATTAGCGATCAATTTTCTAAATCAATTGCAATATTCTTGTGTTCATGCAACGATCGGTTCACATAGAACGTATCTAGATGGCGTCTCCTCTCCTCTTCGCTACCTTAATGTTCCAATTTTTTATAGCCACAATTTCAATTCGAACACACTTTTATGAGTTTAAAAACAAAACTAGATACATCTTATTTGAAACTGCTTAGTAATACGTTTTCACTTTACGCTACATTTTATACCTGCAATATTTTATGCCAAAGAGTGTCATTGTGGTTGTTATAAAATTTATATTACCTCTCGGGTGATTGGTCGTATGAAAATATCGTTAAAAGACTTGTGGATATGCAATGGCACGTTTGGCTTTTCAACTCTTTAACGTTTGCTGACGAAGCTTGTACGATTGTATCGGCAAAATTTTAGATTAAAAGCAAACATGTTGCTGTTTTAAAGTTTTATTTAAAATATTTCTAATGATAGCTACTTAAATTTTATTAGAATGATAATGAGAACTATTGGGTGTGTTAGGCTATTTAGGCCTGTATTCTATTTAACTTTAGCATTGCTCTATCAAAACCAAAATTAACTAAATGGAGAATTCTTCTAGAATTTTCCCACTTATATGTCAACGTTAGGTTAGCTCCTAGTCTTAAGGGGATTCACTTAAATATCGTAAAGCAACACAAACAAAAAACAAGAATTCATACAAAAAAAATACTAAAGATAAGTAAACATGAAAGAGCATACATATCTATCCGAAGAAACTCTTATGAAAGTAAATATTTCATTACAATCTCTCGTTCCAATACTCATCGGTAAATTGAAGATGGTTCGAAGAACTTTCGTTGACGGAAACGTTCGTATATTAAACGTACCTACGTACGTACGGAGGAAATTGATGAATCTTCAGATAATTCCTCTCCTTACAATCTTTATTAAGATGCCCTTTAGGGTGTATACACAGATGCGATTAATGTAGACCTATCGCTTCGTTGAATTATGTCAAAAGATGAGTGATACCAGTTACATGAAGCATCACGGTCAAGCATCACGGACTCACTATCACGGTCGTACGGGTCAGAGCCCATTCGTCCACTGACATTCGCACCCTGTGCCCACTCGTCCCCTGGAACTTTTGAGGGGCCCATTCGTCCCCTGAAGAATATTTATTTTTATTCATTCTTCTAATATAAGTACATGTACATGTGTATACTGCAGCTTGGTAGTCCTGGTACAGTCGCGCAGAAAAGGGTAAAATAAAAAATTAATATTAGCAAAACAGAATTAATGTTAGAACGTTCATTATTTTTGTATATTAATAAACTTTTTGAAAAAAAGGGAACCGACTTCATAATCAAACACAAAAAAAAACTGTAAAATAACTTTGTTTTTTATTTCATTGACTATGGCCACCGGCTTCCGAAAGAAAAGTTATTTTACAGTTTCTTTGTGTTTGGTTTTGAAGTCGGTTCCCTTTTTTAATTTTTTTTAATTTCCCCTTTTTAGTTTAGATATTCAACAAAAATCTTCTTATAATCGTCGACTTTGAAAATCTACAATCCTAGTAAGCAATAAAAACGGATCTATGCGGGCAATTTCACGAGGTATCCATTGTTGTTATATATTAAAACCTTCCCCAGAATGTAACGAACACTTTTCTGAAAACCGCATCAAAATCGGTTAAGCCAAACGCGAGATAATCGCGGAAAAACATGCAATGGTCACTGAAAATCTACAATCCAAGTAAGCAAAAACGAATCCACGCCGGCAACGTCAAGGGATATCTATTAGCGTTATATACTAAAACCTTCTCCAGAATGTAATGAACACTTTGCTGAAAACCGCAACAAATCCGTTCAGCCAAACAAACATACATACATACAGGTCGAACTGAGAACCTACTTTTTTATTTTGAAGTCGGTTAAAAAGGGTGACAACGACTCCACATTGAGCTAAAACGAAACACTTAGAATACAAGAACATAATAACATCCATTAATATGATAAAATAATCATTGCGGATAAAAATTGCTATACATATTCAGGAGTAAATAATTTAGTTTTGACTTTTTAGTCAAAATATGACTGTAGTATTCCACCATAAATTTTTAATGTAGTCATTTTTGTAAATGTTTTAATTTTAGTTTTTAAATGTAGTATAGTAGTAGTTCTGAATAGACACTTTAAGAAGTGCCAAATTGACCCTTCAACATGGGAGAACCAGGCACAAAATCGGCCCGAGTGGAGACGCTATGTACAGGAGCAGGTTTACACCTTTGAAGAAACAAGAAGGTTACAATTGGACAAGAAGCGTGACGACCTAAAAGCTGGACCACCTGCAAATATAACTTACAATGTCATCAATGGTGTCCTTACTTGTCCACTTTGTGCTCGGAGTTTTACGGCAAAAGTTGGATATGCGAGTCACTGGAGAGCACATGAAAGGGCATATCAAAACTCTCAACCACTCTAAAAAAAAGTCATCGATTGCAGTCGCTGTGGCCGAAATCGGCTAGATGGCATCATCATAGTAGTAGTATATAGGTTCTTTTTTATTTTAATTATATATAGGTAATACAATATCGTTAATTCTGAATAAAAAATATAAAAGTGTGAACCATAAGTGAGTATAAAGTGAATTACCATCAATAATAAGACTCATTCGTCAACTCGCGCGCAATTAAGTCGCTCGATCGAGCGAGTTGGCACATTCCGATTTTAATTATTTTTGTTGTCGTCAACTCGCGACTGAGCGGAAATTTACAGTCGTCTACAAAAGTGTTTTTATAAATTATAACATTTAATTTAATTGAACCTACTTAACATGTTTAAGACATGAAATGATTGTCAGGAGGTCGTCTTAGAGGTGAAATACTGCTCGCGGTTCGAATCTTTCTTTCCAAAGAAAAGCTTTTGTTAAGTTACCATTTGGCGAAATTACTCAATGATTTTATGTATAATAGGGTACATACTTAAAATATCGATGTTCAAAACATCGAAAATTTAAATATCGATTGTAACAAAATATCGAAAAATGTTACATCTATGCTTAAAACGTCGAAGATTGAAATGTCGATTGATTAAAATGTCGAATGATTCAAAATATCGAATGACATTATGCCTAAGTTCAAAATATCAACGTTTAATACATCGAAGTTCATAATATCTAAGTTCATAATATCTACGTTAAAAATACCTACTAGTTGAAATATCGGTCAGAAACCGGATAAAAAGTCGGACTTGCTTTTGCATCCTTAGTCAAATTGCTGATTACCACCTATCAAGGTAAGTCAACGGAACCCCGCTTCGCGGGGCTCCTATTTCTGTTTGCAAGGTTTAAAGTAACCTAACACGAAAAGGATGGCGGTGTCTTTTAATTTTCGATTTTATGGTCGTTCGATACTTTCATTTTCGATGTTTTGAACATCGATATTTTAAGCGTAGATATTTTAATCTTCGATATTCAAATATGTACCCTAATAATTAGCCAAATGGTATACTCGTATTTTTTGATATTGTTGTTTTTACTTTGTTATATTTGTTTAGTTTAGTTTATGTCATGTTACATACTAGGTTATTTACCAAAATCTTTAAAAAATGTGATATTGTTGATAATCTTCAAAATGTAGGTAACATAATAATATGAGCAGTTTTTATGTTGTAAATGATAAATACAGAATATATCTATTAAAAAAACTTTTTCAAAAAAAAAAAATGTTACCGACTTCCCACAAAAAAGTTCAAAATAACCGACAAAAAACTTTTCTTTCGAAAGTCGGTGACTTTCTTTTTAATTTCATTGACTTTTTTCACCGACTTTCGAAAGAAAAGTTTCTTTGTAGGTCATTTTGAACTTTTTTGAAACTGGTGCCATTTTCGTTGTTTGGCAGGGCCTGTCCAATTGTCCATACTGTATAAGTCAATGACTGCACCAAACTAAATGAAAATTATTTATGGGACCAAATGGCAGATATACTGTATCGAACAAAAAAAAAACATCGAAATCGGACCAGAAACCTCGGAGTAATCGGTGTAGACAATGTTGAAAACTTTTTAGGGCTTTGTTGATTTTTCAAAAAGTGCTAGTCCGATTTCAGTTAAATTTTAATGGAACCGTCGGAAAATATACCCCTTTCTAACAAAAAAAAAAACCATTTTTTTTTAAATCGGTTGATAAACGACGGAGTTATGCCCGAACAAACATTAATTAATTGTTTTGAATTATTTTTTTTTTTTAGATTGTAATTATGTGAATATGGACTAACATTGTCTGATATAAAATAAATTATTATATTATATTATTATTAAAAACAAATATATGTATATAAGTATATAAACATCCGAATTGAGAACCTCCTCCTTTTGGAAGTCGGTTAAAAACTACATTTCTTTTATTTCATATTCAAATCGTGCAACGCCTTATACTTATAAAGTAGGTTTCTATATTGAATTTATTATAACACTTTTATAGATGACTGTACCATTTTTCGCTCTAGTCGCGAGTTAACGACAACAAAAATAATTAAAATCGGAATGTGCCAACTCGCTCGAGCGAGCGAGTTAATTGCGCGCGAGTTGACGAATAAGTCAATAATAATACTAATCATATTCCAGGATTCAAATGAGATAATTCGATTCAATTATATGTCAAAAATATTATTATTATAATATTAACAGTATTGTTTATTTCGTTAGGCGAACTTCATTTCATAAAAGACCCAAGACACATTGAACAGTCTCGTATTCGCAGTCACTTTCAAGAACCCATATGTCACCACCACCAATAGGCAGCCATAACATACAAACAAAACACCTTATCTATTATTTTTGTAACCCCTTTTTTAAAAAGCCATTCGTAGAGAGACAATTTTACATCGTAAGCCTATCGACAGGTTATATTATTATCATGACGAATTATCATTCATCATGGCTCTTTTTTCAATGATCTGTTATGATTTATTAAATTAATTCCGTTAATAAACTGTTCACAAGTGTACTATGTTAACCGTTTCTTATGTAAAATATAGCTAATTTTATCTCAGGGGACCAATAGGCACCTGAACAGGTGCCGAATCTTTAACTTATATTGTGTATATATTAGAGGGGACGAATGGGTACCTTAAAAACAATATTTTTTATTAAAATATTAATTGGTCCCCTACCAGGAGACCAATGGGCACCTATATAGGGGCCGAATCCACAACTTTTATGCTGGGGTACGAATTTTAGGGGACGAATGGGCTCTGACCCGGTCGTACGACGCATTTTGATTTTTAACCGAATTTATCATATATTTTGTTGACATAAATCCATTGATCAATTTAAAAAAAAAACAGGGCGTTGGCTATAAGACTACTTACAGCGAAATCGTGAAGCTGTTATTTGCTGTCAATTTTACGTAACATCTTAAATGCACTAACAGATTAATACATATTCAAAATCACTGGGCTAGAAACTTTTTTTATAACGTCACGACAATATGAAGTGAAAGTTAGGATTTTTTAAACATAACTGGTATTTAAAATGAGACAGTATGAGAATTGTAATTCTTTCTGATGGGAAATACCTTTAAGCTCTCAGCTTGTTTACCAATAACTGAGGAACCTGCACCGTGTGCTTTTCAAGCCCTAATCAAAGGTTACATCCCGCTGTTACCCCGAACAAACAACGGCGACCAATGACATCGATGCGGCGACGATCCCGTTAGTGTAATATTATCCTTATAATGATATTAGATGTCAGCAGATGCTATTGTTCGTCGATGGCGCTTAGGGACCACTTAGTGACCTCTAATGTTTGAGGTCGCCTTGTGGATAATCATTTATCGTTAAGAGGAACCTATGTTGCTAGGTTCAATTATAAAATTATTATGTGTAGGTATGAAATAATCTTAATTTTATTTTGATTTCCAATTATTTTGATGTTTTGGGTTTTTTGTGTTTAAAAGTTTTTGTCTTTGGTTTTGAAGTTTTCAGTTTACTAACTTAGCGGTTAACATTTCGGCATTTCCTGCGAACAGTACCTATCGATTTTTATCAGAAAAAATATATAAGTTTCCAATTTAAAGAAATCATTGTTTGGGCTATATACACGTTCAACTACAGATGTAATTTCATAAGTTTATCCAGGTAAAAACTCTTAAAACAATCGGTAGTAAAAATAAATGCGTATTTTTACAATTAAATGAGACATATTTTTTTTTTGGGCGGGAGGGACTGTCAGACTCTTACTGACTAAAATCCACCCGTGTTCCGTCGGATGCCCTTTACGTTCCGGGGCCACGGTATCCTGGATTAAGAAAAATCCGCGACCCCGGCAGGCATTTGGCCCCATAAGGGGCCCCGTCGGTGACGCGTGAAACACGACGCGCCACCGACCCGGGCTTGGTCCTTGGTCGGACGGCGAGCATACCCATTACTCACCGTCCGCAAGCCCGCTCCGCCGCTGTGCCCTCTGCTGTTCAGAGGGACACGCGTTGGAGCGTCCACCCGACAGGCTATTTGCATACGGGCAAAGAAACCCCTTAGGCACACAGTGCCTAAGGAGAGTTTTTGCCCGCATCCCAGGGTGCACCGGCCCGAAAAACTGGTCTTCCCCTCGGACGTATCCGAGAGGGAACTCCAGTCCACGGGCGCACGTGGAGGTTTCCTGTCTTAGCACCCCATTAAATGAGACATAACAGGCATCGGAAATGAGCAAAGAGAAATAGAATTTGTCAATGTAATCGACAAAAGAGGGAAAACTAGCTTGCCACCTTAAATTTTGTTACAACATTGTGTTTTATAAAATACTCAAATTCATTAGGTGCGTCCACACAGAGCGCGCAGCCTCGCGAGGAATTTGCTGCGCGAGGAAACTGACAAGCGAGGCTGCATACTCTGTCTGGACGCGTCTATTGTTTTTCGACCGAGAGGTACGAAACAATATACGCGAGCAAAACAACAGCCGACACTGGATGGCTCGGGTGCTCGGTCACTCGCCCGCGGCAGCGCTGTCGCTTGCCTCGCCCGAGACACGTCCACACCAATCGAGCTGCTTCGCGCGGAAAATGCCTCGCGAGGCTGCGCGCTCTGTGGGGACGCACCTATTGACCAGTCTAACTGGAACCGAATCACGCGATTGGAAAACCGTCAAACAGTTTAGTTTCATCAAAAGCTTCAATATTTTCCTTTTCCGATTTTCTCGCGTCAATAACTAAAGGAAAACTAATAAAATGGTTTGGCTGCAGTATGTCGGATATCGCTACTACCTACGGTTCGTTTGCATACGAAATATTGGAACTGAAACAACACTGACTAGACTGAATAAACTGAATAAATAATCAAACCCTAATAACAAATACGTTTTGATTAAAAACTTTATTGTTTACTGTTGAGAGTTTAATTTATTTTGTTGGAAAATAACATTGATTTTAGCTTCATGTTTGTGTTGTACTTTGGAGTGTTTCTCATTTTGTTTTTTTAGAAAAACAAAATTTGATCCCTTAGCTAGTAAAAATGTCTCCTAAACTCACTTATTTGCTGTGCCCGACAGGGTCCATGTTATGATCTAATTATAAGTTTTACCACCTATGAATACATGTGGAATGCAATAAAAGTATTGAGTATGTATACCTAAGTAAAATGTATGTTCCATCACACATCCTAAATTCATTATTTTCAATCTACAGAGCGGTTAGCAAAGAAGTGAACATTTTAAGACAACAAACCAGTTATCATTAGCTATTTCAGTATAAAATAAGTGCTCCATTATAAAAATGTGCGGATAAAAAATTAATCAGCAAAATAAAGACCCTAGATTACCTAGTTAATCTAGGAAAAAATCTCGTTAAAAATAATAATCTCGACAGTTTGGAGTACCTATTCTAACAGTAATTGACAATCCAAAATGATTACAGGGCCTTAAGAAGTAGATACTTATTCTGGATCAATTGTTAAGAAAGAAAATGATGTTTTGTCCAATCTCCGGTCTGACTATTGAAGTTGAAGTGTTCGTTATTCGAATATGAAATGTGTATGAAGCGTTTTCTGTACTTCTTCCAATACTTATTCTATGTCAAACATTCCCAGTTTTTTTGTTCGGTTCAGACGGAGGTTTTAGAGGACAAAAGGTTTTTATAAATTTATTAGTCTGCGAAATAATACGATAGTAAGTATTATCTTTATTTATCATGGATGGATGGATGTACGTTAGTCACTCACGCCGGGACGGCTGAACGGATTTTGAATAAATGGCAAAGAGATAGATATTATAATCTGAAATAAGAGACCACGTGCTCGACGTAACTATAGTAAACGCTAATTATTATTAATTATTCTTCACTATTATCATCATCAGCCGGAAGACGTCCACTGCTGAACGTAGGCCTCCCTCTTACACTGCCACGCTGACCGACAATAAAATTCACATTTTTTCGGACAGTCCGGCCTAGATATTTACAAACCACTGCAACTACTGAAAACTAAAAATCAAAAGAAAATCATCAAAATAATGACGATCGACGAAGTACTGGAAGATTAATTTATTGAACTGTCCTAAAGCCTCCTGCAGACACACGCGATAAATCGCGCTGCGTCAACGAGCCAAGCTAATTTCCACTCTAAAAATACTGCGAATGGACCGCGACATGTCGCCCCGCGCGATTAATCGCATGTGTCTGAGGAGGCTTAAATCGTGAATATTTGATTCCAATAATAGGTATGGCATACACATTGAATGCACTGAGACAAGCATTGTCCAAGAAAGGGATTTATGAAGTTTTGGTTTCACATATCAATTTATACATAGACAACAAAGACACTCGTGATAGCCTGCCACGTCTGGTTGCTAACCTTTTTCGGCACTTCATTCATGAATCTCTTTGTTTCGGCACTTCATTCATGAATATCTTTGTTAGTCAAAGAGATTCATGAATGAAGTGCCGAAAAAGGTTAGCAACCAGACGTGGCAAGTTCAATGTTAGCAGCCGACCTGAATTAGAAGCTAAATGGCGACAGTCACGAATATCTACTTGATTAGGGGAGAATATAGGTCAATGAGGATGCTATACACAAATCTATACTTCGTAAGCATTTTACAAAAGTTGATGAACTATTGTTTTATTAAAGGATTTAGAAACCTTAATGAAAAAGAAGTTATTGAAAGAAATATCTAAAGATACTAAAATTTAATTTAACGATAGAAATCATTGAGAAAAAACTACGCGTCGGTATTTAATTTAAAATTTGAAAAATATGTTTTTCATTTTCGTTTTTTATCGTTGTCTCAGACTACGAATTTCTCCTGTATAGCGGGTGTGTTAACAAACATTTAAATTTGCATATGCAAATACCTAGACCCGCAACAAACAATTACAAGATCATAAATAAATAATATTTGTAAAAAATAACAAATAAGCATATTTTGTAGTAGTTTTTTTAACATTACTTCTATAAGAATTGTCAAACAACGTTTAAACCATACTTACCAGGCTCGTTCAACAGTATGAGCAATCCTGCTGAGCAGTATGTTGATTTTCTAGTCAGGCAAATGTTAATTTTGAGTACAATAAATATGTTTCCATTTTATTTTTCTATTCACTGTCAAACCTTCGGGGACGAACAGCACATTTTTTTTTGCCTATTTCTAAATCCCTGACATAATGTTAATGTTTATTCTAGGTACTTGAAACTACAACGCAACGGTGCCATTATCAGCCGTAATACAGGTCGCAAGATTTAATTTGTTGATAGTCACCGTCATTATTCGGGGTGACCGCAGGTAAATTGGAAATGGTATTATCCTCTCTATGGCAGGTTCTGTCTATTGTCATGTGTTGTGATCGCTTCGTGGGCCAGTTTAATCCTTATTGAGAAAGGAGTTCCAAGGGAGTCAAGTGAATGCTGAGTTATTTCGGCGATTGGAGTTTAATGTGGCTTTGCTCGACAGCAAACATAGGGTTCAGTTGCCAGTAAGACTTTTGAAAAATAATTGGGCATTAATTTTTCTAATTCAATGAATATTTTCAAAGACAAAATGCATCAAAACTCGAGACCCGCTCGTGACGTAATAAGCAAGCAAAAGTGACGTATTGCCCATTTAAAAATGTCTTAGCTTTGTTGTTCCATAGCAAAAGAAAATACACTTACTAACAAGATTTATTAGTAGCAGTATACGCGATTTAACTATAATCTTACATTGTCGTGTCGTTAGGAGGTTCTCATTTGATTATATTACAATTTGTTTATTGCGATGTGAGAGGTCTTATACTAAAAAATGTATAGATATATGTCTGACCATGTTATACTATACACCCAGACACATTTCGCAGCTCCCTCTATCCGTACGGATCAACCATTTTTATTTCTTCTCAAAATTGGAATACGAGACGATACTGATAGTGTAGGTACATGAAGATACCTACGTGTTACCAGACTACTGATAAGAATGTTTCCAAACATGTGATAATAAAATAAAAAAAAACTTAGGGTTTCCACCAGAGATATGCGAGGATGCGTAGCGAGGGATGTGTTTGTAAAGAACCAATAGAATCGCTTCATTTACCCCGCCTCGGTCAGCACAGCTCTGGTGGAAAGGGCTCAGAGGAGCTAGATTTTTGCGCATACAAAACAAGCGAGGGATTTGTGCGAGGGATGTGTGCGAGGGATGTGTTACGAGGGATGCGTGAGTGGGATGTTTTGCGACACGCATTTCACATCTCTGGTGGCAACGCAGCCTTAGTGATAAAGTGGAAATTTTCGCCGTTTTGGTTTTGGCTTTGATGTGATTAGATAACTGTGATTATTGTAAAGTTTAATTCCTTACAATGATTTTTGCGTGAAAGAGTAACAAACACCGTCCTCACAAATTTTCTAAATAAATAATAAATTATTATAGAGAGAAAATTATATATTACGAATATTTAAGCATTCATTTGTGTTTTATTGAAAACGGGCATGAGGGTCAGATTTACATCTATTATCAGCAATATTATCATCCTATGAAGGGTCTAGAAATTACTGGGAAAGCTTTTGTACCTTACAAAGCCTCCGACCGTAATTTCTAGACCCTAACCGGTCAGAATCCTTTATTCCAGTCCAATTTATAATACCATTACCCACTAATAATACCTTTGTTCTAAATCAGGGTACTGAAATTCGCTATCAATAATTCCAGACACTTAATAAATCTCGGAGCCTGAACAATTTCAAATTAATCAATTCACAAAGCGGTTTCGCGGTGAAAATTTATTAATGACTATTGGATTCCTGGAACAATTTGGGGCATGTTGATGAGTAGATGAATGTGCTTGAAAGGTCAGGGGTCATTCCACCGCCTCTACCAGCTGACCCGTGCCCAATTCACTGGGTGTCAAACATTATTGAAAGGCAAGTGTAAAAATACTTAAATTAATATCAGTCGAGCCGTATTTACAGTTTGGAGTGCAGCCACAAACAACGTAACACGAAATTTCTATACAGGGTGTCTCGACCACATATCAGAAAAACTTTCTCAAGGCATAGAGATTGTTTACAGGTTTTAATCATTCGGATATTCCAAAAAATCCAGACGCTTTCGTAGCTACTGAGTCCTGACGAAAGACTCCAATAACAATTTACATTATATACCTGGAAATTTAATCCAGGACTTATTGCTCAGCGATTGGGCTAACAACCACGAAAACAATGAGGCAAACTCATCCTGAAATAAGATTTAATCTTCCAAAGGAGGTCACGACAGGTCACCAGGGGTCGTCAATCTACCTAAAGATCTACCGGTGATATCAAAACTTTGATTTACGAGTTCCACCAACTGAAGTACTTCAATTAAAGTTGGTACTCGATTTCAATTACAAACTACCGCTGCGTTCGACCTAAATAAATATTTAAATGAAGTTTGTATTATTGAATAAAACAGGAGTTCTGATGAAGAAGATTGAAGTTTTTTTTTTTAATTAAGGGGAAAACATTTTCTTAGAAACTTAAGTACACTTAAGTGCTATTTACTTAAGTTTTAAAGTGTAGGCTCAATAAAAAGTACCTAAGGTTTGATAAATTAAAAATAAGGGAACTAATGTACAACAAAAGCTTTTGGGTCTAAAGGTTACCCAATCTAAAAGAATTTATCGGGAGTCGAGTCTAAAAGGGGCTATTAGAGAAACGCCTTCTAAAAAGAATCTTTACAAAGTACCTACTCTTAGAAAAATGGAATTGAAAATGCACGTTACCTTCATTAAAATGAAGTTTAATGTCTGTTAACGCTGTGCCCGATTTTTCTCTTCGTAAACGAACAAAAGAAAGCGCTTATAGAATTTTAAACCGAAGCTTAAAAATTGGCTAAATAAAGGACTTTATTATAACGTAACCGGTAATTACTTTGGCACCTGTTTCTAATCTATTGAACTCAATTAAATTAAAAATATGGATTTAATTTTAGTCTTTTGTTTGCTTAAATCTAACCAAACCACTCAAATAAACCTTATTCCCCATTAAAAAACTAAACTAAAAACTAATTTTAACATAACCTAGTCCACATAACATTATATAAACCATCTGCTTTTGTTGAAGTTCTATTAACTGTGAGAAAATAGAAAGTTACTATGAAACTTACGAGTAATAAAGACAGAATATGTTATTTTACTCTCCTTCTCTATTACGTACTCTTTAAGAAAGCAATACTATTTAGAAACTTATATTGCTTTACTATCTTTCACAACATTGGCAATATTGTTGCACCTGCTGGTATTGCCTGATTCTGCATTCTATTGCTTGAAGTCAGAATTGTATAAGGAAACTTGTTTGTATTCAAGCTTCTTGAAACTCGCTAGAGTATATTGGTCGATGTTGACTATTTGCGCCATATTGGATGTTGGACTGTGTTAAAAGAGCACAGTGGCGTGAAGCCGAAGGAACAGTGTGGTTTTTTTACCCGACTACGGCGAAGCAAAAAGGAGGGTTATGATTTTGACCGCTATGTATGTATGTTCATCTGTTCCCTCATAACTTCTGAACTACTTATCACTACTTGACAAATGAGGTGTCGTTAGAAGCGTCTCAGTTGTCCGCTGGTTATAGGGTGACGTGTCACCAAATCCAATATGGCGCCCTCTAGGGGATGAAAAGTCGTAACCGAAAAAAAAAAATTTTCGCACCGTATCGACATGGGTATCAAATTAAAGGGCTTGATGAGCACATTTGAAATATATATACATTATATAGCTTTTACTAGCTACTTTGCCTGTTTCTAACAGTGTCAACATGGGTATCAAATGAAAAGGCTTAATGAGTACATTTTAAATTCACTCGCTGCTTTGCTTATTATATCAAATAACCCCAAAATAGTGTAACCTGCGGTTGTTTCACACAATCTTTATTGGCTAGGTGGCATACGACCACGGCTATTAATTAAAAATTTCTGTAACACGGATTGTTCTTGTTTTATACTTTTTAGTGCGCGATTTTCTCGTAGTCGGGTTTTAGTTATTTTAACTTATTTTTTAATCAGTAAGAGTCTTACAGTCTCTTTCACTCCATACAGAGCTGGTAGGCTCAAGTAATGATTTTACTACCAAAATAAAAATTATGGAGTAAACATGGATTATGTATTCCACATCCCGAAAGTCTAATTTAACGCACATAAAGCCACGGTTTAACCCATAAAAACTTTTTGGGCTATATTGTATTTCAGTAAATACGTGAAAGATCGGTTGATCTTTCACGTATTTACTGAATTTTTCAGTATTTTTGAAAGTACAAATCCTTTATAAAATATTATAAAACATATGGCCAAATACAATAATCAAAACACACAAGGAAAGAAAAGAAAAACGAGGAAGCAAATATCTCACAAAACAAACATCTTTTAGCGCTATCAATAAAGCAACTAAGAAACAACATCATGATAACACATCCTAGAATATCTTATGTGCTTAGAAGATAAAAGTAAGAAAGTAAATAAAGAAGCATATAAGCTTGGAAGTAATCTGTAGTAGTTTTATGCGACGGGTCGAGATGTCTTCGCAGCACTTATCTTTAATACAAGTAAAGCCATATCTGGACGGTCATAACATAGAGTAGCGTATGAAGACAGAGAATTCATAAATATTTATGGCAAAATGTTATGTTTTATATATCGTATTATCTTATGACCTAATTCGGTAGAAAATATAGTCGACATAGAATTCATCTCTGAATAAATGTTCTACCTATGTTTCATGTTCAAATCAGATAATGGTTTAGAAAATATTTCCTCATGGAATAATTTCCGATTTACACGAGTCATTTTCAAATTAAAAAAAAAAACAAAAACATATTTGAACACAGTTTCAAAGCCTTAAATAAAACCACCGCTAAATACGTCCTTAATATTTTTCTCAATTCTAATTAACATGCCGTCTGCAGAGAAAACTTCTAATATTATGTGACCCATTTAAAAAGTCCAAGTTAGCGATTCATTTTTTACTCCAATCCAGCCACAAAGTACGCAGACTATATGCAATTTCCTTTTTTATATCCATTCGGTAAGATTTAGAGTGGTTGTCGTTATCTTCAAAGCTTTCAAGTAGACAATTTATTTTCATTGATGAAGGAGGATCGTAATTGGGTTTCAAATGAGGCTCATTTTCATCGTATTATTAAAATAAGTCTGTAAAAAATATTTTAAAATACTTTCTATGCGACATAACTTCTAAGGCCGTCATTGACCTCTAAGTGTCAACTGACTTTTTTTTTAGTTTTTGAAGTGAAAACTTCTTTAGCGGCGTTGTACACTTTTTTGTAATGGGTAAAAAATCTTAAACTCGCGTCAGGATCACGTGACCCTGATCGAAAATTCGTAAGACGAAGAGGCAAACGATAGCTTGCATTTTAATTGTGCAACGCCATCTATCGAGCATATATGAAAACATTTGTGATTTGACACCTGTACGACACTAACAAGGTGTAACAAAATTCGTTAATTTCATGTCTGTACCCCTACAGTTTTAAAATATAACACAGTAATAACAAAGTTTTCACTTTTACCGGAACTCCTGGAGTGCAACCCGTCGTTTTTTTTTAATTTAATGACTGGTTCGCGTTTGACCACTATTTTACCTAATGGTCTGTCACTTGAAAATAACGTTTTGCAATACAATACATTGTGCAAATTTGATAATTTTGATTTCGAAACATTATCTTCATTAATTTGTAAAATAAATTTTCATATTATGATTATTGTTGTTTACTTTAGACGGTTCATGTGTTAAAAATCATGCATGACGTCACATATGGCATCATTAAACCCTTATTATTAATATAGTTTTTTTAAACGACATTAGGAATTTCTCCTGTGTCGTGGGTGCGTTTACAAACATAGAAACCCACATAGACAAACACCCAGACCTGGAACAACAACTTGCAGATCATACAAATATTTGTTACGTGCGGTGATCGAACCCGCGACACTCTGCACAGCAGTCGATCGCTCAGCCACAGGGCTACCGTGTCGAAATTTTGCTGTTTAGTAATTATTTTTTCAACACATTTGCTCGAAAAATGCATTTACAAAGCCTGTATACATTGTTCGAAAGTTAAAAATTACGCACAATACAACGGACGTGCGGTAAAATAGGTACTCTCACCTAAGTACCTATTTTACGGCATACCCCGCTATTTCGATAAAAAAAAAAATAAGAATTCCACCAAAGAGTTTCACATTATGAGAATAAACAACCTGACTGATCGAACCTCTTTGGACGCGCTTTTGCTCAATACGTTGTCTCACTTTAATACTAAAGAGTAAATGAGACGAAAGATGTAGTTCTAATTTTCACCACGTGCATGTGGCGCCATTTTAAAATTCGCGCCATTTTCATATTAGAAACTTCAAAAATTGTTGCGACTTTCCCACTGATAAATAAACAAAATAATAATATGAGTTCAAGCGAGGAATCTGATATTAATATGGAATCTACTCCACCTGATATTTTGAATGAGGCGCAAATTGCAGAAAACGGTCTCTTGCCGCCAAAATCACATGACTTACAATAATTTTAATTACATGTTGTACTGTTTTCTCGCAAATGTGTTGAAAAACATTGTATGACTTACGTGCAGAAATTGGTATTTACAAACTCGTGGCTATGGTAAGCCCTCGACTTTGTCTCGGGCTTACATTCGTCTACTCATTTGTAAAGACCAACTTACCGCACTAGTATCATAAATAACTAATATACACTTCACACGTGATATTTTTTCTGTTTGTGTCACACAGACTTTGATGTAGACATTCAATATCTTTTTACTATTAAATATTTCATTCATTATTCTACACACGCAACAACTGTTTAAGAAGTAAATTCCAATATGTTTAACTTTAAATGAAAATTGACGCATGTAATGTGAGCATTTTATATCAAATTTCAAAACTGTTAAAGCTTTTGAGTAAATTTCAATTTAAGTAGTCAAGCGTTTTAAAATTGTATGTTAAACTCATTTTTGTTGATGATGATAATAATAAAAAATAAAGACTATGCTACCACAATACGAGTGAAACTGTGTGTGTACTCTGTACAAAAATAAATATGCACATGTTTCTAACATTTGTACGCTCTTTGCAATAATTGCATGAGAATAACATTAACAGGATGACAAAATTAAATATTCATCATCATCATCATCTCAGCCATAGGACGTCCACTGCTGAACATAGGCCTCCCCTTTACTCGTAGATCTCCACATATACCGGTTGGAAGCTACCTGCATCCAGCGTCTTCCGTCGACATTTATAAGGTCATCTGTCCATCTCGTTGGTGGACGTCCTACGCTGCGCTTATGTCAAATTATGTCAAATGCCAATGTTGTGCCCACCCCAGTCTCTGTTGGAATTAAATATTATTGTTAATTAATTCGTACAAAATAGATTTTTGCAGGTAACGTAATTTCCCAGTGACAGACGACAGATAAAAGACTACACTACCCATGCACGTTTTCTGTGTACTTGATAAACAGATAATGGTAAATGTTTTCTCATACAAAAAAAAAACAAAATTGACCTACTAAAAAAGCCAAAATCAAATTACCTGACCGCTCTTACCATTAGGTACAAGACCAATGAGCCAATTTTCCGAGAAAAAAATACCTCAACAAATAAAGAACATACAAAATTCATTAGTCTGTGTCCCCGTAAAGGGCGACTTGGCAGAAACATCTCCGATGAGCTGAAAACATTCGAACTAGAATCACTCGTTTTTTCCCCGACCAACTAATGGATTTCCCAGCGAATAGAGAAAACAGAAAAAAATAAAACAGGGTGCAGAACCGATGTCTCAAATGATTTGTATTGGTATAGAAAGCTGGTATTCGCTGGGAATTTTTAATTTCCTCTATTATGGTCTCTGTGTACTTGTGTATTCAAAGGAAACCCGTGATTGGATTAAATTTTATTTATTGAAGGAATGTTCCGCTGAGAAAAAACGTGGTGTAATGAAGTGTGAACAATTGGAATTATCAACAGACGGCTCGGAATGAAAATGACAAACACAAAAATCAGTTTTACTTTTCCCTTCATCTGTACAGACGCTAGCACATCAACCTACCCCAATCTGCTTTATTAGATTTTCAACTTTATGACAAAGGAAGAAGTCTCTTGTTTGATTGGAAAACTGTCAGATTAGAGTAGGTTGATGTGCTGGACAATCTGAACATGGCGAGAGCAGTGGATTTATTGTACAGTCTAAATCACATTTAAAACAGGCAAATGTGTATTACACTAAATAGTCTTGCGCCTAGCCACACCTTACCTCATATGAAGCGTTGAATGCGGTTCATTATAACATAATAATGTGTATGTAAGTCACAGAACCCAAGGTCTTTAATTAAAAGTGAATATAGTAACTTCTAGGCCGGCGTGCTTCACCGTCGACCATTTATTGCATACCGTCTACAAAAAAAAACACAGACACAATCACATGCATATTATATTATCAGCCTATTGCCGTCCACTGCTGAACGTAAGCTGTCCTCCCCCAAAGAGCGCCAACCCTCCCGGTCCTGGGCAGCCCGCATCCAACCGCTGCCAGCCACATTCTTCAAATCATCGACCCATCTTGCAGCAGGGCGTCCTACACAACGTTTGCCTATTCGCGGTCTCCACTCTAGCACCTGTCTGCTCCATCTACCATCGGTCCGTCTACAGACGTGGCCGGCCCACTTTCACTTCAACGTGCTTATTCTACGCGCAATGTCGATTACTTTGGTTCTCTGTCGAATGACTTCGTTCCGAATCCTATCCGCCAGAGAGACTCCGAGCATTGCTCTCTCCATTGCACGCTGAGCAACCTTGAATTTGTGGACCAGGCATATGGTGAGTGTCCACGTTTCGGCTCCGTAAGTCATTACGGGTAGGAGGCACTGGTTATAAACCCTGGTTTTAAGGGATTGTGGGATCGATGATGCGAAGATATGACGCAGCTTCCCGAATGCCGCCCAGCCCAAGCGTATCCTTCTGGTTGTTTCCTTCTCGAAGTTGTGCCAGCCCAGTTGTATAGTTTGGCCTAGATATATGTATTCTTGCGCAACCTCGAGGGCAGCACCATTCACGATTACAGGTCTCGGATTGACATGGCCATTGAACATGACTTTGGTTTTGTCTAAATTCATTCCGAGACCCACACGCCTTGAAGAATCGCTTAGGCTGTTCATCATTACTACCAGCTCCTGCAGAGATTCCGCCATGATGACAATGTCATCCGCAAATCGGAGGTGCGAGATGTACTGACCGTTGATATTTATGCCCCATCCTTTCCAATCAAGCGTCTAGAAAATCACATACATACCTATCAACATATTTGCCTACCTGCATACATGTTTTCTAAATTACTTTAATATTCCAACACCCCACTCAGAGCTGTAAATCAAACACAAATCGCCTAAATATGTAAACACAATTTATTGGCTCTAAAATCAACAAACATTGAATGCAAATGAACGCGATTTAAATCTCCCTTGTGAATGCTGTTGTCTGATTGGAAGATTTGCCTTTGTAAAATCTTATTTGCTTTATGTTATTGCATTTTGAACTATTGATGGCCTTTTAGAGGGGTTTGTCTAACAATACTGGAGAGGGATGTTTAGTTTAGTTCATAACTCGATGGGGCTGGCCTTTGAGAACTGCACAGTGCTCTTTCTTACATTATTGTAAGACAACTGGAAGTTAAATGTATGGTTTTTTAAACCTGTTTAATTATATTCATGGTTTTTATACTCCCTATAAAAACCATGAATATAATTAAACAGGTTTAGAAAGTATTTTCTTAAAAAGAATAAACGTTGATTCAGGTTAAATAAAATCTATCGTTTTTAAAAACCAATTCATTTTACCAGCTGCTGAAACCGTTTTTCTAAATTTTACTGATAATTGCCACGTACACACAAACACACTATTTAGAATTTACTCGTTATATCATCATATCACAACAATTACAATTATGATTCATATTATTTGTTTATATAATTTTTTTATATTTTTAAATGTTTTTTATTTCTTTTTTGTAAAAATATTTAAAAATTTAATTTATAATTATTAAAATGAATATAGACATGATTATAGATATAAGTATTTTTGAAAAACTAATTGTGTTAACACTTTTACATCTGCCGTAGGAACATGATTATGGTCACCCCAAATATAGGTACTATTATTCTATTGTATGTGTGTTTCAGCCGACTCTTAGATTTTAGTGGTGAACCTAGCTAATAATCTGAATACAGAGTGTTGTCGAGAGGACACGCAGTGTATATTAATACATCGTTGTCCCCAACGTGATTCCACTAAGCAAAAACTGCCTCCTCCGAGGAAGTAGATACAGGTGTGACTATTTGGTTATTTACAATTTTATGTCCTCAACGCTTAAGCTTCTGCCCACTCCGAGGACATAAAGCTTTAGTGTGCTTTAGCACCCCACCGGAAAGGAGGCGAGGGCGTCAACAAAGGCCGATTCTAAATAATTGATAGTCCTCTGCAGTATTCGACTGGCTACTCAAACTAGGTAGTAGTGTTTCGTCTATAAATCTAGCTATATTGGTATCGGTATTGATTTTAGCTTGCAGGATGTTTCGTGTACCTGTGTGAACAATGCTTGTATCTGTGTGATAAACTTAGAAGGTTTTTTATCGTCAAGCTCCGGCAGCCTATAATTTTATTTTCCTAAGAGATCTAACAGCTAGGTTACAGGTATTTGAAAATTAGGGAACGAATGCCAATTACAGGTTTCCGGTTTTCAGGCGGTTTCAGGAATTTCGTTCCGGGGTCACGGTATTAATTTAGTCCCGCGACCCCGAATTACAGGTTTTTACTCACAAATTAGGGTTTGAACAAAACACACTACACAGGTAAGCAATGGAAGAAGTAAAATAACTCAAGAGTGAATTAAAAATAGAACATCAGAATTTTCAGTGACAATCGAGGAAACGGACCGGTAGTAACGATATTGTTTTTTTTAGTTTTGTTTATCTCGATTTACCTTTTCATCACCTGTGTTAAACATGTGGTGAATAAATCGAGTTCATCAACACTTTGTCGAAATGAGTTGTGTGATCTGCTAGTTCTTATCATTATAATTTTAGGAGAACTATAATTAGGATCATGTTATAAATTGCGTGTATGTAAAACGAATGCATAATGCGTAAAACGGATTTAGGCCTATATTATTATTCTCTGTTATCCATGCGATGCCAGGCTGGTTTGCTAGTAATTATAATTAAAACAAAGGACACGTTAATTCGCTTCAGTGGGCCCTGTGTGGCCATAACTCGAATACTTGTTACAACCTATAAGAAAAAGTTTTTTTTTTTTTATAGGGTGGCAAAATCATCAAATGAGTCCTCCCGCCCTGGGTGGGGCGGAAGGGACTGTCAGACTCTTACTGACTAAAATCCACCCGTGTTCCTTCGGATGCCCTTTACGTTCCGGGGCCACGGTATCCTGGATTAAGAAAAATCCGCGACCCCGGCAGGCATTTGGCCCCATAAGGGGCCCCGTCGGTGACGCGTGAAACACGACGCGCCACCGACCCGGGCTTGGTCCTTGGTCGGACGGCGAGCATACCCATTACTCACCGTCCGCAAGCCCGCTCCGCCGCTGTGCCCTCTGCTGTTCAGAGGGACACGCGTTGGAGCGTCCACCCGACAGGCTATTCGCATACGGGCAAAGAAACCCCTTAGGCACACAGTGCCTAAGGAAGAGTTTTTGCACGCATCCCAGGGTGCACCGGCCCGAAAAACTGGTCTTCCCCCCGGACGTATCCGAGAGGGAACTCCAGTCCAAGGGCGCACGTGGAGGTTTCCTGTCTTAGCACCCCAAGAAAAAGTATACTTAGGAGCAATTCATCAAGAGATGAGTAAAATAAACAAATATTATATCAAATGTGTCCTCATTGATAATAATGACTTTGTATCCATTAAAAGATATTATTTTCAGTGACAATAATTTTACTTGGCATGACGGCTTTTTATATAAATAGAACTGAAAAAGATACGGCCTTTTATAATGCTTCAACTTTTATAAACTTTGTTTATCTGGCTTTTAATGTTGGTCATGTTTTTATTTTTGTAAACATTATCTGACTTTTCATTGTTTTGCTAACCTTATAATAGCGTAGGTATTATTTTCTAGTCAGACTTTTACTACTCGCAATGCCTCTTTAAATGTATGACTTATTCCCCTGAAAAGAAGACCCAAATTCGAACACCCAAAAAGCAAACTCTCAGCAAAATTACAACCTAATCCACATAATGAAATAAACAGTTGCACATCAAACTTAACCCGCAACACTATCGGCCATCATCGGCAAACATCGGGCGAGCACAAAGAGCTTGCTTGTGACGTAATAACAGCGCCTGACGTCAGAGCTTGCGTACATGTGGGTCAATGGAACGCCAGCTCGGCCCGGGAAGCACCCGCCGGCTGGAAATAGGTCACCCAGCTAAAAATACGCACCTCTATTCAACAACCTCTCCACACTGGCCGTATTAAACCTTGAAAGATTCACCCAAAACCCCTGTTCTATCTTAAATGCCCAAATACATCAACGTAATGGCGGCTGAACATAAACTTAGGCAATAAGAATGCTTTATTTCTCACCATTCCGCGTTCTCGCGATTCACGGTCCTTTTTCGAACAAAGGCTTCCCACTTTCCTTTCGACGTATTTGTAAATAATATTTTACTGAAGCTCTAACCGAATAGATATGTTACCGCTTTCATATTAATACGTTTTCTAAATTGAATTCGGAAAGGTAATTTTTCCTGAATATGATATTCCGCATTTGGGTAAGCGGTTTTCTGTATCAAATAACATGTGGGTACCATAATACTTTAATGTAATTGATATACGTACACAATGTAGGTAGGCAAGTAATTGCTTTTTATATTAAAGTTTATACCTTTTGGTATGTTAAGGTAAGGCTACATTAATTCGAGTCGAATCTCGTATCTAAATAATTTGGCCTGACATTTTTTTTTTCATTTCCGACACAGGAGCAGAAAATTGGACAGTAGATAGCCTATTTATGTACACTAATAAAGATGCTGCTGGGTTGATACCTTTTACTGAAGTTCCTATTTCTCTGAAAATCATTGTGCTCAAAGCGCATTGCTGTTCCAAATGTGAAAGGTACGAGTATTTATGATAGGCACTGAGTGGAAATTTTGATGCAACCTTTCAGCAATGCTCTACCTTTTAGAATTCGTGATGCCGCATGCCGTTCCCACTATCACAGCTCACGAAAGCTAAACAAAACATTAGAACGCTAAGTAAAGAAACAAAGACCTAACTAATTTTGTGTCCTTATCTAATATGATTATATCTAATTTCGTAGCTAGTTCCACTTATGAAGGAGCCACAAGATATATCGCGGCGCCTTCAGAGCAAAAAGGTCGTTTATTTTCTTAGTAAAAGAAAATAAATGATCAAGGAAAATGTAAGGAATAAAGGAACTTTGTGTGAGCCGAAAATATCGCGTTGTGTGGGGAGCATTAAATACCTAGTAACCGTTTAATGGGTTTGTTGTTCAAGGTCACACATTTACCCACAAGTTGAAAAGAGGAGTTCTCTTAGTAAAAGCCTAATAATTTATTTTCTTTTGTTAGTGCGATAAAAGCTTGTGGCATGGTGTAAACATAAACTGGTCCACCAGAATGATCGAGTGGCTGATTGTGCGTGCACTAAACTATATGTTAGGAAACCTTTGGCAGAGGATTTAAGGCTATTCCAAATTATAATGTCACATCTGCAAGCGTAGCGTAGTACCTATAGAAAACGGGTTTTGTCGATGAAGGAATGAACGAAATGATAGACTGCCGATTTCTATCGTCCTAAGATTGGTGATGTTTAAAATGTAGGAAACGATGCTTCTATTTTTCAGTCATCTATGGATCGTGACGTGACAAAAAAGTGAAATTGTATAAAAATTGCTTTGTCTGTTCTTGTTACAATTTGTCATGCTGCGCCTGCAGGAGTTACAGTGTTGGTCAAATACGGATGAACTCGCTAACCTTCTAATATTCTAACTTAATCCAAATCCTGGTTCGTTTTCTGACGGCTGCTTGTGATGCTGTTTAAAACAAATCCGGTTGTTAATTGGTTTCAGACAAAGACCAGAATCAAGATTGCGACCGAAATTATTAATTTTCAGTGTAAGCCGAAAACCTATTCCTAATTCTTTGAAAACAAAACAAAGCTATTTATTAATATACGAGTATGATGCAATTTTTTTTCTTTGTATATGGCTGTCAGCATTCCTGCAACAATCTTTTTATTATTTTTAATTATCATTGTTTTCTGTTGTATGGGTATCTTGCCTGAAATGAATTTTATTTATTTATTCAGCTTGGTGAAGAAGAATCAAACACACAAGGGTGTTACAACCTATAGTAGCTACTTAGTTTGATTCAATGATAGGTGCAATGCGTAGAGACACGTGTGCCGATATACACACTTCTAAATCTAGCAAAAACCGTATGCCTTTGTTAACTGAAAGACATATTTCCCAGCATACAGTTCCCTGAATAGACAACAAAGAAAGATCGAACAAACGGATTAGGTATCCCATATTGTTAGAAACCTGCTGACAATCCTTCACAACATAAAGGATAAGTTGCTACAAAGGGTCGACAGGTCACCAAATACACTCACTCACTCACTCACTTAGGTCACTCGACTTAGAGACAAAGGCCTAGAATTCAGCCTCCATTGCTCCATTTACAGGAGCTAGTAACTAGCTATTCTATCAATACACTGCAATGTATATGCCGCTGGCCGATTGTTGAATTCACAACATCGTGATATGCCTACTTGCTTAGCCTTATCGTGATCCCCCGTCACTTTATTATATGCCCAACGAAAAAATACGCGGATCGGCGAGAACTGCATATTTTCGTAAAATAATTTTGGGCATTCCGAGTCAGTGGACATGAAATGGGGTACTACCTATGGAATCCCGCTTGGCCGAGCTCCTATTTCTGGATGCTTTAAAAAGATAATTATAACCACGAAGGGGATAGACTTTTATACCTACCTAACTAACCTGTTCTAGTTAGAGCGCGGTCAGTGGATACAAATCAGGGAAAACTATCGACAAAAAATACTTTTTTTTCTCATTTTTATGACAAAAAATGACGTAAACACGTTGTTCTCGGCGAACCGCCTGATTTTTAACTGGACACGTCACGTAGGTAGTATCACGATATTAGGCACATCACATTATGGCTAATTCAACGATCGGCCTACGACATATACAACACGCGCTATGTGCGACTGTTACTGCTCTGATTAAACACATACATAATGAATATGCATGTGTGTATACCATATGTGTAGGCCATACGGGCGTGATTCGCATGACCTAGGAATCCCGGGCTGACCTAATTCTGATAGCCGACTTTAGTGCTCTGGTTTTTCTGTGTATGTTGTATAAAGGTGGGGTAAATATAACGGTTTTATGAAAGCTTGATTTTAATATTGAATTATGTAAATACATATATTTTTTATTTAAAATATGATTATGTTACAATTTTTTTTTCAGTTTTTATCTGCATTACGGTTTTTTCGTTTTCAGATCTTCCTTCATGTTTCCGATTTTCCTTTCTCAATCTCTCTTTGTTTCATCATCATCATTTCGGAACGAAGTAACCCACTGCTATAATAGAAGTCACACATTCCTTATACCACACTCTCCGATTCTTCTCTTTAGCCTTTGTTACGCAGTAAACAAATACTCACATGGATTTATCCTTCAAAATTTCTACATACTTGTAGGAAAAACTATGAAGGGATTCAATATAAAACGTTGCCCCACACTAGGAATTTCTTCCTGTATCGAAGGTGCGTTTACAAACATATAAACTCACATACACAAACGCCCAGACCCGAAACAACTACTTTTAGATCATACAAATATTTGCTCCGTGCGGGAATCGAACCTACGACACGCAGCGCAGCAGTCCAATCGCTCAGCCTGCGCTTTAATGTATTAGATTGACAAAAAATACTTGGGCTTTTAATTATCTTGTTGATTTGATAGTCGTTACAATTAATTAATCCGACACTCGTGTAGAGAAGGCCTACACGAGATACACTTTTTTTACCAAGTGCCAAGTGCTAAATTACAGCAGCTTAACTCCCACGTAGATTAAACGACTCTCAGCTGGCGTGCACCTCTATATCTCACAACACAACAGTGTTATGTATTCTATTATATTCTGCAACGTACATAATTTACTCCAACCAGCGTCCTGGGACGCAACATTGTAATTAAGGACCCAGTTTCCCAATAAACGTTATCTAGTTGTTCACAAAGGTCGAACATTGTCAGTCTAAGTTCCAAGAGGGAGTTTGTCCCTAGATGAGTCAATTCCTTTGTATGCTCTCGGCCTAACTATTTGGTCAAGTACGAAGGGATAGTTTGAATGATAATGTTTTGTTTCATTGTTATACTAGCCCTTGTCTGCTGTTTCCCTCGCGTTAATTTAGAATTTGACAATTCGGGTTGTACTCTGCGTGTTATGTGAATTAATATAATTCATATAGGATTACAAAAAAAAAAAACATTTGGGGTGATCTATTATTACTATCATCATCACCCTATGATGTTCCCATTGCTGGAACACAAGACTCGCTCTATGAGAGAGAGTGGGCCATAATTGATGTCTTCGAATCATAAGAACATCATTGTTGTTTTCCTCGGGAATAGCACTTTTTATCTGTATGCAAGGATAATCGTTTATGTCACATGTTCTGTTGTTTAGCCGTGAAAAGATCACAAACAAACCAGGAAACTTAGGTATGTTTCCTGGGGTGAATGCGAGAGTAGGTACTCTCGCATTCACAATATTATGTAATAAAGTTAGGATGTTAGGATCACTATCCTATTCTGATAGGATATTGATTTGGTTTTGTTTGAACAGGCAGTCTTTTCCTCTTCATGTATAATACTGGTATACGGCTGGTTCGGAATAGGCTGGAAGCTGACGCTGAAATATTAGGGAATATCCTTTTCCCTGACTGACATGACTTGGTTTACTTTGTTAATAGAAGGCAAAATAATTATTTTAAACAAGTAAGCTTAGAAAAACCAATTAAGCTAACTTAAATTTAATCTGAATAGCAATAGCAATTAAAATTTAATAAGCTCAAAGGGCTAAACAAAGATAGATAACGGACCAAAAAACTAATCTAATCCCTTTTAATTAAACTAAAATTAATACACAAGAACAAACAACTCTGATATCTAACAGATGAATAACTTTGTTTATAGTGAAGCAAATAAGCCGAGCTTAGTTCTGTTAACAACAGTTACAGTTAAGTGAGTTAAGTACTTACTTAATTATCCAGTGCACAATTCGCTCAAGTAATTATTAAGTTAAGTCGGCGGGTTCAAAGCAATGCAATTATCTTCAGACACCTGAACTTGAGCGATGGAAAATATCTGTTTGTAAATAGAGCGCAAAGATAGATTTTAAATATTATGTAACATACGAGTACAGGAACAAAACGGTGAAGGAAAACATCGTGAGGAAACCGGCATGTCCTAGAACCAAAAATTCGAAGACATGTGACATCTACCAATCCGCACTGGGCCCGCGTGGTAGATTACGGCCCACTCCCTCTCACAGAGAGGAGGCCTGTGTCCCAGCAGTGGGAACATTTAAAGGGTGATGATGATGATACGAGTACAATCGCCAAAGGTTGAGAGTTGCAGCTCATGGCTTGTTGAACAAATGTATCAAATGAATTGAGTATACTCCGGTAGTTATCAGAATAATTCCAGAAATAAATTAATAATCTGTTCCAACCAGTTCATCATCCATAATCACAAGCATCACAGCTAATTCTATAAAATTAGGAGACATAAATGAACTTTAAAGTATGAGTACAGTCCGCAAAACAGTTAAGTTAAAGTTAATGATAGTGAGTATGGTATTTTTATCAAAATAAAATTTTTAAGTTTAATTTTTAAACATTATGCAGCCTTAGGTACTAGAAAAACTTAAACATCTGTTGAACACTTGTCTAAAAAACCGGCCAAGTGCGAGTTCGACTCGCCCATGAAGGGTTCCGTAGCAGCAAGCATATTAGAGATATAATTATATTGAGATTAGTAAGTAATATACACAAACAATAAAAATAACTTTGTTTTTCATAGTATTTGTATGAATGGCAAAGTTATATTTGCGGTTTTTGAAAATGTACTATATCTCAAAAACTGCTAATTGTATCTCATCCAAACTAATTTTCGTTGGTAGTTTTGGTTGAGGTCTACATTATATATTTTTTTTAGTTTTATCATTCTCTTATTTTAGAAAATACGGGGGGGGGACACACTTTTTACCACTTTGGAAGTGTCTCTCGCGCAAACTGTTCAGTTTAGAAAAAAATGATGTTAGTAACCTCAATATCATTTTTAAAGACCTATTCATAGATACCCCACACGTATGGGTTTGGTGAATAAAATTTTTTTGAGTTTCAATTCTAAGTATGGGGGGCACCCCCAAAATTTGTTTTGTTTTGATTTTTGTATGAAAATCCTAATGCGGTTCACATAATACATCTTTCTACCAAGTTTCAACAGGATAGCTCTTATACTTTCGACAAAAAGTGGCTGTGACATACACGGACAGACAGACAGACAGACAGACAGACAGACATGATGAATCTATAAGGGTTCCGTTTTTGCCATTTGGCTACGGAACCCTAAAAAGTGTGACTGACATTTTTTTTAGATAAGTGTTCAACGGACGTTTAAAAGTTTTTGTGGTACGACGGTAAATTTTTGTGTTGTATCTAAAAGTACATTCGGTTTTCAAAATTCGTTTGCGGTATCCCTTTGTATTGTTCGTTTTCCACAAAGTAATAAAGGATTCGTAAAAGTTACTGTAGCTATATAAAAACAAAACAGTACCCTTAGCACGAGTTTTTACTCTTTTACTTTACAGCGTCTTTCCAGTATTTACAGCGTTTCTTGTATGAAAAAATGGAACAACGCCTCTGGTGTGCGAAGTAGGAACTAATTTTTTCCTTGAAAATTGTCAATTTGAAGTTGTCAAAGTTCCAGTTTACTTTACGTCTCAAATACTGAAAACTCGTGCTCAGGGTACTGTATTTACCCTGGCCACAGTAAATATTAGCGGTGTAACGTTAAACCGTTGGTTTTATAACTTTTCAGCCTTGATTTTTTTGGTACGTAAGCTACGAGTGTACTTATTCATTTTCGGTCAGTTTTGCTCCAAATACTTCGTTATTTTATAACTTTTTCGGATATTTAGGTAGCTGTGTGGCCGACGCATGGTCAACTTCAGTCATGTTTCGGCGAGGTCGCCGAAACATGACTGAAGTTGACCATGCGTAAAAAAAAACAATTCATCAATTTTTTCGAAAATGGCGAGACTTTTTGAGGAACTTTGAGTTGCTTTTTTTTTATAGCGTGGCAAAATCATTAAATGAGTCCTCCCGCCCAGGGCGGGACAGGAGGGACTGTCAGACTTGTACTGACTAAAATCCACGGTGCTCCTTCAATAGCCCTTTATGTACCAGGGTCACGGTTACCGAGTGAGACAGTCCCGCGACCCCGGCAGGCTTTGGCCCTCTTAGGGGGCCCCATCAGTTTGCTGACAGCTCTTTGAGGCGCGCGTGGAACACAACGCGCCGTCGACCCGGGCATGGTCCATGATCGGACGGCGAGACACCTATTACTCGCCGCCCGCATGCCCGCGCCTGCGGTGGCCGGAGATCGTCTTGCGAACTTTGAGTTGCATTAGGTACATTGTGGATTATTGATGGACAATGAATTCAATTGATCAAACAAATACCGCAATGTAGTCAAACTTGTAAGTTCTTGAATTGTCTAAATGGGGCTTTAGACCAAAAACTTTATTAAAGAGGTATAAGAGCCCCATCATTTAACATCTTCTTTTCAGCTTTTTACGTTTTCTCGTTCCAAATAATCAAGTTACAATGCTGGATGGTGTTGAAGGCATTATGTGAACTAATAGTATTAGAACTGTTCGGTTTTAAAAACTCAAATACAAACTCAGTATATTTATCTATCAATAAACAATGTTGACTTTTTTCTTTTTTTTATCGCTGCAAAATTATCAAATGTGTCCTCCCACCCAGGGCAGGGCGGAACGGACTGTCAGACTTGTACTGACTAAAATCCACGGTGTCCTTCAATAGCCCTTTACGTTTACGCCTAAACATTTCACAGACATTAAGCACTGTCAAACACCGTCAGTTAGGGTCGTCCATAGAGCAACATATAGCTACAGGGTGATGCATTTACATTTGAATCATAAATCATATGTTATTACTTCGCTTGCTACTGCGGACGGTTATGCTTACGTCGCCTCTGAGATTTAGATGTATCGCTTGGTTATTGCTTAGGTGTGTTTCGAGATGCTGTGTGGTTACAATATTAAAATTCAACTACTGTTACATTTCTAGCCATCTACTGCTTGTCTTGTATCTTGTTTTCTATGTCAAGTAGAAATGAAAGTTTTTGGGATTAGGTTTACTCCAATATGTGTCAAAAAAAAAAATACATGTGGCACGTCTCCGAGTGCCACATGCCGCGGTGAAGCTATTGCATATTTTTTTTTTTTTAAGAATAAAATCGCCTATCGCGCGTATTTAACGAGAATATAATTTATTTAAAATGTATGTGGTGCACTACTGTAATAAAGAACTTTGTTGTAGGAGAATCTTATAAGTAGGTTTCATTGTGAAAACTCCTTTTGTAGCTGGCCGTTTAGAATCAGTAAGACAAAGTAAATTGTTTTTATGACGGATATTTTTATAATTGCCGAAGTCTCCCGAACTGAAACGATGTTAGACGATGCGTGGTGTCAGGTATTTTCTTTAGGTACCTATTTTCGTTAGGTTTTTGGAATTTTTTTGATTCGGTCGCCGCGCCACGCCACGCTCAGAGCCCGCGTTAAAAGCTATCTATGCAATAGCTTAAAATGTTGAAAGCTGCACCGGTTTCGTAATGGTGCGACGGTTGACTAATAAAGGAAATTAGAAAAAAACAAGCATAGGCCTTGTTCTAAAAATTACAAACATAACAAGAAATTTGCCGAATTGGTCCAGCCGTTCTCGAGTTTCGCGCTTACATTGAACACAGTTATAAATACATATTATAGTGTGAGGTCGCCACATCGAACGGTCATCTGCTTGTACCTCATCCAAAATTCTCGCAGTCTTCTCGAGCAAGATCTTTGAACCAGTCCATCGACTTTCGGAATGTAGTAAGATTAGCTAGTAAAAAAAATATGTGGAACCAAACATTCACAAAGTATTAATTAAAGATACTGATTTCATACCTTTTATTCGACTTTAGTGTCGAAAACCTCAAACGGCGCAAATACAATGGCTTGGCTACTAGCTGTGTGTTTGAGCCGTTTAAGGTTGAAACACTAGGGCCATGGGGTAAGCGTTTAGTCGACGCCTTTCGTGACCAGAGGGCTGGCCTATTTCTTGGTCAAAGGATCAGCATTGCCAGCCAACGTGGCAATGCTGCCGGGGTTCTGGGCACTTTCCCCATTGAAAGCGATGTGGATGAATTTTTTGACGCCCTATAAATTTTTAATTTCGTTTTAATTAAAAAAAAAAATTTAATAAAAAAAAATATTTTACTTTGAATTTTAGTTTTTTAATGTAGTATTGTGGTAGTATGTATATGTTCTTTTTTTATTATAAGTTGTTAATATAATAAAATAAAGTTTTATTTTATAATATCATCGTAACCAAGCTCAACAATTGTTTACTTTATTGATATATACAGCTGTCAAACATTACATAAGAGTATTACGTAAGCCTAATATTTTTCACAGGGAACCCCAACTGATTTTAGTACGCCTAACATCACTAAGTGCTTAAAAGCGACTTATGTCCAGTCTCCTCGGATGGTGAATTAAGCAATTTACGTATAGGGTAGATCCATATACTAAGTCCATGGTTAAGTTTCCAAACATGTGAGCAAAATATGCGTTTTAGTAAAAATAACTTTAAGAGACCTACATAAAGTTCAATTCGCAGTGTAACTGATTTAGTTTTGAAGATTTCGAATGACAAAATGGATGTATTGGTTGCAGATAGCACCACAATATAAATTGGAACAGTACCCTGAGCACGAGTTTTCAGTATTTGAGACGTAAAGTAAACTGGAACTTTGACAACTTCAAATTGACAATTTTCAAGGAAAAAATTAGTTCCTACTTCGCACACCAGAGGCGCTGTTCCATTTTTTCATACAAGAAACGCTGTAAATACTGGAAAAACGCTGTAAAGTAAAAGAGTGAAAACTCGTGCTCAGGGTACAGGTCTGTGGTCTCTGTTACGGCAACAGAAGCCAAATCAAAAGTTTATAGAATTTTTGTCTTTCTGCATGTTTGTAGACGCATCACGCTGAAACTGCTGCATTAAATTGAGTGCAGTTTTTACCAAAGTATTACTAGAGTTCTAAAATACAAGAACCGCAAACACAACCGCAAATTCTCTTCTTTCTTTCAAGAAAATGCAACTGTCACTGCAAAAATACACAGAACCTTGATTCTAAATTCTACGCGTACGAAAGCTAGTCTAAAGTAGACGTAATTCACACAGTCACAAAGTTAATAATTAAACATAAATTGGAAATAAAGCTTTGTATACACTGTAAGTAAGAGTGGATACGTAGTTCAAGCCGGAGCAGATTATCGTTAACCCACTTACGTGGCGTGAGGATGTCGCTTAGTCCACTGTTAATGGACGTGTAATAGGATTTGTTGTTTGATGTCCATTTTCCATGGCGATTCCCGAGTGGGCTTTGTGTAGTGGCCTTTTCTTTGTTGACCTTTTATTATTTAGTGACCCGTTCCGGCTTCGCTTTTTTCTACAAGGTTTTAATTAGGTAGTTACATTTGTCCCGTTTTCTGTCTATGATCAAATCTTGCAAGTTAAATTTGACACACTTCCCAGTTTCTGATTGAGCTGAAATTTTGCACTCATGTGTTTATTGTGTGACATTGCAATATTATGATGAAATTATCTGATGATAGAACTGGAAGATGACGATTTGAACTTTGAAATGAAACGACGCAACTCCATCAAGTTCGGGCTCGTTTGATTCGTCTTGACGAGTACTTTGTCTTGCGATAATATTTTTTATTATTATTATTAACAAGTAACAAAAGCTTTTTCAAAATAAAAAATAATTAGTTTTTCATCATTATCGCAATTATGTTTTTTAGTTGCTGGAAAAATAAATGAAGAATTTATTTTTCCATAAATGGTGTTTGTAGAACACTTATTGTCTGATTCAGAAATTAATGTCCATGTTCCTTAGTGTGATAATTTTCAGCATAGCAT
The DNA here is from genome assembly GCA_950005045.1 of Agrotis exclamationis. NCBI lineage: Eukaryota > Metazoa > Arthropoda > Insecta > Lepidoptera > Noctuidae > Agrotis > Agrotis exclamationis. Next base: position 7,910,117 of record OX465423.1, on the reverse strand, counting down.
TGATTATCACGAAAAAAAATAAAGTATAGACCTACCGTACCGGGTCCATTATAAAAAGAGGTGACGTCATAGCAAACGAAGACTTACAATATTTCGATATCGAAACAAATGTTTTAATTTCATGGGAAACGGTGACAAAATATCTTTATTTAAGAATGTTGTTAGGTACCTCAACATTAATTTAAGCAGTTTTTTGCTGCTTTTAGAACTTCAGTACCCACCTTTATTATACAAAATATTACGTAAAACTTGAAAAGAAGTAAAGTAATACTTCAAAAGAGACGAGGGGTAGTACTCCGGTTATTTTAAATACTCTATTAAAACGCTTTTTCGTTCGTAATTTTGCAACCAACTACAACTACCGACGTCCATTATAAATAAAAACTGGAGTAAGTTGAAAGAGTTCGTTCAACGAAGTAATCGATTTACGTTTCTAGCTAGCTTGTTATTTGAGGAATTTTATTTTTCTGAATCAGGGTAGTGGATTGAATTTACTGTTTTTTTTTTTTTGTTTGGATGGGTTATCATCAAAAAGGGTGGACCGGAAGAGATTGATAGAGTTGACTGACTAAAAAGGTTGGCTTGTTTCTTCAATATAGGGCTGCGATGCCCTTTTAGAATAGTCGCCCTTTTTATATAATCCCTTAAAGGTTTTCTGCGTTTAAGACGAAAACGGATAATGATGTGTTTTGTACAAAAAAAAATGTGTCAGTATTGTTCAGTTGTTCTGTGCAAAAAAAAAGGCACAGTGATTTTCAAAAAAGTACAAAAAAAAAGTTTTATTCTAAAACAGACTGCCTAAGTATATTCTACAAAACACTACATAAAGTTTAATTTTATCTCCTGCCCACTGTAACCTACTTCTAACGGTCGATTACTTTACAAAAGAAAACTCCGCCTAAGCGTTTCTTGTGCCAGTTTAACCCTCAGTTACATTAACAAAAGGCAATTTGCGGGATCGCAAGCTCTCTAAAGATCGTCTGTTACCCCTACTAGCGGTTGGAGGGTTAAGTTTGCTTGCGGTGTCTACCTGAGGCGTCCCTGTCGTCTTAAACTTACTCCTAAGTCACTATTTAAGTCCACAATTTGTAGGGAGAGCACGAAGTATTCAGACTTTAACATTTTAGTTTTAAAAGATGTTTTAACAGACAGTTGAAACTAGCTGGTGTAGAATATAGTCATCTTGTAAATGTGAGATGCTTGTCTTTTTTCTATTCGCAGGAGTGGGAAATCCCCACGGACTCCTCGACTATCTCACGAAAATTGTGACATGGTCTAGTTAGTACGGGACTCGAACCCACTAAAACCCACCTCCTTCACCAGTGTCCCTCTGACGTGATGATCAGAGACCTTATTTGGCAATTTTAACAGTTAAGTTAATAGTCAGATGCTTGTTATACTAGTCAAAAGGTAGATTTCCTGATTTTTGAGGTGGGAAATTGTCAAAGGACATAATACTTCAGCAATGTTAACAACAACAAAATATTTATGGCCAAAATAAGTAATAATGACAATAGATAGTTTTAACGTTAAGCGTTAGTGTTCCGTACCTTTTTTTATTCAAATCATCAATTGAGTTCTTCCACCCTAAGTGGAATAACAGAAACCTACCCCATTTCTTCAATTTCCTCTTGCATTCCAGTGCCGATATTTTTTTTAAATTCCCGCAACAAAGTAGATATTTTCTTCCTCTTAAAAACGCCCGCTTCCTTATTTACTCAAGTATACTGGAGTCTTTATTGATTAGTTTTACCTGGGTAGAGTATCTATATAAGTTTCACTCATCCTTACGAAGCAATTCTTCAGAAATCCAAGGTTAGCAAAAGGGTATGATTGAAAAAGGACCCGGTTTTTCGGCTCGGGTAGTATTCCTAATCCGACCATGAACGAAGTACCTAATCAATCCAGTAAGATGAAATTTTTGATTGTTAATGATAATCGGCCTAATTATAATTTTTTTGGGGCATAGGCCTCCTCTCTGTGAGATCCCTCTCACTGGGCTGTTATCCACCACGCGGGCCCAAAGCGGGTCAATGTCACATGTCTTCGAATTTTTTGTCCTAAAGCATATCGGTTTTTTAACCATGTTTTTATTTAACCTTTTAACACAAAGTTTGCGCAATTAGGATCGAACCCAAGACCTATTTACTAATTTCAACACTTCTTACAAATATGAGACTTAGACGCTTTAAGAATGAGATGAGTCTTATTCCCTTATTCCAAACCTTTAACAAAATCCTGTGGAAACTTCAGCTGAATAGCCTTTTCCTAAGTAAGTTAGGGTTGGCTTCCGGTCTACTCGGATGTACCTGAATACTAGCACTCAACATCGATCGATTGCCTGTCTGAAAGGTCAAAGAACCGTATGATGTAAGTGCAATTTATTTATGACACTCGCATTTATTTTCACCCTCAGTATACATTTTTTATCAATTTTAATAAATTATGTCACACATAAAAGTAGTACCTACTCATAAATTACTTTGTATATTAATTAAAACTGCATTAAAATCCATTGCGTAGTTTGAAAGATCTTAGCGTACAGACAGCGGGAAGCGACTTTGTTTCACTAAGGAGAGAAAAACAAGTAAAGTGATTTAAATTGTTTTATTCATGACCCAACTTATAAGACACATAAATCGAAAGGCTTTAATAAAATGCGTCATACAAGCACAGAATAAAAACTAAAAAAAGACATAAATGTTGTTTTTATTACATTACTTACAACATTTGCTTATTTATTGCCTGCTCTTTAGCAAAAGTCTTAACATATTTTTTATAACCTACATACATTAAGATTATTATTCATCACACATATACATGAGCACACACATATGTATGAGCTTCCACACATTCATATTTTTGCTTGTTAGTACGTGTCATCATCAGACAAAATGGATTAAATTTTCTCTTCAATTTAGGTAAGTATATATTTTAAATGTATCGTTGTAATTTTTTCTCGTTATGAGGAATGTGTTATAAATCTTACGTTATTGACAAATATTAAGTGAAATGAACACAATTTATAATTAAGTACCATTTAGTTTTATTTTTTATATTTTTTGGCGAAATCTAGTCTTGTATCTACGAACTTTCATCATTGTTGACTACAGACTTGTTATTACAAGACACATCTCAAAAATTTACCTCACTTAGTAGGTAAATCATTGTTATTTTTTACGGAATAGCGCAGAACTGCAGCAACAACTTTTTGTATAAAACAAAAAACTAAAGAACCCGACTATCTTGTTTACCGTAGCTCTAAGAAAAACTCTCGATTTAGCCTTTCTTTTTATTTTACGGTAAAAACGAAGCTTTCGGCAGTTGTTACACAAATAATAATTACTTTGATAAAAACAATAAAGAGAAAAAAAAAAACTGAAAAATATTTCGCAAGGCTTTCGTAATATTTTCGGAGAATGTCTGTTAAAAGTTACGTCGAACACCCCCTGGGGTGCGGCCGCGTCCAACAAAATGTCTGAAACGACACAGATAAGGTATAACTTACTGTACAATGGGTAAAATATAAGTAAGCTACAATAAAGAGACTATTTAACAAACATACTTTTGATATAAAGTTCTGTTAACCTACGATCACTTCGTGGGTACATAATATACTTTCCTTGTAACAATAACTACCTGTAAAGCCGCGCTTGCCATAACAAGAATATAACAGAATAAAACCATTTTACCAATTTTATCGCAATTCATAACATGATCCTGCTAAATTGACCTTTGACCTTTAGACCCCAGTCTGAAACAACATCTGGGGGCACGGCAGTGCCCCGCCAAAGTCGAGCGCAAAGCAAACACTGCCGTACCATCCTTTACTGGAACCATTTCGCCGCATTTTCAGGCCCCTATTTGAGAACTTCTGGATAAGACCAGAACGCAGAAATTCGTCATCCAATCAGCTATAATCACATACTTAAAATCCAAAATTTCAAGTCTGTAGGTCATTCAGTTCCGAAGTTAAGCGAAAGCAAAGTTTCGCATTTACGACAGACACTCACTCACTCACTCACTCATGATCATCAAAATAGAACTAGTACTTCCCATAAACTCAGAGAGCTGAAATTTGGTACAGAGTTAGGGTTTAATGGCCACATAAAGGGAAAACTATAAAAACTAGGATAAATGAAGATCTGACCTGATGGTGACCCTGATTAGAAAATACAAGAGCCAACCAAATTATTAGAAATCGACATTAACCTCTTTTACGAAAAATATTCAAGTTGGTGGGCCGCTTGATTTGACGTCAAAAATAAAAGGTCAAATTAACGTTTTTTTCCACGTTTCTACACGACTTTGTCTAGTTTTCATTACTTTTTAGAGATAAATAAGCAGCACTATCGAGACTTTGGCTAGTTTTTACAGAATGTTTTTGGTGGGATTTATACTTACAAAAAAAGAGTTTCATTTAAGATCGCACACAAATTATAAATTTATTCAGCAAAGTTATCAAAGAAAAAACTCATCACAAGCATGACATTTACCGAGAAAACGATGAAGAAAAACCTACGTGGGTGGAACGTTACTTATACTTTTTAGCTTTAAATACTTATTCCTAATTATATAACTTTATATTGAATCTATTTGTAGCACATCACAATCTAATTTTATATTTACATAATAACGCCTTAACAACCCAGCATTCAACAAAGTAACTCAACAATTCGCTCCTTTTACGAAAAGTAAGTGCTGCCATTATTTTTTATCCTGCAAATAAATTTAGCGTCTGCAAACCGAAAATGGCTAGAAATTCTTGTTCTTAAAAATTCTCTCAGGCGTCTGGAATGGGAGTAGTATTCCAGCCGCAATTGTGACGAATTCGGCACAATTTCTCCGCTAAGACTTATGTATAGACGAATTCGTATATTGGGAGTAACTGGTCCCTTGATCCTTGACCTAAATTTGGCACACGGGGAGTTGGGTCTTGGCACATGTGTGGCCTAAGTAAAAGATATCGTAGAGTAAACGTGAGGCGATGTTTTTCTACGGAAACTATACGGAAAAGCAAATGTATAGGAGTTAAGGTTTTACCTGTTTGTTTTTACGTGGGAGTGGGTAAACTTTGTTTGTCATGTGTGTTGTACGTTGCTTATTTGGCCAGTATTTATTTAGGAAAGTGGACTATCAACATGTCACGGATTGTATAGTTACAGGTAGCGTGAAAATAGCCCTTATTCTGCTCTCTTATCATAGAATCTTCAGCATTGAGGCCAGAAATAACAGATTACTTTCTCTTGTAATAAAAATAAGAACATTAGTAGTATAGTCCCACATAAACACGTGTCCAATTTCGCTAAAGCTTCTGAAATCCCACAGAATCATGCGCCATCAATTTTTCCAAGATTATCGGAAATCTTGACCTAAAATCTAAATGGCACCAATTGATTCTAGTGCTGAAGGTAGGGATTACCTGGGGATTTGGATAAAACAAGGCTTTTCAGCGATAACCTAGATTTTTTGTAAGTTCTGCCTATGTTGGCTTCAAGTCTTATCAATATTTTACATGCGAAAGTAATTGTGTCCGTATGTATGTCTGTTAACATACATGGCTGACGCCCGAAATTAATATTGTATCTCAATACAAATTCTGATCCATTTTCTTTGAAGGCTGCTTATGACTACACATTTTAAGACTCGCATAGGCAAATTAAATCGTTGAATGGTTACAGACGAAGATCGGATTATATATTGCGATTTGGGATCAAGATAAATTATTACTTTTTTAAGTATCGAAAAAGAGGTAGGTAGACTATTTTTAGATTGACATGCATACACTATAAGGTCTGGTGAAATACCAGTGTCGAGCAATGATTGTCTAGCATTTTGCGAACTGAGGCCTAACCACGAGCTCTTAACGCGATCTAGTTTAGGCTGTGGGAAAGAGACAGAGCTATACAAGTCCTCTAGCGCCATCTCTTTCCCACAGTCTAAACTGGACCGCGTTAAGAGTTCATGGTAGGCCACCTGAGCATGTTTAACGTAGCCTAGAGGCACACAATGTTATTATTCTTGTTTAAAAACTTAGGTACTTCTAAGTTTCATTTTATTTTGCTTTTAATGTTGTGTATAATTGTGGCACATGCCACTAAATGTATTTTCTATCGTTCTTCCGAACAAAGACTTCTTATTTATCTCGTAGAACAAATATCCACGTGGACAAAGATGCGTGCAAAAGCGTGTTATGTTATAAACCTAAAAGGCATGCTCGAGAAACTCTTGTGACGTAAAAGAATGACTGAGAAGACAATGAAAAACGATGTCTTTAATTTTGCTTTACATTCCGTTGCGCACTACCATCAATCTATTCAATGGCGGTGTTGCACAAACAGCAGTGGAGATTGTTTTGCATCTTGGGGACAGTGTTTTGATAGCATATCACTATGTCTTTTACTTAATAGGTTTAAAGTAGATAATGAAAATGTATGTAAACTAGATAATGAAAAAAATGAAAAGAAAATTAAATTTAATAATATAATTTAATTTTAATTTTTTAATTTTTGAATGTTATTTCAGGCAACTGAGGCCCATAAAAACACAATACAATAAAAACTATAAACCAATACATATTTTAAAACAATAAACTTAAAAACTACTGCACACGAAGTGACGGCGTCGTACTACGCTGCGAGGTGTCGCGTAGCCGGCCTCGAAAACGCCGATACAGCACACCTTTCGGCCAAAACTCTTCCTTGAGGACGGTCGCTAAATACTGGGTTTGAACGCGCACCACGAACGACTTGAAATTGGTGTTATTTGAATTATTAATTATGCTTGTGAACTAGACGACTTTTTTCGACATCTTTGGAGGAACTGCAATACCAGGAGAAGTGGCAAGGGGGCGTATCGGTGAAGCCGTGGTGTTGAGCGTTTCGCTCAGCTATTGACTTGTACCACTTTATTCTTGTTTTCCTATATTACCCCGACTGTATTGTTTTTGCATTAAATACATTGCTCTTTTACAACCACCTCAGTCTCACTGAGTGACTTGACAAGCAATGTAAAACTGACATAACGATACCTCACCAAGCCGTTATGTCGCGTGGTGCGTCCGTTGTATTTGAGCGGGAGAGTCGTATCCGCCCCCCGTGTCGCAACAACACACAATGATAATTATTGTTAGTGTGAGTAAATTATACGGAAAAAGTACGCTGTAGTGTAAAGAATTAGGTTTATATTTAAATGGCTGAGTTATCGATGGCGCGTGTGTGCAATTGTTCGTAGTATTGTTTTGACAGAATTGTGTGCGCAATATTAGCGTTATGAAAGGGAATTGTGGCTTCGTCGGATTTCTATACATTTTGAATTCCACGCCATATCTCCTTCTTTATAATATATCTATGTGCAATACTGTCTAGATTTTGATTGAATCGAAGGCTTTTTACCGACTTCAAAAAAAAGGAGGTTATCAATTCGACCCGTATGTATGTAATATTATTAGAACTGCCCAGTTTTCATATATGTTAGTCTATATCAGCGTCTGAACAAATGTGCCAAATTTCATAAGTGAATGTATGTATGTTTTTATGTTTATGCACGCATATCTCCGGAACTATAAGTTCAATTTAAGTAATTCTTTTTGTTGTACTAGGTATTGTTCAACTTAGGGTACACTGCAAGTTTCATCAAAATCGGTTCAGTAGTTTTAGAGATATGGATTTTTTATGTTGTGACGGATTACAAGATTAGTGCATAATTATGTAAGAAAATTTTGTATTTTACAAGAATTTGGGTTGAATATGTAATAAATAAACTAAAAAGGGTAAATAAAAACTTTTTTTTAAAAAAGTACCGACTTCAAAACAAATACAAAAAAGTTTAAAATAACTTTTCTTTCGGAAGTCGGTGGCTTTGTTTTGTTGTGTCATTGACTATTGCCACCGACTTCCAAAAGAAAAGTTATTTTAAACTTTTTTGTATTTGTTTTGAAGTCGGTACTTTTTAAAAAAAAAGTTTTTTCATAGTCCAAAAAAGTGAGACATAATGGGCGATTTACGCTTCATTCTTCTGTGTAATCTGGCGGGAAATGTGTAATGTATATGTTGGAAAATATATGCGATAAATAACGAAAGAGATTGGGGAACTGCTGGCTGTACGTACTACTGCACCTCGATGTCTTGAGAACTCTTCAGTTCTGTAGCTCTCCAGCCAAAGCGTTGAATCCTGGACGAGTGACGAGCTATACAAGTCATCTAGCGCCACCTCGATCTCTCACTATAACAATTCTGGACTTTTTAACAATTAAGACTTCATGGTAGGCCACCTGACCGCTGGTAGGAACGGAGAAGTTCACTGTCCAGCACAAGAGAAATAAAAGGCAAAAATGCAAAGTTTTAAGTATAACGAGTAATATAAATAAACTTTTTTCAGATGATAGAGTAAGTATACACTAAATTATTACCATAAATTGCGTGGGAACATACATACATATACAGGGTAGCTATTACCTATTCTCCACCTATCTCACTAAGCCTAAAAGGAATTTATTCTAAAAGGTCAGGCGAAAGCCCGCCCACGATGCTAGATAATTTTTTCAGTTGATAGATTTATTTTATCCCACGTATAAAATCATCCTATCTGTAGACCATAAGAAACTTCTTTCTAACACTAACTGTTAATGTCAATCTTCAGACTCTTACTGACTAAAAGTCACTCTTTACTTCGGTTGCCCTTTGCGTTCCAGGACCGTGGTACTCTGCTTAAACAGTCCCGCGATTTAGGTGTAGTATCAGGTGATTTTCTGTATTTTCTGCCAACCCGCATGGCAGAAAGGCGTGACTTTATTCATTAATTGTCAACAAGACAATTCATAAATGAACGAAATGAAAAATCTTAATCTAAATCAAATACAAATCTGATTTAAACTTGCTGTACTGCAAACAGTATAATATTTTATCTGATTGGAAGCTGCAGATCTAGGTCAGTCTGAGGGGCAGATCATAATTATCATTAGTTGCGAGGTTCACTATACCGACTCCTCGTAGATTCATCATAGTTACTATCGTTAAGTACTATTTGTATCGTATTACAGCAGCATATTTTTTATTGTATTCGACAGGATACAGAAGAATGTGTAGGTACTCTAGTTCATGTAACTTTTTTATAGCGGCCATACACCATACTGCCTATCGTACAATCGGCATGACGATCGATTTGATCAAATTGGCAGTTCGTCCATATACACCATACACCATACTGCCTATCGTCCAATCGGCATGACGATCGATTTGATCAAACTTCAAATCGGCAGCAGTGATGCCAGCTTAGCAACTTTATATTTATTTATTTATTTATTTATTTTACTATTTATGTACACACAAAATACAACACAGGATAACTAAAAACATAGAACTCAGTACAAGGGTACTGCTTATTTCTATATAGAAATTTCTGCCAGCAGACCCGCGAGAGGAGAAAAGAAAAAGAAATGTAGACTATAGTGTGTGATAGGAGGAATAAAAACCGTCAAAAAGTGGATGCTAACCTAAACTAACCTAACCTATAACATACGAATACATACATAATAATAAATAAATATTAATACTTATACATACACTTATAAAAATATATAGGTACCTAATGCAAAAAATATAATAAATAAATAAATAAAAATATATATATATATATATATCAATAAATTACAATTGTGATGATAGATAATGCTCTTTTAATCTGTTTTTAAATAGTGAAATTGTAGTTAAGTCACGGATGCTAGGCGGAAGTGAGTTCCACAGCTTTACAGCATGGGCGGAGAAGGAATAAGAATAGTAACTGGATTTATGAGGAGGGGATTTAAGTAGGGATCTGAGGTGCGACCTGCAAGGTGCGTCGCTAGGACGGGCGTAACTAAATCGTTCTCGCAGATAAGAGGGATAGGAAGGGTTGTGAAGGATGTTGAAAAGGAGACAAAGGATACGAGTGTTCCTGCGAAGGCGGATTGGGAGCCACTTGAGTTCCTTGCGAAAGTGGGAGACGTGATCATATTTACGGAGACCGAAAACAAATCGAATACATAAATTTTGCAAGCGCTCAAGTTTGTTTAACAGCTCCTCAGTAGCATCCAAGTAGCAGGCATCGGCATAGTCTATGATCGGCTGAACAAGAGTTTGAGCCAAAGAAATTTTAGTCTTTAAGGGCAAGACACTCTGGAGACGTTTCAGCGAATGCAAGGAAAAGTGTACCTTACGACTGACTTCATTGACCTGAGCCCGCCATGAGATATTGGAATCAATGATTACACCCAAATCTTTGGCAGTATCTGTGTAGTCGATACACACACCGTCGAGGTATAAAGGCGGCAGAGATGCAACAAGACCCGCACCACGGACAAATCGGCTGCCTATGATCATGGCCTGCGATTTAGATGGGTTAATTCGCAGGCCAAATGACTTAGCCCAGGCATTGATATTGGCCAGGTCTAGATTCATGGCACCAATGGCAGACGCCGCATCTGCTGTAGTAAAATGACGATAAAGCTGCAGATCATCCGCATAAAGATGGAAACTAGAAGAGATTACTTTCGTAACCATATTAATAAAAATTGAGAAAAGATGAGGAGAGAGAACGCCACCCTGAGGAACGCCCTCAGTAAGGCTACACCAATCAGAGAGATTCTCTTCTAGGCGAACACACTGAGAACGTCCCCGAAGATAAGAATCAAACCAGGCTAAAGCGGAAGAAGAGAAATTTAGAGATTTAAGGATACCAAGCAAAATGTCGAAATCCACCGAGTTGAAGGCACTACTAAAATCAAGCAACACGAGAACAGTAAGTGACCTATTCTCCATTGCTCAGCGGATATCGTCAGTTACCTTTAAAAGCGCAGTTACTGTGCTGTGACCCGAACGGAAACCAGATTGAAAAGGGGAAATTAAGGAGTTTGACGTCAAGAAAAATGTTAATTGTTTATGGACTAAGTGCTCAAAAACTTTAGAAAGAAATGGGAGAATAGAGATGGGCCTAAAATCAGATAGCGAGGATGGATTACTGGTTTTGGGTAAAGGTATAACGTGAGCCTGCTTCCAAGCCGAAGGAAAAGAACTACAAGAAAAGGAATGATTAAATAAGTAAGTGAGAACAGGAAGTAAGGAGGGAAGGATGAGAGTAACCATTCTAGAACTCAACTTATCGTTACCGACTGCTGATGAAGTGATAGCAAGAACAGATTTCTTGACGTCAGCTTCAGAAACATTGCTTAGAGTGAAAGGAGAACAAGGTGGGAGTGACAAATTAGATAGAATATCCAGAGTCATAGCTTTAACACAAGGATTGAGAGAAAAGGGAAGGGAAGAAAAATGTTTATTGAGGTCGTTGAGGTCCACATCCTTGCACTGATTGGTAGAAGTTTTGCCAATGCCTACTGACTTCAGGAATTTCCAAACATCGGAAGAACTGCGGTTGTCGAGTTGGTCGTGGAAATAGCGTCTCTTAGCATCTTTACACAGATGATTGCAGCGGTTGCGCAGCGATTTATAATAACAGAGATTCAGTTCTGATGGTCTGCGCTTATATCTACTGTTAGCCTTATCCCTGCGAGCCATTAGTTCTTTAATTTGCGATGTAATCCATGGTGCAGGGTTATATTTTACTTTGACACGCCGAATGGGAGCATGTCGGTCGAACAAGTTGAGGATTGATGAGTTAAAATAACCCACTTTTTCATCAATACAATCCTTCTCCAATAAAGGGGACCAGTCAAGAGAGTTGGCATCACGCTGCAATGCCTCCAGATCTATGCCTTTGAAATTACGGAGATATAAAAGCTGGGGCTTACGTTTTGGAACACGAATGCGATAAGATACGTAGATAAGATCGTGGTATGAAAATGAAGCACTAAGTTGACCATGAAAAGAAACATTACTGGGGGAAGAGATAATCATGAGATCTAGAAGAGAAGGAGAACAATTAGGAAAATAGTGAGTAGCAGAGAGAGGTAAAACTTGAAGATTAAATGAAGACAATATTGAGAGAAGTTTGGTAGAGCGAAAGTCATTTTTAATCAGGCAAGTATTAAAATCACCCATCAAAACAACATGCTCATATAAGGGACAAAGATCACTAAGGGTGGACTCAAGGGAATCAAAGTAGTCAACATGAAGATTTGGACTGTAAAGGACTGCCAGCAACACTTTGGTGTGGTGAACTAATATCTCTAAAAACAAGTACTCAGCCGATCCAGAATATAGCGAAGGAGATGAACTGACTACCCTGTAGGGTAAATCAGCACGCAAATAAATTGCAACACCTCCTCCACCTTTGCCAGTCCTATCATTGCGGATCAAGACGAAGCCAGGGAGAGAATAATGTGTAGATAGGAGAGATGGCTTCAGAAAAGACTCCGAAATTAATAGAGCATCCAAATGAGCACTGCTAAATGATGCCAGAAGATCAGAATAGTGACCAGGAACACTCTGAGCATTAATGTGTGCAATATGCAAATTTTTAGGGTCATTGGAGAAAAGAGAAGATAATTTGTCATGTAAAGTTAGTGGTAACGAAGAGTCACTGTCCGCACTAACAAAGCTAGTAGAGGAAGAGCATGAAAAAAAGCTGTCATTAAGATCAGCTAAATCATCCATTATAATAATTACCTTAAATATAATATATAAAAAATAAATAAAAATATATACTAATGTGCTAACTAATGTGATATAAAATATAAAATAAGATAAAAAAGTAAAAAAAAAAAAAGTTTTCCTACGGTGAGAAAACCACCCCAACTTGCTAGTACCATTGGCAGGAATTTTTACAACTATCAAAAATCAAAACAATAATAAAAAAAAAGAAAAACTAATAACCTATTGACTAAACTAATTATGCGTAGAACGAAACGCCACAGGTGACCAATGAACGGATAAGTGACACTGACAGCAGCTGTCAGCTACTGTCATGTCACAATATTGTCAACATTTCGTTCGTTGCAAGTTCAGCAAACTTATAAATAATAATTATATACCGGCAACAACAAAAAAGAAAAAGAAAAATTGCGTCGGTAAACCAAACAAAATGAATTATTTAACCACCGGCACAAACAATAAATAAAGTGAATGCGATTGTAACCGTTATTGATAGCGAACAGAGAATGAAGAATTACTTGCGCAGGCGCGTCCTCCTAAACCTCCTGGCCGCTGTAGCCGAAGCTGCTACATTTGGAGACCCAGGTTCTTCAGAATGCACAGAATCCTCGTTGTCGGCTGCACTCAGTGGGAACTTGGCTATTAAAACTTGAAGTTCGCCTGCTGTTTCGAGCTTGTGGCGCGATTTGTCAGGGCAAATAACGACAATCTTTCCCTCCATTGACCAGCAATTTAACATACCGAAATGTTTACGCGCGGCCGCAAACACACGATGCCTTCCTTGAGTCAAAAACTCCGAGATGGTGACGCCAGTGCCCTTCAGAGCCTTCTTGCTATCCCATACAAGTTGCCGGTGCTCCATCCTGAAGAATCGTACCAGTATAGGACGCGCCTTCTGCTGCGAGAATCCAAGCCTATGACAAACATGGATAATGTTCTTGTCTCCCAACTCAGTCAATTTAATTTGGTTGAATATTATGTTGTTCACCACAACATTTAAATTTTCATTCTTCTGCTCTGGAACACCATGGAACAACAGGACCTTTCTTCGCATGGCAGTTTCATGTCTGTCATACCCAGCAGCAAGCAACTCTATTTGAGATTTTAGTGTGGATAGTGCTTGACAGACAAACTGTTTAAAGTCGGAGAACTCACGTGCAATGGAAGTGATATCAGGTGAAGCCGGTGATGAATTAGCGGTGGCTTGTTGCAGTTTTGTCTCGTACTCCTGCATTCGGGAGCCAAACAGCTGTTGTAGGTCCTCCAGACTGGCAGCAAGCTTCGAGTCCATGATGTAGTGCAGTGTCAGTGAACCAAGGCAAGTTTGAGATGCTTGAAAATATTAGATAGCAAGTGTGGGGAGGTAAAGCAGAAGATGAACTAGTTTAATTCATCAAAAATACAAATAAACTATTTTTAATTAATTATTTTGTGAAGAGCCCAGGAAAAGTTCTGTTATTGCTATGTCTAGCTATTATTCGGTGACCGACAGCTACAATTTTATAAAAGTTGTGGCTTAACTTTTTAGCTACTGTTTTACCGACTTGTTTTTTTACCGGTCTATCCCACTGGTGGGAATCAGTTGGTAATACAAGTGAAGGTCGGAAAACATTTGCTTATCGTTAAGCAAATGTTTTCCGACCTTCAAGCGATTTTCGACCTTATTGACATTTATGCAAACACCGGATTTTAATGAAGGAGCAATGTTAGCTAACGAGAATGTGAGAAAAAACAAACTAAATTTTAAATGTCAATAAGGTCGAAAATCGCTTGAACCAGTTTTTTCCACTCCACTCCACTGTAAAAAGTGTCGTGACAATTTTTTCCGCCTAGCCCCCTTTCGCAACGCGCCATAAGGAACTTCGTTCCAAAAAAATAAACGTTTCGAATTGAGAACCTCCTCCTTTTTTTTACGTCGGTTAAAAAGTAGCTACCGAATATTAGCTAGATCTAGCTATAAAGTTGCTAAGTTGGTATCACTGCTGCCGATTTGAAGTTTGATCATTCCGATTTGATCAAATCGATTTGATCAAATCGATTTGATCAAATCGGCATGATCATGCCAATTTGATGGATTCCACGCCCACACACGGTCAAATCTAACTGATCAAATTGGCAGCGTCATGCCGATTGTACGATAGGCAGTATGGTGTATGGCCGCTATTATACGCAAAATACCAGGTTAGGAAAGATTTATGTACCGTTCTAAATAATTGTTCAGAACTGAAATGTTATTGGCGACTGTGTAAGACCAAGTCGTAATAATAATAAATTAAATATATGTCGGCGTCGCAATTGTAAACAACTCGTGCATCGGGTCGAGCGATGGCGCGCTGCGTAGTAGCGCGCTACGTCGTGGCTCGCTACGTCGTAGCGAGCTGCGTCATTCTCTCACCTTCTCGTTGCGTGGCGGAGTTAGTTCGTGCTACGTCGTAGCGCGCTACGTCGCTGCCCCACTTCCAATTCTAGCGTATAAAAGTGGCCGCACAGCGGCGATAGGGCATTCACTCCCGATGAACCCATCACCCTCCTCCAGGAGAGCACTAAGGAAACCAGTACAGTCAGAAAACAAAGACACAAACCGATTCCGTCCTCGCCGCTGAGGACGTCCGACGCGACGCCTAAGTCAATGCCCTCCCCGACCCTTGCAACGAGCCAGCCTGCAATGCTCAGCCTGTAGATTTTAATTAGCCACTAAATAATGATATCATTGTGATCCAACCTGTCCCTTGCTGTCCTCCCCCAGTGACGCCTTAAGTCGAGGTTCGTACCCCACAGGGGGTGCCCTTAGCGAGTGGTCACTTAGTTTGTAGTTGTAAGCCCCTGACTGGAGGCCTTAGAGTCATTTAAAGCATCCACAGAAAAGTCCGGTTAAGCAGCCCATAACCTCTTTAGGTTTTCCCGCGAGATGTCATTCATAAAAAAAACCGGCCAAGTGCGAGTTGGACTCGCCCATGAAGGGTTATATTGAGATTAGTAAGTAATATACACAAACAATAAAAATAACTTTGTTTTTCATAGTATTTGTATGAATGGCAAAGTTATATTTGCGGTTTTTGAAAATGTACTATATCTCAAAAACTGCTAACTGTATCTCATCCAAACCAATTTTCGTTGGTAGTTTTGGTTGAGGTCTACGTTATATATTTTTTTTAGTTTTATCGTTCTCTTATTTTAGAAGTTACGGGGGGGACGACACACTTTTTACCACTTTGGAAGTGTCTCTCGCGCAAACTGTTCAGTTTAGAAAAAAATGATGTTAGTAACCTCAATATCATTTTTAAAGACCTATTCATAGATACCCCACACGTATGGGTTTGGTGAAAAAATTTTTTTTGAGTTTCAATTCTAAGTATGGGGGGCACCCCCAAAATTTGTTTTGTTTTGATTTTTGTGTGAAAATCCTAATGCGGTTCACATAATACATCTTTCTACCAAGTTTCAACAGGATAGCTCTTATACTTTCGGCAAAAAGTGGCTGTGACATACACGGACAGACAGACAGACAGACAGACAGACATGACGAATCTATAAGGGTTCCGTTTTTTCCATTTGGCTACGGAACCCTAAAAAAGCGATAGGGCATTCTGACTTCAGGCGTTGCCCAGTGCACAGGTCATAAAGTACATTTGTATACAGGTTTTATTGATCTAATTATTGTTACTTTGCCTCTCTGTACATTATTGCTCTTGTGTGTGAAATATTACTGTGTTACTGGGTTTCATTGCTATTGTTGTACCTAAGGGTGTAAAGATTTAATTGTTACTAAGAAACTGAATGTGTAGTAAAGTAAAATTAATTGATTTAATATGTTATAACAAAATTCTCTTTTCTTACTGCTGGAAAAATCTTTTTTATTTTACAATGTCTGATCCTGTACCGTCATATACTTTATTTTACACAGAAGCTGTTAGTAAAACTGTTATAATAAAAAATAAAAAAATGTACAAAACAAATCGCCACATCAGCGGAAACACAGATTCAGTATTCTTCCTACTGACTTAACATTGCGTGTTCAATGAACTCATAGAAAGCAAAAGCGGAAAATTATAACCGACTAACGACTTCAAATCAATTACAACTTCCTATCAAGATCCTCCAACAAACAATTGCTCAGTGAATAACCAAAAGGATTAGCGAAACAACAATACCTACTCATCTCTTCTAAAATAAAGGAATAGTAGCACTTTCACAAACTCTCCATCCAATACGTAATCATACACACAATTGTCACACATATAATTGTCGCTACATATAATTTAAATCCCGAGTTAAATATCTTGTACCTATATACTTTAGTTATACACTAGTTTTTATTTATGCACTAATTAACTATTATTATATAAGACTTAACTATATTACATTTCTGTGGCTATGTTTACACCCATCTTTGTAAAAGTTTATGAATAAAAAATTTATTATTAAATTTATTATTATATTATTTTATAAAACTCCATACAGAAAACAATAAAGGAAAGATCTTTAAGATTTGAATGAGACAATCGTAGCGAACGTTCACATCGAGAGAACTTTCATGTGCTCTACTTTTGTTCAGTGTTAACTGTTATTACAAAACTTCGCTTTAGGGCTGATACTGGTGCTCGACGAAGCAATAAAAATGCTAATACAACGGGCCCGGAGCTAACATTCTTACAAATATCTGGGCACCCTCATGATTTGGTGCACTGTGACTGAGCAGACGACGAAAGACGGAGCACGGAGACGACTTTGCTGCTGCTAGAAGTGGCACTATCAGCATGCGTTTTCCCAATGAGCAAATTAATCCACTAGGCTAAAGATAGTCAAAAGACAGTCAACTGCTCGTGATGAGCCTCTCTCAAGCTCTACAACACCCTGTCTTCCGCATCTGGTCAAAATCAGCCACTAAAGTCTTCGGTCAGTAAATAATAACTTTATTGGAAGTCTAGGTAGTAGTCTAGTCTAAGTTGGAGGATGATGTCAAAGCTTATTAAGTCGCCTTTGGGAAACCTTTATGGCTCTGACATAGCTTTATTGGAGTTCATTTAACTTGTCATGCGTACTCGTATATAATCATAATAAATGTTCATAGAAATAGTGTACTTTCAACATCAACAATATTTTTGTCGATTCTAGATGCTGCCAGCGCATTATCTTTGGTGCAGTATATATTAAAGAGCTCTGCAACAGACTGCATTCAGAAAATTGCTGTGACACTCGTCTCACTGCAGGGACTGGTGGAAATTGAATCAAAATAAACTTATTTCCCTCGGTCGTAACCTGGTAAGCGCTGGGTTAAAGATTATGTCATGAGTTCGTTGGGCGGCAGTGTTCAACGGTTAAGGCTTTGACTGGAGAAATTGTGTGATAAAGTCGTCAGTTTCTAAACTGAAGACTTCATCTTGATAGAAGCTTGGTATAAATGAAATTAGGAAGAATTGTTTTTACTATAAATGCGAAATTTTGTGAAGATGGACGAATGGATGGATGTCTGATACTCTTTTACACAAAAACTACTGAACGGATTTGAAACTGAAAAGATGAAACTTGCTATACAGAGTTTAAAACGGTATAATGTTCAAGTGGTGTCATTATTGAACTTCACGCGGGCAACACTGCTGGCATAAACTAATAAATTCATGATAAAATAAATGTAATATTTTCTCCATTTTAAAGTAGTGAATTTGGAAACGTAATTATTTCTTCAAATATTTCATGTTCTCCTGTTTCATCGCCTACATTAATAAGTTCAAAGGTTAAGCAAGAATGGAGCTTAGAGAATAATAAATTGGAATATTATTAAGGCCTATACTGTATACGTATCTAATACCAACTGTTGCTAGAGGATTTGCAAGCTTGTCACTCAAAAATTATGCCACAAGAAGGTAATACCAGGATAAACTACTATCCTATATAAATTTAATCCTGACATATCCTATTCTGAGCAAAGATCCGAGGCACTAGCATGACTTTTGCAGTTTTTGTGACGTCAACTGGAACTTTGACGTTAATTTGATGGGATAATTAGTTTTTATTTCGTACACTGGAGACGCTTTTTTCAATGCTCCATAACGCTGTAAATAAAATCCAGACACTTGTGATAAGGCCTCCGTTTTGCCGTTATAAACGTGATTTAGAAGCAACTATACTTACATATATCAAAACTTTTATAATACAACTAGCTGTTCTGATTTAAATTCAAGACATCCTAAAATTATCCGCCCGATACCAAGATCAGTTTAATATTCTTCCTACATTTGTTACCTTATATGCCCTACATCTCGATATATGAATCTTTATTTAGTTAGCCGCCTTTATGAACCACAGCATCAAGACCAACTTTATCTATTTGGGTCGCAAACTCGGAGAGCAATTCCTTGGGGCAGAGTTCTCATATTGGCGCAATCCACATTTTCAGACAATCTTTGTCAGCATATTTTGATGGTCCATTGCAACAATGTCGGTTATTTTATATACGTTATTATAACATGTAGACGTTTAGCACAGTGGCTATGCGATTGACTGTTGCATTGCGTGACTAGGTTCGACACCCGCGCGGTATAAAATATATTTTTATGAACTTCGTAAGTAATTGTTACGGTAGCTTGTGTATGTATACGCATCCATGACAAGACACTTTACCAGTGAGGAACAATGTTTATTTTTACAGAAAAAAGAAGCAATAAAAAGTTAATAGGAACAATTTTCCTACATCAGAAAAAATATTTTGTGGAACAAAAAGTGCTTCCTTAATATAGTGCTCTTAAAATAGATTGCCAAGAGTTTTCTAGGGTCGATTTTGTTATCGGCATACTAATAATAATTGTTAAGTTTTGTATTTGACAAAGCTGCCAAAGGATAAACTAATGCCTAGTTGTTATTTTTCAAAGTCTCCAGTATTACCGCTAGCAATCTGTAGTGATACATACAAAAACTATTATAACGGAATCAAAAGTTTTAAGAGTGAACCTTGTGCTGAGCTGGTTGCTGAGCGTTGGTTTTCAGCATAAGCTCTTGATTACTGTTAAAAAAAAACTTTACAGGTTGTTATGAACCTTCTGTCTTACTTACAATACGTGATTTTCCGAGTTAATACCAAATATTTAAACGTAAAATTTTCGTCTTTCAAATAAAATTCTTTAGAGCTGAGCGTATAAAAAAAATTTCAAAATCCGCTTCGTAACTAATTATCTTGAGTAAAACTTAATTTCTGCTCGTAACCTACTTTCTGCTTAAACTTAATGAGAGTTTTCAAAACTTAGAGAATAATAAAAAAGGTCGAGTTGGTAGAAGTATAAACTTATTTTTTGTCATAAAATATTAGCTGAAAAAGGTTCGTATTTACTCGTACAAAACTTATACGTTCGGTACGGTAACAACTAAATTAGGAACAGAATTAAATTCAAAAGTTTATTTTGTATTTTTCTACCTTTTTACAATCCTTCTCTAGAGATTTCCTAAGTTTATATTTTCAGATCAGGCCCTGCAGTCTCGACAAATATAACGGCAAAAATCGGTCGTTAAGTCTAATCGATGTCAAACTTCTTTAATAGATTTTCAACCTTAAGCTTTGGAAATAAAGTTGAAAATCTATTAAAGGAATTTGATAACGATACGACTTAGCGACCGATTTTTGTCACTATCTAATGTCGAGACTGCAGGGGCAGGGACGTAGCCAAGAATTTATTTCTGTGGAGGGGATAAACCGATTGGATAAACAAAAAGTGGTTGTCCCTTGAATAATATTTCCAACTATAAAAAAAAATCAAACATTACGAGGCAAAAAAAAAACAGCATTATAAAATTATTACATCAGCCATATTGCGAAACGCAGCTTGTATCAGGTAGCTGTAGAACACATTTTAACCCACAAATACACAACTACTAAGGACCTTATCCAACTAGATCAACCTTGATTTGATACATCAATCTCAATACTCACATCCCCCAGAATCATGTCCCCCAAAACCCATCAACGAAAAAAACCTATCGGAATTCCACACAATTAGATTTTCCTATAATGGAAGCACGGTAACAACTTTAACCTTTAGGCACCAACGTTATTCAACTTTCCCGAGCCTAAACCCTGCCTTGACCTATATTCACCCTAATTTAACCCCTCAGTTGTGCTCCGTGCCCCTCACCGATGTTTCGTCCACGTAAATATTCCTAGGCGAAGACGGCTTAACTAGTTCCAATCAATTTTGAACCATAGCACAAGAAGGGTAAAGATGAATTTTGCATGGTAATTTTCCTGTGATTTAACGACCCGTCAAGTACGCTAACATTTTGAAGAAACTATGATCCGGATAGTGAGATAAGCTTCTTAATAGTTTGTATTGCAGCAGAAAGGTTATGTATTTTTAGAAACGGTTTTTATAATAGCATTTTGTTTGTAAGACTTTACGATACTTTGGTAAACTTGATGATCGCCTATCTACTACTATAATATAAATCAGTTGTGTCACTGTACATCTTTGGTGGTGGACAATAATAAATTAAAATAATACACGACTATAAAATGACGTAGCTGCTCGATAGTCGTGATCAACCAGTGGTGCCTAAGCAGTTTAATTGGAAAGATTGTATTCACTGTCCACTAATACGGGACTTGACCCGTTAGCGTTAGGGGATATCGGGAAACATCACCTGTTACGGTGCATCCACACCGCCGGCAACATTTGTAGCTCAACGTTTCCAAATGTTGCTCGGTAACATCCGCCAACAAAATGTTACTAAGTGTTGACGTGTTACTGTAAGTCGAGTAACGTTGCTCAACATTCGGTAACATCCGCCAACAAATGTTGATGTGTTACTGTAAGTCGAGTAACGTTGCTCAACATTCGGTAACAATGTTACCTCCATTATCTAACAATATTGCCGATTGTCGAGCAACGTTACTCGACATACAGTAACACGGCAACATTTGTTGTCGGATGTAACTGCGGTGTGGATGAGTATCAATCAACAAATAGTAACAAGGAGCCACAAAAGTTACCGAATGTTGCCGAATGTTACCGTGTTGCCTTTTGTTGTTCCACAAATGTTACCGGCGGTGTGGATGCACCGTTACTTCCATGCAGGAACATAACGTGGATGGCCAGTGGTTCTCATCTTGCTGTTTCACTAACCATCTACATGCATATGATAGGGTGAACGTAGAAGCAGCTATTATGAAACATAATCCAAGAACGTGTGTTTGGCGTAGCGTAACTAATTTGTTGGCTAAGCATAGTTATTACAAACTTAGAACTTTGACTGGAAACGACTGGTGTAGACATGTAGTTACTGAAATGGGTGAGATTTGAAAGATTAGCTAATATAACTTCAATAGCCTGTATGACTAAGTATCATGGACGAGTTGCGAATTTTAGCAATCTATACAAGGTGTTAAAAAATCAACTGCAGGAATTTCGTGTGCGTACTCGGTATCAAAAACCAAGTACATTCCAAAGAAAAAAAATTTTTTTCGAGCATTTTTTTTTTCAAAAAAAAATTTTTTTTTCAAGCATTTTTTATGGTCATTTTAATGAATTTGATTGCTCTTTGAGGTCGTTCACCCGTGTGTAGCGTTCACAGCTGATTCCAACTTTCCCATCACATTTTACAGACTTTGGAATGGCAATTTATCGAAATACTTACAAATAACTTATTTTATTGGCCATATTAATAGGCCAATAGAAATATGCTTGAAAAAAAATTTAATAATTTTGTAAAAAAAAAAACAAAAAAAATGCTCGAAAACAAAAAAAAATTTTTGGAATATACTTGGTTTTTGATACCGAGTACGCACACGAAATTCCTGCAGTTGATTTTTTAACACCCTATATAAATGTGTTTGCATGTATTTTTGTAGCATCTTTAGGTATATTTCACCTATGTAGCACCAAAACTATTGTTTTAGCAAGCAATAGAAAAGACTATTTTAACGGATTTTAACAAATTCATACTACAATTTCTGATAGAGAGCCTAGACCCCTAAAAGTCTTATAAAAAACTGCGTATAATAGTTTCTCTTTATAAGCCTCAAAATAACATTTTCAAAAACAAACTTTCTTCCAAAACATTATCCACATTCATTAAGAATATAAAACATGTCTACGGACAGGTGTCTAAAAAGCAAAAAACCTCCAGGCGTTAAAGGTTTAATAAAGTTATATTAAAGTTCAAATGGCTCTTTGTGGCCATAATAATTTAATTCTCATAGTATAAACAATTTTGTTGTAAATAATTTATAACAGTATCAGGCAGTTTTGTTTAGCTTTTGTTTAGTACGGGGCTTTGTTTGTTTTTTTTAGGGTAGGCAGTAATGGTGGTTGCTTAATTTTTTTATGAAAATGATTTTGTTCCCTTTTTGGTATTTTAAATCTTAATGACAATAGATTAATGGGCCGTGATAAAAAAAAATACATGTGGTACTCGAAGACTGACGCGGTGAAGCTATTGCATATCATTTTTTTTTATATTTTAAAGAATAAATCGCCTACCGCGTATATTTAACGAGAATATAATTTATTTAAAATGTTTGTGATGCACTACTGCAATAAAGAACTTCTTTGTTGTAGGAGAATTTTATAAGTAGGTTTCGTTGTGAAAACTCCTTTTGTAGCTGGCCGTTTAGAATCAGTAAGAAAAAGTAATAGTTATTTATGATTCTAGTGCGGTAAGTTGGTTTTTACAAACGAGTAGACGAATGTAAGCCCGAGACGAAGTCGAGGGCTTACCATAGTCACGAGTTTCGAGTTTTTCCGAGTTTTTTTAGATCATCATCTAGGGATGATGAATTATCTGGCTATTTATTTAAATTCTGGGTTATCATTGTGATTTACATTTATTTTATGGAAATAATTAATGTTTATGACTTTGGTGATCGTATGTGTTTAGGTAAAAATCGAATCAACGGTTAAGACACTTCTGTTTAATTACTATTTAGGTACAAACGGAAAAGGCTTGAACAGGTTACCTATTTTCTTGAACACCTAAAAGTATAATCTTTTCTCTTCGTCTTTTCCTTGAGAAACTCATTCGTTCAAAACTCAAGGCGAGACATAAAAACTTCAGTTGATAAAGTCTACGAACAAAAAAGACCGAAGAAAAGATGAAAACTCTGTGGCCTAGTAAATTATGTTTTTTTAGCCTATATTAATTCTCGTCTAGACTATAGGATCAACATTTTTCAAGATTTAATATTCATAAGACTTTACCACAAAATTAACAGACACCAAAAAATACGTCTAGTGCTCTAATAAATCTAGGTAGGTGCTGTATTTTATTACAGGCAAAAAACTGAGCTTGCGAAGTTACCTATTATTAATAACAAAGGCTGAATTTCTCAGAGGGTTTTTTTTTTTTGCGTGGTAAAATCATCAAATGAGTCCTCCCACCCCGGGCATGGCGGGAGCGACTGTCAGAATTGTACTGACTAAAATCCACGGTGTTCTTCAATAGCCCTTTATGTTCCGGGGTCACGGTAATGAGATGAGTCCCGCGACCCCGGCAGACTTTGGCCCTCTAGAGAGGGGGCCCCGTCATTATGCTGTCGCTCTTTGAGGGGCGCGTGGAACACAACGCGCCGTCGATCCGGGTTCTCAGAGGATCTTTGCATTCTTTTAATGAGACTAATTATAAATTATGATTATGCCTATAACGCTATTTCGCTTGTCTTTCAGTCATTTTTATAACGGATAAATTGCTATGTACTCTATAGGAATTCCCATCGACAGTAATTTTGAACTAAAAAGTCATAGATGAAGAAGTATCGAGCAAGAGCCCGTGAACCCCAGACCTACGTCATTTTATAAAAGCTGAAAGTTTGTCAGCGGATGCTCCCAACACTGGTAAGAACGATGGACCATTATGGAGTTTGGGTTGCGGTGGCTTTGGCAGGTAAACGGTACTAAAGGTGTGTAAAATATAAGTTTACTTACGTTATAGTATAAAAGCTGATTTTTATATATAATACTTGGGTAATAAGTAGATGATGTTTCCTCACTAGCCAGACACTTAGCATGGTGGCAACCCCTTGCCAGACACCCTTAATGTTCACGAAATTATAACTTTACTTACGTTATAGTATAAAAGCTGATTTTAATATATAATACTTGGGTAATAAGTAGATGATGTTTCCTCATTAGCCAGACACTTTTGATAGTTCCAACTCCTTGCCAGACAAACATTGTAAATAGCCCAGTCAACGAATGCTCAAAACAAGGAATAGGAGGAAAGTCTTGGAACACATTTTTTGGCTACGCAACTTTGTTTGGACTAGTTAGGAGGTGAATATATCAAAAGTCCCCGTCCCTTGAGCTTTGGGGGAGGGAAGGGTTTGAAGGTACCATTTTTTGGTTTTTCGCTTATATCTCGGAAACCATGGGTCCTAGCGGCATAACAATCATGTATGAACAAAGTAAAAGCTGAATGAATTCCCTATAAGTTTTATTCAATAAATATTTCCAGGATTTGTTAAGTTTTTGAGATATCTGCTCTTGAAAGTCTGTAATATTGGGAAAAAATATTTTTACCTTTTTTCATTTAGAAAGTTACATTTGATATCGCCAAAGATCCAGAAAGCATCAGCAGTCTTTCAGACCCTCCCTTTACCACCTACAATGAACAAAGCCAAGTGAAACCTGCATCTGCATCAGCTAAAGGGGTCTTTCACAGTGCCCACAGTTATAACAAATTTTTGAATTCGGTAGCCACCATCAAGCTTGATATTTCTTGTCTTCCTTCCACCGAGGGAGCAGTAAAAATAGCTCAGAAACTCGTTCTAGATTTAATTACATATTAGGTACGTGTACAGGGTTTTGATTTTAAGTTGGCCAATAAGGAGAAATCCGCATCCGTAAAAGCTACAGAAAAACTATCCTAGGAAACTTTAGCTTTTTTTTGTAAACAATTTTGGCATAAATATTTACTTTTTGATCAAGTGTGAGGTGTCCATAAAAATGAGTTGCCAAATGTTTTTTAATGCCCTTCGACTCTCTTCCAGGTAAGGATCGTTTTATTATATTGGAATAAAATAATCAAGACGGCGGAAGTTGGTCAAATTCAGCAAAATAATTTTTCATACAAATAGTATGAACGAAAAATCATTTATTTTTTTATGATGCTATTTGGTTAAGTGTCATGTTAGGATAATTTCATTATATGAGAAGGATAATATCTGAGCAACAGAAGTGGATCAAATCTTATGAAACGACTCGAATCCAACGTAATACGACTTAAGTTGTAATGTACCTAATATAAATTAAAACGAGTTTCTGCGCTACTTTTTACTGTTTCCTAGGTGGGAGGAAGATAAGAGATATCAAGCTTGATGGTCGCCACCGACTTCAAGAACTACTTATACTTGTTGGCATTGAAGGAGACTACTTTAGCTGGAGCCCCATACCAGACCAACATCCGGGTTTCACCTGGTTGTGTTCATCGTAGGTGATGAGCGGAGGGTCTGAAAAACTGCTGCTGCTTTCTGGATCTGTGGCGACATCAAATACAACTTTCCAAATGCAAAAAGGTCAAAATGATTTTTCCTAATATTACAGACTTTCAAGAGCAGATATCTGAAAAACTTAACAAGACCTGGAAATATTTATTGAATAAAAATTATAGGGAATTTATTCAGCTTTTATTTTGTTCATACATGTTATGCCGCTAGGACCCATGGTTTCCGAGATATAAGCGAATAACCAAAAAATGGTACCTTCAAACCCCTCCCTCCCCCAAAGCTCAAGAGAGGGGACTTTTGATATATTCACCTCCTAACTAGTCCAAACAAAGTTGCGTAGCCAAAAAATGTGTTCCAAGACTTTCCTCCTATTCCTTGTTTTGAGCATTCGTTGACTGGGCTATTTACAATGTTTGTCTGGCAAGGAGTTGGAACTATCAAAAGTGTCTGGCTAATGAGGAAACATCATCTACTTATTACCCAAGTATTATATATAAAAATCAGCTTTTATACTATAACGTAAGTAAACTTATATTTTACACACCTTTAATACCGTTTACCTGACAAAGCCACCACAACCCAAACTCCATAATGGTCCATCGTTCTTACCAGTGTTGGGAGCATCCGCTGACAAACTTTCAGCTTTTATAAAATAACGTAGGTCTGGGGTTCACGGGCTCTTGGACTATATTACAGGAATGTTACTACAATTTTTGTTTCGGATTACTTTACAGTTTTACCGTAGTGTAGTTGTGGTTGTGGTAATATAGGTTATAATTAACCTTACAAAGATATACAACAACTACACAACCTAATTGGTCATAAATATGTTTAACTGTATCATTTGGTAGGTAAACTTGTATTATATTTAAGAGTATTTAGGGAAACAGGTTTGTGTATTACATATTTCTATAAACAGACTTTGTTGGTCGACTCACTAATTACCGTGACCCCGGAACGTAAAGTGCTATTGAAGAAAACCGTGAATTTTAGTCAGTACGACAGTCCCTTCCGCTCTGCCCTGGGTGGACTCATTTGCTGGACAAAAATAAAAGACTCATGTTTTTCTAAAAGGAATTTTTTGAAATATCAAATCATTAAAAAAAAGTCGTTCTGCGGGTCTAAAACAACCAGTTAAAGCAATATCCCTAATGTTTCACTTCGTTAGTTTCCAGCTATTTCATTGGCTGTTTATCTTCTCCAAACCACCGAATCACAGCCTCATCACTACAAAGTAAGGCCTATAAATCGATACAAAACAAGACCTTATCCAATAAATAAGTAGGTCAGTAAAAAACGTACAGTGAGAGCGATAATCAATATCCATCCCGCACCAACATAAAATTGTTTTCGGTTCGGCATTTGCAAAGTTTCGCGCGCACCAGATGTTATTTATTGGCAGAAACCACGAGGACGAGTGTACCAAAACTGTCGTAAAAGCAGGATTCATAACCCACATTTGTGTTGGTTATGTTGAACATAACTTGGATGAATGTGGATTATGTACTGTCACGTTTACGTCTGACGTCTCTTCATTTCGTAATGAAGAGTTAAGAGGTCTTATTGTAAGTAGGGCCATTTCGAGGTTCGTAATATTCAAGTATTACGCCTTCAATCTTTGAGACCACACGACAAGACCTAGGCGTATATTAAGTATTGAAAATAAATGGATTTATGCACACAGACCACATTTTATAGTCATTATCGTTTGTAGTATTACGTGGGTAATAATGACCGCATCGCAACCACGTCGCAACGATTCATTCATTCTAGTAGTGGGGATTTGTACGCTAAACAGCACGAAACCACAACGCATCTACAAAAAAGTTGCAGCGACGACCACATTTTGCGATGTGGTTGGCTCGTGTGTATAAACCCTA
Organism: Agrotis exclamationis; assembly: GCA_950005045.1. Lineage (NCBI taxonomy): Eukaryota > Metazoa > Arthropoda > Insecta > Lepidoptera > Noctuidae > Agrotis > Agrotis exclamationis. Next base: position 7,882,227 of record OX465423.1, on the reverse strand, counting down.
AGATTCATGTCACGTAAAAATTATAGCGAATAAAAGTTACGGCAGTCCTGAAAGATCTTTATATTGACAGTAATCTCAACTATCTAGCAACATTCTGAGTAGAACCAGGATTATTATAAAAAGCTTCCTTTCTTTCACCCTGTAGGGTTTAGGGCATGCAACCGGGAAATCCCGGTACCGAAAATACCGGGAAATCCCGGTATTTTATTTTGCAATCCGGTACCCGTTCTTCATCCCTTAATCCCGGTACTTTCGATACTTTCGGTACTTTATTATTTTCTTTCTTTTTTCCATATAAAGTAACAAATCATATCCAATAAACTATTCTTTTTATAATATTGTTAATATAAAACATTTTTAATTGAAATTAATGTGAATTTTATAAATAAAACTATTCAGCAATGTAAATAAGGGGTCAGTTATGATGAAAAAAAATCTTAAACCCACTTATACACCGTGACTTTTCAGTCGTTTTACAACGGCAGCCCAGTTCATGCATCCAATGAATAGTTCATCATCATCAGCCCATAAATGTTCCCACTGTTGGGACACAGGCCTCCTCTCTGTGAGAGGGAGTGGGCCGTAATCTACCACGCGGGCCCAGTGCGGATTGGTAGACGTCACATGTCTTCGAATTTTTGGTTCTAGGATATGCCGGTTTCCTCACGATGTTTTCCTTCACCGTTTTGAGAGCAGTGGTGATGAAATAAATTACACAAAGTAATGCACCTGACGGGGTTCGAACCCACGACCTACAACTCGTAAATCGAGGCCGATACCACTGGGCCACCACTGCTTCCTAATGAATAAAAAAAATGGTTTTTATGAGATTTGAAAAATTAAAAATACCTAATAATATTATTTATTTTTATGACGCAAGGCGTAGTTAGAAACACCTTTGTCTCATAGAAAATGGAGACGATCTGCTCGACTCGTGCGCTGTGTAGGTTTGATACATAAACATTTTTAACAGGGTGAAACACGCTGTTAAATATCTTTCATGATGTACCTATTTATTAATGATAAAAAATATTAGTAATGATAAAAAAATAACAATCGCGCCTAAAGGTATTATATGTCGGATACATGTGTGTTACCTTCAAATTTTGTTGAATTTTATATTTTTTGTTATTTTCATCTCGAAAAAGCATTATAGATTTGCTACTGTTTATTTAATGATATTCATAGTAGAAGGAACAAAGTGATTATGTGATGTAAAAGACTTATTCTATAGAGGAAAAAACAAAGCGATTACGTGACAAAGATATGCTTAGTTCTAATTCAAATTATACTAGGAATTTAAGTTATATTTGATATTTTTCGTTATTTGATATCAAAAAAAGCATTTAAATTCGGTTCCTTGTGATTGTCTTCTGATCAATCATCATCATCATCAGCCTATAAATGTTACCACTGTTGGGACACAGGCCTCCTCTCTGTGAGAGGGAGTGGGCCATAATCCACCACGCGGGCCCAGTGCGGGTTGGTAGATGTCACATATCTTCGAATTTTTGGTTCTAGGACATGCCGGTTTCCTCACGATGTTTTCCTTCACCGTTTTGAGAGCAGTGGGGATGAAATAAATTACACAAAGTAATGCGCCTGGCTGGGTTCGAACCCACGACCTACTACTCATAAGTCGAGGCCGATACCACTGGGCCACCACTGCTCATTTATTTGTAGTATTTGTACCTATATGAGGAATTGATGATACTCATTATATTGAAAATATGACAGAACAGACATTACATCTAAGGGGAATACTTCTGATGATTATTGTCAATTATAGATTTAGGAACAAAACATAGTTAACTACACCATCCCACATTTGTAATTTTCAACCGATTTAGATAATTATATGTAGTGTGCACGCACACGTGCCTTTCATACAATAAATTAATATGACATTTGTACGTGAGTACCGAAAGTACCGAATTTCCCGGGAAATACCGGTTCTATGTCCAGTACCGAAAATCCGGTACCGGTTCTTAAAAAGGAACCGGTTCTGCATCCCCTAGTAGGGTTTTAATTCAGATAAATCCTACGTTTTTTCTTCAATCCCAACGGAAAATATCCGCCATTACCTACACTCGAAATGTAAAGAAAAAGAAAGAATCCTCACAGCTTACACGTGACTGAACAAAAACAAAAAAGATTTGACACGAGTTTTATCCCCAAGCTGAACTATCCTTATTGGAAATTACTTCGGATGTCCCTTGTCAGAAAACTTGGATGAAGGATTAAAACTTCTTCTGCTGATTAGGATCGAAGTCCGGGATACGTACCTGATGACAGCGTCCCTTTGGTGCGGAAGTTTTATGTATCTTAAGACCCTTGTTCAATTATTTTATGGATATAAGCTAAAGTGAGGTTTAAAGAGGCGAAAATCAATAATTGAGATTATGAGATGTGCCAAATAAAGGCAGGCGTAGACTGTAGCCGCATCGACTCGCAAACGCAACGCAACGTAATCCCAGGGAAAAGTGATGTAGAATGGCTTTTGTGTTGAGTCGCGGCAGGCTACGTGTGCACTAGCCCCGAACGACACTAAAATGTAAGAACAGGTGGAATAAAGTTACGTGACATTTTTAGTAGTGTAAGGAAAGGTAATTTCAGGTGGACATATATGCGAGATCTAAGCAAGTGCTAACACGTCGTCCATTTCTCTCCGCTAATGTTTTTGTAGCCAAAAACTAGGGACCATTTCCAGACCGTATTGTTGAACTTTATGTGGGTCTTTATAACTTCTTCGTATAATCTCAAGAGTTAAATTGTTAGTTCCCAAAACCAGGGTTGTAACGTAAAAGTTAACAAATGTTTTAAGTTCCCTCCTGGGAAGGAGTTATGTGGCAGTTAAGCTACATTTTGGCAAAAATTTCATAAGATTGGGAGCTGTTAATGTCGAAATAGCACAATGTTTTGGGAATCATTTTCTCTTTATGCCGCTATACTTTCATATTCAATTCTTAGAGGCCGGCGCCCACTGACGGCATACCATAATACGGCGTAGCAAAAGATTTTTCGTAAACAAATTATTTTCAATTCGTTTCTTTGAACGGCTGATCATGATTGTGATGAACACTCATTCATCGAAACTTCTCGCAATAGGTAAAATGCGACGTAACACGGCATGCCACGGCACGCTGCTGTATCGATAAGTGTGTTGATAATTAAATAGGTTGTATATAAATCCCGTCACAATCTCAGCGGCTACTGCGAATGTTTTCTTCCGTCAGGTGTGGCACGGTTCGTTAGTGGACGCGGGGCCTTATCGAGAATCGAGGGAATTCTTTACCACGTGCAAATTATTTAAGATGCCGGGATAATTTTAACGAAGCAATAACTCAGGTACGTGTACCGAGTACCTTTAATTTCGTATTCCTGACTGTTAATTTAAGCAATATATAAAATATTATCAACGAAACAACGCACCATTTGTCAGAAGAAATTGGTTCATAAATATTAAGAAGCATTAAAGAAGCTTATAATGTAAGCGTTTGGTTTTATGCAAAGTGGACCAAAATAATCTTGAAGAATTTTTCGTTGTGGATTTTATTTATTAGTTGCTGGGAGGTTTGTTAATTTGTTTTTGTAGTCGATTATTTGTTTAAATAAAGCCCTGAAGATAGTCTTGTTTGTGAAAATAGGTGGTCTTAAAATATTATTTTGCTCAGTTATTTGCCGCGGTCTATTTTCTAGTCTCGTGAACTTTCATTTTCAGCTTACAAAGTATATTGCTCTGCGTTCTATATATTTTATTAGTTTAGTAATAAACCTAGTATTACCCATAGTAGTGATTTTTTTTTGTCCAAATATGATATAATACACCAGATAGTACAGTGTATAGAACATAGTTTCAACGCACTTTGGTCTAAAATAATAATCTGCTCAAGTTTGACACACTTCTTTATTTATGTATTTGATTAATATAGATATTTGTTATTGGAAACATGGAGATCGGCCTTTGCCCGGTAGCGGGAAAACGCAGACAAAAAGTTTTAATATTTTGTCAGATAAAAAAGGTCATAAAAATCATTATAGATAGAGTAGTTTTTGATACGACAGTACGTACCAAAAACTGATGTATCATCTTATTTGTGTGTGAACGCGTGATTTGCAATTTTTTTAACATTCATCATTTTAGCTGTACGATGAACTTACGAAATCGATAATTTACATCATATAGTTAATAACTATATTCCAAGTTGTAAGATCTCTAGTCCAGATGTACCTACGAAGAAAAGTAAAAAATAAAAACCGTATTTGGACTGACCTACTGTCACCTTAACCATACTAAGAATCCTGTTTTATTCAGTGATATTTCTACAAAATAAAGGTGACGACAATACTGCAACGTTGGCAAGCAAAGTAAATGTATTTTTAACCGACTTCAAAAAAGGAGGAGGTTCTTAATCTCTTTGTTGCCAAGTAACAAGTTTAATATTATGTGGCAAAGTCCAAAGCGGACAACGAATCTCTATACCAACCTACACCCAATATTATAGTAATTAGCAATTTCATGACTACTTTTGATAGCTTGGGTGTTATTTGAAATGTAAATGGCTATTGAAGGCTTTAGTCAATACAATTCTCACAGCCCCTCCCGTTCCGCCCTATGTGGAAGGACTCATTTGATGGGTATTATTTTGTTAAAACAAATGTATGTTAATGAATATTTAAATAAACTAGCTGTTGTCTATCTCGAAAATTACCCAACTGGCACTTAATTTCGGGATAAAAAGTGTTATATTAATACAGGTAAACTAGCGCAATCGGCGTGCGAGTATATATGTATTTACAACGTTTAACGTTACTAATGCAAAACCTCTCGTGGGGTAACTCAGCCCATGTTACTGAACAATGTTTGTTTTAAGACTTTTGGAAATTCGCAAAAAAAATGATTTTTCATACTGATGGGCCCGATCAATTTCTCATTTTGTATGAAAAAGTATTTTTTTTTTGCGAATTTCCAAAAGTCTTAGAACAAACATTGTTCAGTAACATGGGCTGAGTTACCCCACGAGAGGTTTTGCGTTAGTAACGTTACACGTTGTATATGGATTGTAGCAAGTGGCGCTCTTTAGTTTCTGCTTAACCTTCATGGGAAGAAGGCGTGAGTTTATCTATCTATAAACTATCTTGTGTTCCAAAACAGTTGTTTTCGTTTATAATATTAGTGAGAAGGAAGATAGTAATATAAACATAACTATGAAAATAAATAATAAACGTAATTTTAGGCTAAGTATATTAGGACAACCTAATTAATAAAGATCATAGTTATGGAACATGTCTTATAGGTACGAGTACGTAAAAGTTTACTTGTTTACTTCCCCTCTTAACATTATTGGGGTCGTAGACACTATTAGTAAAACCTATAAAATCTGACTACTCGTTGACATACTTACAAATGATATGTTCCCATGTAATATTTTACTATCTTTTATATCAATGCCATAAAGTTGTCAGCTGAAAACAGTATTTATGTTCTAACTGTATAGTCTGACACGATTTACAAATGACCTGATGATATCATGACTTCAATAGGCTCTTGTGAATTGGGTCGTCTAAAATGGATAATGTTGAGTTCTAGAAGTAGCTTAGGCCTTTATATTTTACTAGCTGTTTCCTGCGGTTCGAGTCCGTTGATCGTAACTCGTAGCGTGATGTTAAATAGCCTATAGCCTTCCTCGATAAATGGGCTATCCAACACAAAAAGATCTTTTCAATATAAACCACTAGATCCCGAGATTTGCGCGTTCAACCAAACGAACTCTTCTGCTTTATAATATTACTATAGATTTGGGGTGGAGCTTACATTTTCTAAATAACAACATAGCTAATAATTTTATGAATCATTTTATAAAATATTTTTTTTGGTTGAAAATCAAATAAGCCGTGAGCTCTGGTTGGAGCTTCCACTCCTGTCAGACTCTCGCTCAAAACAGGCCCTTAGCGTTTCAAGGCCCGGTATCCTGCTGAGACAGTCATGCAACGCATTTTAGAAGAACCTAAAATAAAAAATTCAATATTTTTTATGTGCTTAAATAAGTAAAAAAAAGTAAACTTTTCCACACAAATGATCCACCCTTCACGTCTAATTTTAAATTATGAACATTATTTTCTACTATCATACTCTGTCAACTTATATTACACGTCATATCAGTATCTCTGAGACTCTGTGAAACTTTTCTGTCTTAGTCGATACTATTAGATAAACTTCTGATCCACATTAGTATCGTCCTCTAAGTCTAGACTTGATGGCTGAAGATATAATGTTCACTGAATAGAGAAAATGCGGCCAGAAGTTCTACTTTTCAATCCATAAAGCTAGGTCAGTAGTGCTGGTAACTCCTCAAAGTGGTCGTGGATCGCAACGCGCCATCCATTCTCCTGTCTCCAATAGATATCCAACTGTATGCTTAGTATGTAAAGTTGAAAATCCACCAAAGATAGACTACGGTTTCAAAGCTGCATCAGCAATACGTCCTTTAGAGAATAACACCGCTGGCCTTTATCGGTCGGTGAGCATCCATTGCTCGCCGTCCACAGTGGCTGAAAGGCACAATAAAGGTATTATTTATTGAACCAGGGTTGGACATTTGCCTCTTTTCTTCCAAATTAATCTCAACAGATTAAAAACTGACATGCAAAACATTTCCTGTTTCAAATAACCCACATCCCAGAAGTGAAGACATTTATTTGGTAAACAGTGAGATATCTCTATTGACATGTTAGGGTAGCGTCGCGTCTTACTGTGAATTGACCCTAAGGCACAGAATACCTAATAGTACTACCTAAGGCCGGGACTCCACCAAAGCGGAGACGTGAGGAGATGTGTTTGAATAACTAATCAGATTTCCACCGAAGCTAAGCGGAGAGGAGATGTGGATTTCTGATTGGTTGTTCAAACACATTTCCTCCCGACTCCGCTTTGGTGGAGTCCCGGCCTTAGGTAGTACTATTAGTACCCTAATGCGTATGACTTGCTCAGCTCAAGGAAGCCTCACACCAAAGAGGGGAGGCCTAAGCTGAGCAGTGGGTGAATCTGGGCTCCCATGATGATGAAAAACGCGTAGGAAAGATGCAACGAACTGTGTTAATAAAGGTTATATTTTTCAACACCCACTTGCATCTATTGTGGGAATTCTGTATTCAAAAATATACTCGTAGGTAATAGATCTTCTATATCTTCCTACACAGTGTTGTCTATATATTATTCAGTCATACATTAGCCTTTGGTTTTATAGTCTCCGTTGTTTTGTCTTTATAATTTATTAGACGAAGTGAAAACCTCTTTCATGGCGAAATGTAGTGAAATCAAAGATTTATCTTTGTCGTCAGCAAGTATCTTACGAGAATCAATAATAACTGTTTTGACCAGTCATAGTCTTATTTTGTTCGAAATGTAATAGGAAATGATTGAATTATAGGCAGCAATATAGTTTATGCGATTCACATATTTTTATAGGATAGTTCCGCTTTTGAAATATGTCTCTATGTCTATATGCCTTAATGTATATAGGTACATGATTTTCTATGATTTTGTATAATATGAGGAACTTGAGATTATAAATTACTAACTCTATCATTAGAACTTAAAACAGGATATTTTCCATGTATTTTATTTGTTTTAAGTTTCCAAAATAATGAAATTCAAGTATTAACGTCAAACAAAACGGTCGTTTGAATAAATTATCCTAAGTAGAAATAATTCAACAATTTTAAGTCATTTATAATAATTTGATAAACAACGAACTTTGTTCGTGGTTAGATGAAGGTCTTTCAATAAAACTTAATTATAAACTTTGGTAATTAAACACGTGGCTTCTGATAAAAGGTTACTTATAAATAGAAAAGGTAATTAAGGTTCAAAATCGCCATTTCACTCTTTCCATGAAAATTTTAGGGCAATTTAATCTCTTAATCATGGATTCACTTTATAGCTCAACTTTTCAAATATTCAGTCAGTATTTATGACTGTAATTAAACTGCCAAATTATGGAACATAAAATACTGAAGTTGGCAAAAGATTAGCGTTATGATGGTCTGTCATTGTCTGCGAGTCAAATGCGGAATTAAAATTGAAGTAGGATCGTAACGAAGATATATGAGTTTTGTTAGGGAAATTACATTACATTTCCTAATTATGTTCTCTTCCGCACAAATGAAGATAATCATAACTTTGCATGAAGCCAGCATTTTTATCACATCCATACTAATATTACCTATAACATGAATGTAAGTTTATCTGACTATTACCTGTACTGGTTACGATGAAATTCACACTTAAGCAGACCATGGCTTTAGATTTATATCGGAGGAATTTGTTCGTCTGACGGGGCCCCCTAAGAGGGCCAGAGCCTGCCGGGGTCGCGGGATTGTCTCACTCAGTAACCGTGACCCTGGTACATAAAGGGCTATTGAAGGAACACCGTGGATTTTAGTCAGTACAAGTCTGACAGTCGCTCTTGTCCCGCCCTGGGCGGGAGGACTCATTTAATGATCTTGCCACGCTAAAAAAAAGAAAAAGGAATTTGTTCGTGAGACGTTCCTGTGTCTGTACTATAAGTTCTAACGTCCACTTCGGTGAAACCGAGAGCTAAAACTATAAACTTATCATGAAAAATAAAGAACTATTGATATGCTAGAGTGAAAGTACAACCCGCAATAGTATTTTTTTTATAGTGGTAGGTATCTGAAATAATAATAAAAAGAGAAATAATTTGATTTATTGTTTGTTTCTTTGCTATTTCGACCGATCTTAAACAAACCAATAAAATAAATAGCGAAGAACTCACGGACGTAACGCTAGTCTATTATAATAACATTTATTTTTGTCAATTGCTTATAAAAAAAACACTGTTTCATGTAAAAAATAACTTATATAAAAGACAAAAACATACCGGTAAAAAGGTCAGAGACATACTTAGGTTTTATACCTAAAGCAAAAAGTAAATAACGACCGACTTACAACACATAAATATGTAAATCATTTGCACGTGGAGTACGCTAAATTAAAGCCACAAGAACTCCCGTATATACTAAGGAAACAACACATTATATCACTTCATGTGATGAGCTAATTAATCAACATTATGATTGTATGTAATCAAGCGGGCTGAGAATTCTCAATTTTCAGAGAGCAGTGGTGGCTCATTGGTAATGATCCCGACTTACGAGTTGTAGGTCGTGGGTTTGAACCCGGCCAGGTGCATTACTTTGTGTAATTAATTGCATCACTACTGCTCTCAAAACGGTGAAGGAAAACATTGTGAGAAAACCGATATTTCCTAGAACCAAAAATTCGATGACATGTGACATCTACACTGGGCACGTGTGGTGGAGTATAGCCCACTCCCTCTCATAAGAAGGCCTGGGTCCCAGCAGTGGGAACATTATAGGCTCATGATGATGATGATGCTAAAAAGTTATCAGTTTTACATTAAATTATATTAAAATAACTATGCTTCCCTTTCAATGTAAACTCATTATAACATGGATGCCGGTTTATTTTGTTTCGATGGCACATATTGATAATGTTATTAAGCATGTGTGTAGTGTGAACTGTATCGATGTTGTGTTTAAAGTTGTTAGGTCTTCTGATGTCATTGAATGCTGACACTGATAAGCTCATGTTCCACGCGCGCCTCAAAGAGCTGTCAACAATCTGACGGAACCCCCGTAGAAGATCAAATGCCCGCCGGGGTTTTGGAATTATACGGGTAACCATACCACCTTGAACGTAAAGGGCGATTGAAGGAACACGATGAATAGAGCTGTTTAGGCAGGAAGGTACAAGGAAACTAGAAATAAGTCAATACATTAAATTAAAGATGGAGATACTATGAGGCACGGCAAACAGATATTAAAGCAAAAGAGATAATTTGTGAGTCATCTAGCAACTACAAGTTCGTATCGCTACGGCCGTAGCACTTACTGCTACGCCTTGCTACGATGTGCTACGAAAATGGTAGTTTCACAATTTTAGTTGACCGAGATGGGCAAGAGATAACGACTGCGATTGACAACTTTATTTGACCATCACTGCATTTAAATGGATGTAGGAAAACATCATGATGAAACTGGCATGTCATTTAATTGAAAATTCGTAGACATTTGGCATTTGCCGACCCTACTGGCACGAGTGGTAGATTAAAGCCCACTCCCGGACACAGAAAGGAGATTTGTCTCCCAGCAGTGGGAAGGCCACAATACTTATTGTGCTATGTCTAGATATAATATACTGCAATAATATTGTTATCGCTACTCTTAAAATAAGCCATGACTTAAAATCAATACCCATAATTACCTCTACCAAGCTGAAAATCAATACGCCTCGATAAATCTAAACAACAATATGTTGGAACAGTGAAATGGAACACTAGAGCAATAATTAACAAGCTGTCCAACAATGGAAATGAAACAAAGGAATATGCTATTGTAGTTATTACATGTAATAGACCAGGAAAAGAAAATATAAGTAAGAAGTTACTTCATAACAAAGCAAAACTGCTTTGTACTCTACTCTATTAAACAATAGAGTCACCTTTGAAACCATAGATTATAGAATGTCCAAATTCCTAGTAGGCCACTGAGAAATATAGTCAAAGAAAAGAACGAAAAGTTTTCCCCTTCGTTCGATCCCAAACTTAGGCTGCGTTTCCACCAGAGATGTGCGAGGATGCGTAGCGAGGGATGTGTTTGTAAAGAACCAATAGAATCACTTCATTTACCTCGCCTCGGTCAGCACAGCTCTGGTGGATACGGCTCAGCGGAGCTAGCCTAGCTTTTTGCGCATACAAAACTAGCGCGGGATTTGTGCGAGGGATGTTTACGAGGGATGAGTGCGAGAGATGTGTTGCGAGGGATGTGTACGAGGGATGTGTGAGTGGGATGTGTTGCGAGGGATCTGTTGTGTCTCCGCTCCCACTACACCCCACCCTCGTCGACACATTTCACAGCTTCGCAACGCATCCTCGCACCACACATTAATGCGCATTTTCACAACTCCGCTACACATCCTCGTAGGCACATTTTCATAGCACAGCTTTGGTGGAAACGCCCACACATTTTCTCAGCACGCACATCTAGAAATCTTCGCGCGACACATTTCCATGGCACATCTCTGGTGGAAACGCAGCCTCACGCTAAAGAATTACATTTAAATGTAAGCGAGGCGCTCACTCACACATTTATAAAATAACTAGCGACCCGCCCCGGCTTCGCACAGGAGCAATCTTTACTATCTTCCTCTTGTATCACGTCTATGTATTAAAAAAAACCTGCATCAAAATCCGTTGCATAGATTTAATGATCTAAGCATACATAGGGACAGACAGACAGCAGGAAGCGAATTTGTTTTATAGTACATATGTAGTCATCATCATCCTATAAATGTTCCCACTGCTGGGACACAGGCCACCTCTCTGTGAGAGGGAGTGGGCCGTAATCTACCACGCGGGCCCAGTGCGGATTGGTAGATGTCACATGTCTTCGAATTTTTGATTCTAGGACATGCCGGTTTCCTCACGATGTTTTCCTTCACCGGTTTGCGAGCAGTGGTGTTGAAATAAATTACACAAAGTAATGCGCCTGACGGGGTTCGAACCCACAACCCACAACTCGTAAGTCGAGGCCGATACCATTGGGCCACCACTGCTCGTATAGTATGTAGTGACTTATTATTCTCGCTGGAGAGTTCCGATAGCTGCTTGTGGCTTCATGAAAACAACGTTACGCTTTGTTTGGAACACGGAATCTGGACATTTTATAAAATACGTTTAAAACTGTAAAAATCTTTAATTCGGATTCGGAATCAAAACTCAAATGATTAAATTCCTTGATAATTGGATTTAATACATGTATGACGCGTATGTATTGATTGATTATATCTCAGGTTTTTCGTCAGTGGGGATATGCAGAAGCTACAGATCACCGTCGACCACATTTTCGCTTATTATCAGGCGAGATAGTGATAGCGGTCAAACACGAATCTTTAGATTGATAAAAAAATCACCTTCTAGACTGCCTCACAAATTAATTTTTCTTCCAAAGTTTCATCATCATCATCATTTCGTAGGACGTCCACTGCTGAACATAAGCCTCCCCTACAAATAACCAGTAGGGCGGTTGAAGCGGCTTGCATCCAGTCCGATTTTGTGGTCTTAATCAGATCTTCTGTCCACCTAGTAGGCGGGCGACCTACGCTGTGCTTGCAGGAGCGTGGTCTCCATTCATGAAACTTACGGCCCCATCGGCCATCAGTTCTGCGCTGCGTGCTATGTGGCCTACCCACTGCCACTTGAACTTGCTTATTCGCCCATGTTTACACGGTAGGTCCGTGTAAACATGGGCGAATAAACAAGTTTAAGCTATGTGGCGGCCATACTATGTACTTCTACTAAATATTTAACTTCTAAATAAAGCTCTCAATATTTATAACTGAGTTAATACGCAACAGAGTACAAAATAAAAGCTTTTAAACATAGTTTCTCCACGTAAATCAAGCTATTGTGAAGTACTTTCCGCAAATTCTATACTCCGTTATAAAAATAATAAAGAAACCATATTGGAAAATAACAAATCCTCTTTACTCGGAATACTGTTACCAAAGATGTTACAAACTTCAACGTTATAATATAACACAGAATTTATTGTAAAATTACATGCTATTATATCGACGAGCAGTGGTGGCCCAGTGGTATCGGCCCCGACTTACGAGTTGTAGGTCGTGGGTTCGAATCCAGGCAGGCGCATTACCTTGTGTAATTTATTTCATCACCACTGCTCTCAAAACGGTGAAGGAAAACATCGTGAGGAAACCGGCATGTCCTAGAACCAAAAATTCAAAGACATGTGACATCCACCAACCCGCACTGGGCCCGCGTGGTGGATTATGGCCCACTCCCTCTCACAGATAGGAGGCCTGTGTCCCAGCAGTGGGAACATTTATAGGCTGATGATGATGATGATTATATCGAAGTTGTTTTAACACCGATAGAGATGACAATGGCGCGCATAGTTTACTGCAAATTAGTTATTTGTATTTAGAGTTGAGAGGTGTTCAAATTGTGCTGAAGCAACACTTTACATAGGGTATACAAGACCGGTATTCATTGACCTCCTGACCCTTTGTTCTTTCTTTTTAAAAAGGGTCACGTAATAAAGGGCACTGTCTATGCCATACTTTTTTTCGTGGCAAAATCATCAAATGTTGTAACGTGTCCCAGGGTGGGTGCCCTTTACTTTCCAGGGCCACAGTTACCTGATACGACTATCCCTTAAGGCAGGTCAGCCGTGGGTGCTACACAACATAACATTACCAACAACTATATATTTAAAAATCTTTTGAAGTTAAATAAGATAACTAACTTTTTTAGTTTACTAACTTAGCTGTATCGTATCATAATTATACACAAATAACGACTCAAAAAGTCAAAACTTTCAAGTAAATTAATGACTTTATTCCCAATCCAGTCACAAAAATAAAAGAATTATAAACTAAAGCCGATTAATGCGAATCACAAACAAAAAGCTTAAACAAACGACTATTTAAATTAACTAAATAAAGCTACTTATACTAATGAATAACGTCAATGTACTATTTAAATGTTTCTAAAAGAATTATAATTTGTTTTATGACTTTTACGCGTCTCTGGCATGCTCGTTGGCTATTCATTAGGATTCTTTTATCGAAGCAGGGTTTACAGCACCGAAAATGGTATGCCAATGGTGCCAAGGCACAGGGCGCCGACCCTAAAGGCGCGCAAAAATGGTCAGACCAGGACCACAATTGACCAGACCAGAGCACTATTAACAATGCTCGCACTGGGCTCATAAAAGCCTAGTTACGGCTCTGCTAACTTATCTAGAAGATATATCAACCACTCGCAAGTTCATGAAAATATATGAACCTCTTAATAAATCAGGCTAAATGCCTAGTAGCCCAGTTTTTTGTTATGAGGTCATCCCAGACCTACGCTGAGCGGTAATATTCATATTTCATAGTAAATATACGAACATATTACACACATGACGTTTCCAATTTACCCCAACGCATCCCACGTAATATCGATTTGATTCCGATCCGATGACGGGGGACGCAACAGGTCAGGCGTGCACGGCAAATTCTCCTTAATTCAAGTTATTGTAAATGCAATAAAGTCTAGAATCGTTTGCAGTAGTTCCGCCAACTGTTGTGCATTGAACACTAGGTATCCCAGTTTGCCCGGGACCTGACGAGTGAGATAGATAGCTCGAACTGAAAGCAAGCTAGCTCGGTTTGCAAATTGGAGCGCCCTGGGACGCATCTGACCTTTCGCAGAAATTCAAAATTGGAATCAACGTTTTACAATTTTAATACTTTTTTGTTGTTGGTAGTGCAGCTGGTTCTTTGTTTTTGTGTTACTAAACAAAGAATAGTTTTACCTGGTTCATTTTGTGTAAAAACTCTTTTGTGTTTCAGAGCTCTTTGTAACACAAAATGTATAACATTTTTGCATGGTTACGTTAATGGCCGGCTTTTTATGTTACATAATAAAATGAATAGCCTTATAAATTGACATTAATTCTTTTTACGTGTTATCTCATGTTAGATATAAGATAATACTTAAAAACGATAGGAAGGACATAGGGGAGGCCTTTACCCTGCAGTGGGACAGAAGAACATGAAAAAAAATATTGAGGTTTTATTTAACAAATATGTACTTAAATTAACAAATTTAATATCAATGAACACCTCTAAATCAAGGTGGACCATAACTTGGTTACCAAAGTTCCCTTTATTGCTAATCTAAAACCTAAAAGCAAAACGACAACCCAGAACTTTCACCTACAATCACATAGTTGTCGGAAAACTAATTACTATTCCTTATTTATCTTTCACAAAACTCGTAAACGATTTTAACACGAATTGAAAGCCGGTAGTAGCGGCTTGCCCGGGCGAGTTATTTATAGAACCAACGTTGCATTTACCTTTGCACTTTACCCAGCTACCCTGCCCCGTACTATGAGCTGTATCGATTTTATGTACTATTGTATTAGTTTAGTTCTACATTTATTACTAATGATGTTGCTCCTCAATATATCGTGTTGTTGTCTCACAACACGATATATTGAGGAGCTCGTGGCTAAATAATTACAGCCGCAGGCCGATCTTCCGGGCTAAGCCGCGCTTGCTGCGGTGGGTCTATCTGTCATAGCGAGTCAAGCCCGTAAAGCCGTAGATCCCGGCTGTTATTTGTAGATCTATGACAGTCGTTATTATTATTAGTCAGAAACTATAAAGTCTGACAACAAGTCTTACCATGGGGTATCGTATTACCCAGTTACTGGGTTGTGGAGGTCCGATAGGCAGTCGCTTCATGTATAATACTGATATTTTACTGCATCGAACCCACGACCTACAACTCGTAAGTCGGAGCCGATACCACTGGGCCCGCGTGGTGGATTATTGCCCACTCCCTCTCACAGAGAGGAGGCCTGTGTCCTAGCAGTGGAAACATTTTATAGGCTAATGATGATAATGATGATGATGAACTGCATCTGGTTCAACTGGAAGCCGACCCCAATGTAGTTGGGAAAAGGCAGGAAGATAGAAATATTTGCAGGTTTATCACTATTTTCTGGTTCTGGTTGAGCTGAATAATGCTGATAATCATGTGTCATATTCGTCAACCAGAGTTGTCAGTTGGAATTGGTCATCCCTTAGCTGCCAGTGCTGCGCTTTTCTTTGTTTGGTCCAATCAACGATACATAGAATTAGAAAGCAAATTAAAATATCTCTTCTACGAAATAATTGGATAGCAAAATATTTGGTTATAGAAATTTCTGTCCTTTGATCAAATACTTATTTATAATAATCGTATAGATAATTATGAATATTTCGGGACAATACAAATAGATACTAATTAAATTGTACAAAGCTGAACCGAGAACAAAGGTATATTCATATGTCAGGGTTCAGTTGGATTTTCGATATGATTCAGACACATGTTGATTTTGTTGATACATGTCAAAGGATTCTGTTACAATTGTTTCAGCACTGAACTCTTGAATGGCTATTTCATTTCAAAATATAATGTAGGTAGCAGATTGTTGAAAATCTCTTTTATTAAGAATTGTTCGCGCCGTTGCATTGGCGCTTCTTTATTTTAGGTATAGTTTTCCTTATACCCGCTTTTTACTTTATATTTTTGATTTCGCTGCTTGGTTTTGTACTAAGGGAGATATACGACTGACACCGCCGCCGCGTGGTCGTGTCCGTGCCGCTCCATTTAATATATCATCAATTTTGGATTAAAAAACCGCTTTGAGGTTGTTCCGTGCCGTGCACGATCCTCACATCGTCCTCATCATCAAGAAGACCGAGAAGAGCGCATCAAGGTCGCAGCAGCGCTGGCACGTGGAGCGAGGCCCTGAACTGGACTGCCCGCCGTGGTGCTAAGGTTAGTCAATTTTCTTCCCTTAATCGCGAGACCAGCAGCTCTTCTCAATCTTGTGTTCTTTACCTTTTTCTTTTTTTTTTTAATATAACCTATGGAGATACAACCACTAGCCAGCTAGTACCCACCCGCGACACCATTGTTTTTGGTCCTTCGAGCCGGATGTTACATTCTTTTCGGCCTCATAGCCGTATATCACATTTTTTTTTTTCCTATATCCCGCTATTTGTTTTTCCGCTTAGTTTTCAAAACTATTTATTTTCCGCTTAGTTTTAAAACTATTGTTTTATCTAGTTACGAAGGTAATTTACCTGCTGTAATTACCTACATACCCGCTATAATTTATCTACATCATTTATTCGTGTTCCATTTTCAAACGGATAAATTTCATTCCCTTTAGTAAGTACCTAAACGTATTTATGTTGCATTTTTGTCGAAAGTTATAAGCTAATTAAGGAAGCGTAGGTAACAACGTGTTATCGCCGGCCGTTCCGTGAGTTCTTTTGTTCTCGAAGTCGTCTATGTTGCAGTCAGTATCGCTGTTTCGGATATTTTATAACTTGGATATTTTTTAACAATATCTCATCATGGCCCCGGGTTCTAAGGAAGAAGAAAAGCATAATTCAACCATTAAAAGGCTCAGGGGGAAACGCGAGGAAGTTTATGCTAGGCTTCAGAGAATATATGACTCAAGAAAGGAAATGATTACGGACCCTAGTGATAGTAAGGAGGAGGATTTTCTATGTAGCATGGTCACCATTGATACTGTGCGTGACGAATTCATAAAAATTGTCGATGATTTAAATATGGTGAGTTTGATGTTAGATCCGGATTTCGTACCTAACTATCAAAGTTTGTCTACATTTGAGGACCTATACTGTCGCTGTAAATATGAAGCCAACAAAATAGTTGCTAGCCGTGATAGGCCCAAAGATGAAAAATTATCTTCATATTCCAGTAACGGTAATAAAAAATCTAACTTGTATTTGCCCAAACTAGAGTTAGTGAGTTTTTCCGGTTCACCCGCAAATTGGTCAACTTTTTACGAAACATTTAGGACTACTATACACGAGAATATCGATCTTACCAATAACGAACGTATTCAATATTTGATGGGTCAGTTATCGGGCCGGGCACTTGCTACTGTGTCGGGAATTACACCGAACGCTAACAATTATACTTTGATATGGACCACGCTGGTCAAGAAATATGAAGATCAACGTTATTTAGCTACCGCGTATTTGGATCAAATGTTCGAATTCAAATCTTTTTCCGTTGCTAACACTAAGAATTTAGACTCGTTTTTAGAACATTTTGCGTCTGCCGTGTCGAGTCTAAAAACGTTAAAACTTAGCAACTTGTCCGATTTTATTCTTCTTTATCTCGCTTTAAAGAAAATAGACCCGGAGACCGCTCGCGCTTTTGAAATGTTTAAGCGAGAGACTGCTTTGCCTAGCTACGAGGACTTAATCACATTTCTGCGTGAACAATCGAAAATATTAGACCGCACTTCGGCTAACACTACGACGAAGCGCGTCGGTACCGACTTAAACAGAAATGTTTCTAAGTCTACCCACTCCTTTGTAGGTACTAGCGCGCCGTTGCAGACAAAGGATAAAAACAAATCTTGTCCGTTTTGCGAATTGGCAAATCATTTCAACTTGTTTAAATGTTTTAAATTTCAAAAATTACCGCTTGATGATAAATTTAATTTTGTCAAGACTCGTAATGGATGCACGAACTGCCTCAGTTTGTCCCATAACAACGTCGCTTGTAAATCGGAAGTACGTTGCCGCTATTGCGATTGTAAGCACCACTCGCTGCTATGTAGAAAACAACAGCTGACTCCCCCCGCGCCCGGCGCAGCGCCCGCACATAATAATGTTACTCCGCCGCTGCCGGCATCCACCTCGCAGCAGGTACATACCACTGCCTTATCAGCCCTGTCGTCGCCTCCTCCTGTGCAAAATAATAACCGACGTGATAATAATATTACCTGTCTTTTAGGCACGGTTCAAGTTTTAATACCTGACTCTGCGGGTGTGCTGCACAAGGCTCGCGCGCTTATTGATTCCGGATCACAAAACAATTTTATTGCAGCGACATGCTTAACAAAACTTAACGTAAATTTTAATCGAATAACGCGCGCTGTTGTAAAGGGGATCGGTTCGTCGCCTAATCCGATTAAGGGTTCCGTCAGCATTGATTTGTTTTCGAACAATAAAAATATTTTACTTACACTGGACTCTTACGTCATTGATAAAATTACGGATAATTTGCCTTCTGCTCGTATCGAGCCCGCTTCGCTCAGTTATTTAAACCACGTTCAGTTGGCTGACAGTAGTTTCCATTCGCCTGGGGAAATTGACATCCTCATCGGTGCACCGCAGTTTGCCGAAATTTTACTCTCCGGACGCGTAAACGGTCCGCCCGGGTTACCTACCGGTATTGAAACTATTTTTGGTTACATAATCGTAGGAAATTGTCCTATTAGTAATCCGTCTACTGAGTTCGTTTCTTTGTGCTCGTTTGCACAGAATGAGCCTCCGTTATCAAATATGCTAGAAAGGTTCTGGCAGCTCGAAGAAATAGCGCCCAACCGCCCGCTGAACGCCGCGTCTAGGGAGTGCGAGAAGCTGTTTGTCTCAAGCGTGTCACGTGATGACACCGGACGTTATAGTGTGGCGTTACCTTTTGCGCGCGAACTCTCTGAGCTCGGTGACTCATACAAAACTGCTATGCGTCGTTATATGTACCTGGAGCGTAAGCTAACCGCTACCCCAGAGTTGCGAGTGGAATATGACGCTATTATTAAAGAATACCTATCGAAGGGTTATATCTCGTTACTTAATAATGCTGGTTCGCTACCTACGGGTTTTTATATACCACATCATGCCGTTGTTAGGCAGGATAAAGTAACTACAAAGGTGCGAATGGTTATGGACGCCAGCGCCAAAACTAGTTCGGGTAAATCACTCAATGATTTGTTATATCAGGGTGAGAATTTACAAAACGATTTGTTTTTAATTTTACTTGACTTCCGCTTATATCCCGTGGCTTTTACCAGTGACATACATCAGATGTTTTTACAGATTTTGGTTAAAGAGGATCACAGAATGTTTCAAAAATTTTTATATCGTTTTGATCGTTCTTTACCGCTTGATACCTATCAATTTAACCGCGTTTGCTTTGGATTGCGCTGTAGTCCTTTCCTCGCCATGCGAGTTTTAAGACAACTTTGTGACGACGCACGCGCATCTTACCCGCGCGCCGCGGATGTTGTTGTACATAATTGTTACATGGACGATATTTGTTACTCCGTGCCCACCGTCCAGGACTCCTTGCGGCTCAAGGATGAGCTGTTAGGATTGTTTACGGCCGGGGGCTTTAACCTTATGAAATGGTCAAGTAACTCAACAGAGTTACTCGAGTCATTGCCTGATACTCACCGCTATTCTTCCAAAGTAAATTTCGATGAATCTAATCAAAGTCTAAAGGTTCTTGGCCTGGAATGGTCTCCCACTACAGATGTTTTTTCCTTTTCTGTCACTCTTGACAACCGTCCATGTACCAAGCGCAACATCTTATCGGTTATTGCTCGCCAGTTTGATGTCTTAGGTTTGATCGCGCCGATTATTCTTTATGCGAAATTAATCTTACAAAAGCTCTTTGTTCTCAAGCTGGACTGGGATGACAAGCCGCCCCAGAATGTAATGATCCTTTGGGAAAATTACCTTCGCGAACTGCCCGCATTACGGGACCTAAAGATAAAGCGTCATCTTGAGGTGTTTAGAAATTACCTCGTCACTATTATTGCATTTTCCGACGCGAGTGAACGAGCTTACGGAGCCGCCGTATATGTCAAAGTTCAGCAGGATCCCCATTCCCCACCGGTCGTCAATCTGGTGTGCGCGAAATCTAAAGTCGCTCCGCTCAAAACGATATCGGTTGCCAGACTTGAGCTCTGCGGCATTTTACTTATGTCTAAACTGGTGCAACGAGTTAAGAACACTTATAAACCGCGTCACAAAATTGAAAATATATTTTGTTTCACCGACTCAATGGTCGCATTATATTGGATTCATTCAGATCCCCAAACTTTAAAAACATTCGTCGCTACGCGTGTTACAAAAATTTTAGATTGCCTTCCCGCGGAACATTTCTTTCACGTTCCCGGTACCGACAACCCTAGCGACTGCTTATCGCGCGGTTTGTCTCCTAAGCAATTGTTGTGGCACCCGATGTGGTTCAGTGGACCGTCGTGGCTTCAACGGAGCGTCGATACGTGGCCTGTTACCTCTGTCGACACTAGTGCTATCGATGTACGATTGCCGGAAACCAAAGTGGTTTCATTGCCGGTTGTAGCAGATGTATGTGTAGACCCGCATCCACTTCTTGCATTGTCGCATCGCGTTTCTAAGTGGACGGTGCTGCTTCATTCCGTTATCTACGTTTACAAGTTCTTGGGTAAACTGCCGCGATCTAAATCGATTACCGCATCAGATATGATTTTTGCTGAAAGGATGTTAATTACCGCGTTGCAAGAATTTTACTTTTCTGACGAAATCGCACGATTAAAAGCAAACAAATTTTGTCGCACCGCGTTAAGACGCCTCTCCCCCTTTATCGATAGTGAGGGCTTATTGAGAGTCGGCGGTCGACTTCGTAACGCTGATTTGACCAATGAACAACGGCATCCGTTGCTTCTTCCGCATAAAGACCGTATCACCGATTTGATCGTGTCGCACTATCATCGCCACAACTGTCATACTGGTCCGGTGGCTCTTATGTCAATATTGCGGCAGAGTTATTGGATACTGTCTTGTCGTAATGTCGTACGTCGTATCGTGCATAAATGCAATTTCTGTTTCCGCGCTAAACCCAAGGCCGTGCATCCCTTCATGGGGGACTTACCCACGTGCCGTGTAACGGAAGCTAAAGCCTTTACACGCACAGCTGTTGATTACGCGGGTCCTATAAGCATTATCCCGCAACGTAAACGTGGCGTTCGCTCTATTAAGTCATATCTATGCATTTTCGTGTGCTTAGTTACTCGCGCTGTTCATGTCGAGTTGACTACCGATCTTAGTACGAGTACATTTCTCTCAGCGTTTAAACGATTTCTAGCGAGACGGGGTGCTGTACAAACTATGTACTCTGACGCAGGAACTGTCTTTGTCGGTGCGAAGAACGCTCTTTCGGACATCTACGCTTTAGTCAATTCTGAAGAGTATCAAACCGCGTTCTCTAACGAGTTGGCCGAACGGAAAATAACGTGGAAAATCAATCCGCCGCGCACTCCACATTTCGGTGGACATTATGAGATATTCGTTAAGGGCTTCAAAACTCATTTACATAGGACTATAGGTTCTCAATTGCTGACCTACGAAGAGATGTTAACTGTTTTAACACAAATTGAATGCGTTTTGAATTCGCGTCCGCTCACGCCCCTTAGTGAGGATCCGTCTGAGCTAAGCGCATTGACTCCATCGCATTTCCTGACGTCTACGCCGCTAAAGAGTTTACCCGCTTGCGAAGCCACCGGTGATAACACAAATCTAAAGAAACGATACGCTTTGTTAGATCAATTGGTGCAATCATTCGCAAAACGATGGAAACGTGAATATCTTCACCTTCTACAATCCAGAGGGAAATGGAACACTCATTCAGATCCTATCAAGATAGGTAGCGTCGTGGTTGTAGTTACTGATAACGTTGGACCTCTATCTTGGCCATTAGGTATAATTCTTGAAACCTATCCCGGTAAAGATGGGATCAGCAGAGTCGCTCTTGTCAAGACGGCGACAGGGATCTATACGAGACCTGCCGTCCGCCTCTGCCCTCTACCTTCGCAATAGCGTCTCTTCAGCTCCCCGGCTTATAGTTTAGTGTATTTTTTTTATTTTTATTTTAAAACCGATAGTTTTAAAGCCGGGAGCATGTTCGCGCCGTTGCATTGGCGCTTCTTTATTTTAGGTATAGTTTTCCTTATACCCGCTTTTTACTTTATATTTTTGATTTCGCTGCTTGGTTTTGTACTAAGGGAGATATACGACTGACACCGCCGCCGCGTGGTCGTGTCCGTGCCGCTCCATTTAATATATCATCAATTTTGGATTAAAAAACCGCTTTGAGGTTGTTCCGTGCCGTGCACGATCCTCACATCGTCCTCATCATCAAGAAGACCGAGAAGAGCGCATCAAGGTCGCAGCAGCGCTGGCACGTGGAGCGAGGCCCTGAACTGGACTGCCCGCCGTGGTGCTAAGGTTAGTCAATTTTCTTCCCTTAATCGCGAGACCAGCAGCTCTTCTCAATCTTGTGTTCTTTACCTTTTTCTTTTTTTTTTTAATATAACCTATGGAGATACAACCACTAGCCAGCTAGTACCCACCCGCGACACCAAGAATCAATTCTAGTTTTATAACAAGTGTTGCTTGCAGGTAAAGCATTAATTTTTCAGATTAATAAGTAAACTAAGTTAGGAAAATCGGCGTTTTCTTTGCTTGATATAGGTATAGGTTTTGAGGATAACAGAGGTACTTAAATGTCGTCTCCTCGTTAGAAAAAAATACATGTGGCACTCGCAGACTCGCAAAATCGCCTACCGCGGCTACCGCGTATATTTAACGAGAATATAATTTATTTAAAATGTTTGTGGTGCACTACTGTAATAAAGAACTTCTTTGTTGTAGGAGAATTTTATAAGTAGGTTTCATTGTGAAAACTCCTTTTGTAGCTGGCCGTTTAGAATGTAAGAAAAAGTAAATTGTTTCTATGATGGATATTTTTATGATTGCCGAAGTCTCCCGAACTGAAACGATGTTAGACGGTGCGTGGTGTCAGGTTTTTTCCTTAGGTTTTTGGAAATTTTTTGATTCGGTCGCTGCGCCCAGAGCCTGCGATAAAAGCTATGCAATAGCTTAAAAGAAAAGCTTAATGTAACTTTATTTATCATAAAAATTATGTTACGAAATTGTTAACTATGATTGCAATGGCCGCCTAATAAAGTGAGCCGCAAATTTGGTATTTTACAGATTTTACACAAAAGTCTTTCATCTATATATATAAAAGAACAGGGTTTTTTATTAAGACTCGACTACAGCCGAAACCGCTAAACGCAGTAACTTGAATTTTGGACAGCAGTTGCAGTCTACCGTGTAGGGAAGCAATAAGACGGGATTTTGCGAAAATCCTCCTCTAAGGGGGTGAAAAGGGGTGAAAACGTTTGTATGTAAAATCTTATTCCGTGGGTTTATAAATTTGAAACTTGCCACGAATAAGAACAATAATAAATAAAAAAGATTGGCTCTATTGTTTTTTTTAAAACTACCCTCCATTGGTAATCTAGGCGTTGTTAAAGTTTGTATGGGAAAATCATAACGCGTGAGTTGATTAATGTGAAAATCAGTATTTACATACTAAATCAAAAATAATTAAACACGTGTTTTTGGATTTTTCTAAAATTACCCCAGAATTAGTGAAAAGGGGTATTCAAGTTTAAAGGGGAGATTATTTAACCGCTAAACGTATAACCTGAATTTTGATCGGTAGTTGAAATTTTTTTATGTAGGTGAGCACTAAGAAAGGTTCTTGCGAAAATCCACCTTTAAGGGGGTGAAAAGGGGTGAAAAGGGGTGAAAACCTTTCTATGTAAAATCTTATTCCTTGGGTTTGTAAACTTGAAACTTGGTACGAATATGAGTATAAGTAAATAAAAAAGATAGGCATTATTAGTTTTTTAAAACTACCCTCCATTGGTAATCTAGACAATGTTAAAGTTTGTATGGGAAAATCATAACACACTGACCGATGAATTTGAAACGCAGTATATTGAAATAAGATCAAAAATAATCAAACTCGTATTTTTAGGTTTTTAGAAAATCACCCCCTGAATTGGTGAAAAGGGGTGATTAAGTTTTAAGGGAAGGATTTTACTGTTTGCTTTGAAAAACTCAAAACTTGGCAAATAAATCTCTCAATCGAATACATAATTGTCTATATTTAAAAAACCAACCCCTAGCGGGATGAAAATCGGAAAATTTGTTTGTTAAGCATTTTTCCGATTTTAATCGTCCTGTTTAGTTAGAATCTTAAAGCCAAACCAAAACTGTTTCTCTTTTTGTACCTACTTAATTGATAAAGGTCATTTAATAATTACTTTCCCCCTGAATGGGTTGTAGATGGGTTATTGGGCTAAATTATGAAAACCTTTATCAATGTTGTATTTCACAATGGTACCTACAGAGGGTTTCTTCAATGTGAAAGATTTTTTTAAAGTTACAATGTTAGTTGGATACATTTTTAGATTTTCCAAATGTATCCAATAAGGTGGGTGACCGGGCATTTAAATTCACTGAGTTCGAAGTTAGAAACACGCGCAGACAAAGTCGCGGGCAGAGTGCTAGTTATTTACATAGTAGGTAAGTCACATTGTCTGCCTAGGCTTTTCCAAACTATATTGGGTTCGACTTCCTCCATCTAACCGGATCTAGCTAATAGCAATATATTACATCGACGGGTGCAAAGTAAAAAGAGTCATCTACAAAACAGCTACTTTTCAGGAGAGCGCATAATAGGAAAAAATGCTCCCATTTTGTTAATTTTAAACCAAATTTATTGAAATTTTCATCATTGCTTCATTATTTAATAACATATCCACATGTATATTTCATTTCTTCTAATTATGTTTAATTTACGAGATATTGTAGTTGTCTGCATCTACTTTGCGCTTAAAATAAGACAACTGTGTTATCTACCACTTGGTCGTTTCTACGTTGGAATTAAAAAAAATAGATTAAGTAAAGTATGATTAGTATATTTCAGTAAATACGAAACATGTAGCACTTCATATTATTAGAATTAGTTAATGACCGTTTTACATCTTTAATACATCAAGTTCAGAACATAACTGCGCAGATGTCTTTTTCTACGTCGTCGATTCGGTGCAAGGTACAGATTTAAAAGGAGGTTAAATGTAATATTTACTTAGGAATCATTCATTTATTATCATAAAAACGTAACTTCTCATACATTTATGGAAACAAAAATAAAATCAATAAAAATCTTACTGATAATTTATGGAGTGAGGTAGTCACTGGGTCTTTGGTTAAGAATTCAACAGTATTAAAATTAAATCTAGAAAGTTCTAAACTTTAATACTTTATAAAAAAAAAAACTGTTTACTATTATGATAACACTTTTACTCACACTTTATCACATATCAAACCAAAACAAACAAATATTCGTGCCGGCCCGCGAAACACAACATGTCATCTGACTGATGACTCAATATGACTGACCGCTGCCCCCCCCGCGCGTCTCGCGTATAACCGGCCAGCGGTAGTTATCCGTATCTACATCGTGCAATTTCACAAAACAGGCGTAGTTGTTTTTTTTTTACGTGACAAAAATACAAAAAAATTGATTATATTTGTATTTTTGTTTTTGCTATGTTGTAGAACATGATATTTTGAGTTAGTTTTTACAAAAAAAACAAAAATCTCAAAATTGCAGTTGACTTTTTTTACTTTGCACCCGTCGACATGGAGCCAGAAAAACCAAACATAACCTGAGTTATAATACAATCCCTCGGTAAGATTGATTTTCAGCCTTTTGGGTCATTCTGAGTACATAAATCAATTCAAAAATATCTACATATATCCGCCGATACCGAATTTCAATAAAATCGAATATTACAAGCCCAATCAAACAAAAAATAATCATGAGGAATAAACAACAAAATAATAAAAAAAACATCACTGAAGTGTACTTACGCACGAAAAACATTATTTGAGTAAGTACCGTGAATTTAATTAATGCAAATAACATTATTGAAATACTCACTAAATTACATTTCTGTGAAATTCACATTATTTCAACTCACAGAGTGCAGCGCAGTTTCAATAACAGGTACTCCTGTCCAATACGTTGCTTTGTCCGAATTTCATAGTAAATGCGAGTACTATGTTATATTTCGAAATTAATAATTGATTCCTGGAACACTTCTGTAGTAATTAAATAAACAGCTTGGAAGCTTTTATTCAGTTCGATGCACATGTTTCATTAGTCACATATCAAATAACCAATTTGTTTTCGTTTTGTTAGCAGTAAGTACTTTTTTTTTTTGAGCGTGGTAAAATCATCAAATGAGTCCTCCACCTCGGGCAGGGCGGGAGGGACTGTCAGACTGGTACTGACTAAAATCCACGGTGTCTTTTAATAACCCTTTATGTTCCGGGGTCACGGTAATGAGGTAAGTGTCGCGACCCCGGAGCAGTAAGTAATGAGCCCATAATTTCTCAGGTTTCTTAAATAGAGAGCGTGGGCCACAAAATACGTTTGGTTAAATGTATATCAATTATTTAATCAAGTAACCAGGACTTATATTTGTAAGTAACAGGAAACATATACTATATTAGGAATTACCACAATATAATTATTAAAATACACCAAAAACAATACAGTAAAATAGAAATAGTTTTTTAGCAACACGTCTTCGAATTTCTGCTTCTAGAACATGGCTTCCTTTATTACATTTTTCTTTACCATATATGACAGTATTGGTCAATAGTAACTATGTAAGGATCGAAGTAGGACAGGTTCTGTGGATTCTGCCTACCCCCATGAGAAAAGGGGTGAGTTTATTATGGTCAAAGAAGAATTTGATATATACGTTTACGTCTCCAAACTGGTCAAGTTCTCACAAAAGCTTTAGTTTTAATCTATGAGCCACAGAATCTTTGACAAGAAATTGCTAACCTCATTCACCTCGTACAACTTTATGAACCCACAAAGAAAAAATATACTAGACTTTATTAGACGCTAAATTAGAGGACAATATAAATAAATATTCTGGCCAGTTTGTCAACGGATTCGGTAGGGGAATTGATTGCGGAGGGCGCTCGTAAAGCCTAGTTAATATTAATGAAGGTTCACTGTGTTATGGGACCTCCTCTCCCATACATATTGCGATGATATCCTCGCCATTGTTATATATGTGGGTATGACCCGAACTGGGACCAATGTGTTAGAAGTTATAACAGCAGTTTTGCGTCAAAATTTTGCCGATAATCGTTAGACCTTTGTATACAATTGAAAAGTCTTGTGTACTGCTACGTATTATCATTAGAAATTACTTTAAAATTTTATGACATTGAAGTATAAATGTGGCGTTACTGGCCACTAAAGAATTTGTGGTCCAATTGTTTTCTTATATTTTGTTTCTTACTTTTGTGACAGTGGACTTCAGACTGAGATTTTCCTTGAGCTTTGCATATAAAATAATATATTTTGTTATAGTTTAATACGTGACCGCAACTAATTCTAATGAATGGAGTGTGTACAGCTACTTTACAACCTTTATTTGAATAATTATTTCCTGATTTCCTTTATGCGAGTTTTAATGCCTCATCGTTACGAAGATTTTCTCCAAAGTAAAAAGAGTACGAGCATCTTCTGCCCGTGACTCCAAATATACATATTTCAACAAGAGTCAAGAGTGATCTGATTACAGAACCTTAGTTCTAAGGTTAAAATAAAAAAAGTCATTGTAATCATCTTATACATCATTGTCATAATCAAGTCGGTATATCGCATTTCTAATGTAGATTGTAGATCACTCCTAGTATATGTCCCAAGATAATACAATTGATTTAATGATTTTGAACTTTATGTTACTAAAAATACATTAACTGATCGCGAAACCAGCAGAGTCGAAAGAGTGGAAGGTTCTAGGCAAGACCTATGGTCATCAATGGAATTATCATAGATTACAAAAGAAAAATCGATAGCGGTAGCCGTCGCAAAGTTCACAGTATCTATGAAGGTAAATAAATATGAACGAAAAGTAATATTAATGACTGAAATAAGCTCCATATATTTGTAGATAGAATATCATTTTCCGTGAAAGATCACTACTCCATCTTCATTTTCTTTGTTGATAGGTACTCCACTTTTCATGGAAAAAAATACATTTTCTTTTAAACAGTAAATGTATAAAATAGGGTTGTTTACAGTGAACAGCAATTGTTGAAGACTCGGAAACATCTCAGTAGAAGTATCTTATTGTACAAGAGAATACGTGCCAAACGTCCATTCCTTAAAATCCGGGTACTGGAAAGCATCCAATAGTCACAAAACGCTACCAAACAATCAATTTAAAACGTCCGCAACAAGAATCTCAACACAATCACTCACCAAAATCGACCAACAGAATCGCGCGTGCACCATAAAGCAAATCGTTCAACTAAATCAATAAACTTGACCTGCCTGAACGCCAATGTAACAGCCCCATAAAAGGTTTATTAAAGCCCTCCTCAATAGCGTGAAAAGCTATAAATTCCTTTACGCGCACCCCTGATTCAGGAGCGCAGAACATTAAGCTGCCGAGTTTAATATAAGTAGGGTATTGTGACGTAGACGCGATGTTGTGTACTCCGCGATCCAGCCAGGTAGCCCAGCCTGCGTAGTCTCTATGACGTAGGCAACGCGCGTGTGCGTCATCGCCGCTGTGTGAGTGCCCTACATTCGCAGGGCTGTCAGCTCCCGTATTATAGCAGATAATACTGCCAACGTTAAAGGTTTATACGCAACTTGACTGATGGTTACATTTGAACGTTTGCGTTCCGAAGGGCTGGAATGTACTTCGTTTTATTCCTAACCGTTTTATGGGTGACAATAAACACTTCTGTTATGTCGTTTCGTATATTTCAGGGACAATGTTTTCTGTTTCAATGCTAGAATTCCTTTCTTATTGCGTTCTTTATCTCGATGTGAAAGTGACGTCCCTTTTAAAGGGTAGGTTTTCTTTGTTTATTTCTTGTGTCGTCTCTGTAGTGCTTTGTATCGGCACACGGTATGAACGGGGCTTACGGCCGTCCCTCAACGAGCGGCCTGTCTTTCATTTAATGTCAGGGGTCGCGATCGATGTAGCGGCCGCCTACGCCCGCATCCGCATCCCTAGATGCGGTACGAACTGTAGGAGACAGCGGGAATTGTGAGCGAAAATTGTTTTTATTGCTTCTGTTCACAGTGGGTAATGGCACAATTTTGTGCGCAAAATATCGGTCCTTCAATCCGTAAAAAAGTGAATGGATGACGCTTTTTTATATGAACACAACAGAGGGATTCGTGAAAAAAAGATTTTTTGGGAAGATGTTATTATTATATTAATTGGAGCACGGTATCCTTTTCTTTAGGGTTTTCACCAAGAATAGAAAGAAATCTTCATTGAAGATAACGTTCCTTCTCAGAAAAGATACAACATCAAAATGTGAACGAATTTCCGTCGTATACTAATAAAATCGCGTCGAATATATCAGAGCTAAGACTTAACATTCTAACACATAACATAGCGAATGTCAACAACTTGCAAATTCAAATACAAACATAAGTTCACACCACGCACAAGTAGCGAACACAAACAAAACAGAGCAGCTGTACAAACCATGGAGCTTGCAATATAGTACACTCAACTTCACGGTGGCGCGGTACTCCACTTGAAATCACCTATGTTCGTTACTGAGGTACCCAATTGATTAAGCCCACTACACTGTTGCGTTCCAGTAGCATTTATCTATATAATGAAAATGTGTAGACCAGGAAACGTATAGAAATCAATTTAAAAATGATTTTCGTTTGACAACGCTGTTACTTTCTGTACAACCTCATGTTGTGTCGAACATTTTCCAATCATTAGGTATAATTGAATAAAGTCCTTGCTTCGCACGGTGCCACCATCGCGTTGGGTCCAAAATTCCTTTTTTATAATCCGGAACGGACCATATAAATTCCAGTGTGATTGGTACAGTTGTTTAGGAGATGAACGTATACGAACACACTTGAAATATTAAAACACGTATTAGCACTCTGACCGCAACTTTGTCTACGCGATTTAAAAAAAATTGCCTTGGTTACTGGCTGAAAATGTGGGTTCGATCCCCGCACGGAACGAATATTTGTATGACCTACAAGTAGTTGTTCCGGGTCTGTTTCTATGTTTGTAAACGCACCCACGATACAGGAAGACATTCCTAGTGTGAGGCAACGTATAAAAAAATGGCTTTGCGTACCCCGTTTATTAACGCTCGCGACCAAATGTGGGAAAAGGCAAAGTTATAATTCTGCTTCATCCTTCAAAGCTTCAATGACGTGATGTTAGTACATAAACAAAATTTTACAAATTTACTCCCTTTGTAAGAAACAGTTTTGGTAAGTGGGTCCTCTAAAACTCTTCTATGATAGTAGTATAGTGAATTCTCGTTTGAGTATAAGTTACTCAAACGAGAATCCCCTATAGGATTTATTCTATACGTCCCCATTCTACTCAACATAAAAGGTTTGTATAACTACATTTCCCTTATCAATATAGTTCTTGAAAGGGAGACGGTATTTACAGAGAAAAAGAAGGTTACCTTTAAGAAAATAAATTAAAACGAAAGGTAATAATGGGGTCTTATAAAAGTTGTTTTAAAGGATTTTCCTTAAAAGCTTTCAGAGAAATTGATATTTTCAAATTAAGGCGACACGGTCGTTGTTTTTTCAGGAGGGTGACTTTTTAAAGGTTTTTGAGTACTTTTGCTTTATTAATGGAATCTAAAGTTCGGGTTATTAGATTTACAATAGAATATTTTGTTCAAGGCTGTTCTGGGATTATTATTTTGTTTTATTTCTTTTAGTAACTTAGAAACACAAAAGACAGGCGGGCTGGGATGGCATCCCACGGTAGTACTTAGTAGGTCTAAAATATATGAATTAACTAATATTATTAATGAGAAAGTTTCGACATTTGGATGAATGGAACATTTTGTTAGTCATACTCAATTAAGCCAGAAAGACTAAATGGTTCTTGATAAAAATTGTGTCAGAAAATTTCTGATTAAAAAGGTTGTAATATCCATTGCAGATTATCTTATATATTGTTCAAAATGTTTAAAAGATTCTTTTTATCGCTATAACGAGCGATGTTAAAAAAAAACCCTTATCACAAATGCATAGTTTTGAATTACGTAACTTCTAGGTAATGTCCTACATAAAATATGATGTGTTTTAAAATTTCTATAAAAAAGCAATAAATTACCTTAAGTTAGAATTTAAAAATCATATAAAAGTATCTCTCGCCATATAAAAGGCACCTACGGATGATATTACAGTCGATGTCGCCGGTGGATTTTACGATTTCAACACTTTTAAAGCGTACTAAAACTTAGTCACCTGACTGTTCCCTAAATGTGTTTTTAAGTACTAAGTTAATACCTAGATAATAAACTTATGAAGTATTTGAAATTTGGTCATGATATTCCTCCGTCTTTTTTTGGCATGTTAAAATCATCGGTTTAGGCTCAGAAAGCGTAATTCTCAAAATGGCAACCGAGATTCTCGAAAAGCCTTATTCTCAAAATGGCATAAATGATCAAATTTTTTTAATGAACTTTGAGAATTTTTCCTTTTGCGACTTGGTTGCCATTTTGAGAATTAGGTTTTTTGCGCTTAAACCAAATCATCAAATGTGTCTTCCCGTCATTGGTGGAGCGGAAAGTACCTACTGTCAGACTCTTCTTACTAACTAAAAATCACCCTATTCCTTCATATGTTCTTTCCGTTCAATGGGTGCTCTCGGCGGTGCTTTCTTTAAGACAGTCCGCGACCCCGGTAGGCGTTAGGCTCTTTCAGTTAACTCCTGGAGGTGCGCGTGGAACACGATTCATCGTCGACTCAAAACCTTACAGCTTTGATCGGACGGCGGCGAGCTAGTACTCCACGCTTTGAATAAAATAAAGCATAAAGATAGTATGAAAGAAAGCATGTAGCGTCCGTGATAAATTGAGATAGAGAGCAGTCAGTTATATTCGGCGAAAAACCTAGAGCTGAAATAAAGATGAGTTACCAGAAAATAAATGAGATAAAATAAAACAAACAAATGTAGAATTTGGAACGAAATTTCAGAAATTCCTAGTGCTTCATAACTTCCGTAATTTGCACATTACATAATTTTTCGTTGAATTTGAGAATCAAAAAAATTGCGGATTTTTGAAAATATCTTGTTTCAGTAGCAGGAAACCCATTTTAAAGTACCAGTGATAAAAACAACGTGTTTCCGAGGTCCTAGCCTTATAAACTTGCACGTCGGAGAATTTTTAACTCCATCAACGCTCGCTCATTTCATTAAAGAATTTTCCTTTACGCCATACCTCCGATGTTAATTTATGCGGAACAACATTATTGAATTCTGTGTCAACTTCCAGTTTTATACAAAAGTTACCCCTTTTTGCAGTGGTGTCAATACAAACAGGTTCCACCGTTCCAAGAATTCATTTGATGTGATGAACAAAATGGTTATGAAAAAACCAACGGTGCGTAAAAGAGATGGATGTATGTGAATATTTAACCCTCGAGAATAATTTAATTTATTTCAACCAAGTAAAATGTATCAACAAAATTCGCACGACAGTTTTAACCCATTTCACATGATTCGCGGATGCCGCGTATATGTTATTTTGTAGGCGATTTCATCCAACACTGAAAAGGCTTTACAGATTTCATTAGTAGGTACTTCACAAAATTTTCTGTACCAAAAAATCAGTTTCTCTTCATTTGGAATTAAATTACCTTGTCTAGGTCACAGATAACGATCCATACCGAGAGCAAAAACAACTTAGAAGACAAAAAAAGACATTGATATATTGAAAAAAGTTTAATATGTTCAAATGGGAATTGAAGTTTAGGTGGCGCGGATCGAAGCCAATCACAACGATAAAAATAACGTTTTCACGCACGCGTATAAAAGGACCGCATTTTGAAGAACGCGTTATTAAAACACGCTATCGATGAAATATCCCAGTGGTATATTCCAAGGATATATTTTTGGAGCGGGGAATATAGCCGGGTACCTATTCATTAAATCAAAAAGTATTTGAAAGAAACTGTGGGTGCTGAGCGGTCGCCGGCGGCGTTTCTAACTAGGTTAACAAGCGAGCCACGGTTCGCACTAATTAGGAAAAGCCGAGGTTTCTCCAGCTTCATCACAGCTTCATGTAACTCTACTCTCCTGGTACTTCGTATTAAATTCTCTTCATGCCCACACGTTTCAAGGGTTGTATTAATATGTGTGATATGGTTTAACACGTCTTTAACTAAATTTGTTCAAA
Organism: Agrotis exclamationis; assembly: GCA_950005045.1. NCBI lineage: Eukaryota > Metazoa > Arthropoda > Insecta > Lepidoptera > Noctuidae > Agrotis > Agrotis exclamationis. Next base: position 7,848,641 of record OX465423.1, on the reverse strand, counting down.
TGGAACACGTTTAAGATGTGATTATTTTAGTAAACGTGTTTAAAAATATTTTAATGCTTCTATGTTGCCTTTCTGTGAACATTATAATCAAAGCTATAAAGAAAGGATGCTTTAAGAGGAAATCTACATAGTTATCTTGTAACAATGTATTGTTTTCGTAAATTATAATGTATTGTAATAGCTGGTTGCCAGCGGTTTCAACCGCTACAACTCAAAAATAAAATGTGGGAAAAGTGGGAACATAAAATCGGGATAAAATCTATCCTTTATGTTAATCCAGGTTATAAACTATCTGTGTATCGAATTTCAACCAAATCCGTTCAGTGGTTTTTGCGTGAAAGATAAACAAACATCCATCCATCCAAAGAAACTTTCATGTTTATAATATTAGTAGGAAGTAAGTAGGAAGTAGGATTAAATACAGTACAAATAACTGACGCCAAACAAGGAATTTATCTTATAAATTATTATCAGGATGCCACATAGCGTCTTCCGATCAGTTTCGAAATGGCGATACAACTAAATTATCAGAATATTTGTGATGGAGAATTTGTGACATTGTTCGTCGGTACCAGTAATACCGTTTGATATTTAACTGTAAATTTTGGCACAATAAAATGCGGCTATTATAAACTGTTTGACATGAAGTAAATTGAACATGATGTTTGCTTTGTTAACATGTTTTTGATTTCTACCTTTACTGTACATATATGCCTACAACGAGAGTTCTATTGTTTTGTTTATATGGAGTTTGTTTGTTCATGTTTTGTTTTTGTTTCAACGTAACAAATATTGGCAATTCAATGAATTCTGCGAAAAGACGTTTCGACGTAATAAACAGATGTGGTTTTCCTGAATATTTCAGACGGTAACGTGTACAGATCCATATCTGTGGTATCGAAAATGCGTTCAAAATAATGTGAAAAGAAAAGCGGTCTGTTATTTATTTTTCCCAGAAATAATAATTTAATAGTCCATTCTAATTTTATCAATCTAGTTTTAGTAATCTAGCGACCATACCTTCAAAGAGTACTCTTGCTACATTCAAGTAAAAGGCTAACATAGAAAATCCGAGAGACTCATTAATATTGCCTCTCCCGCTTTTAATTAGATGTCTTTAAGAAGTTTACTCTTCTTTGCTCAACAAATGCGTTCCACTTTCCGTATTACGTAGCGTTAGCAGCAAAACAAATAAATCGTGTTACAGTGAAAATCATTGCGCTCAACTTTGCCCGACTTTGCCAGACTTTGGAGACATCTTTGCCCGTTTATTGCGAGTTTTTAAGTTATAGCTCCTAGTTCTTTAACTACTTTATAATTACAGGCAGTGAAAGATGTTGAAAGGCATTTTGTTCGGTGATTTATTTAGTGACCTCATTCAGAGTGTCGAAGAACAATTAACTGATTGAACGTTTAGGAGCTTAGTGAGATTAAATTCGTAAGAATCTTTGTTATGTATTTTCCCCGATATTCAAATATTTCTTTTGTGAAAGAGTATTTACAAATAAAGTCATGTGAAACAACACAAAGAATGTAAAATAACTTTTGATTCGGAAATCACCAAAGGAGGAGGCACCAAATTAAATAAATGAAATAAAAACAAAATCACCGAGTCCCGAAAGAAAAGTTATTTTACTATTTTCTGTGTTTTTAAAACAGTCGTTTATTATTTTTTCTTTTTTTTTAAGATCAACTAATCCTCAATACTTTTATAGGCGATTTATAGTTTAAGAAATGCCTTAGGTAAACATATTTTATAATTAAATTAATGTTTCATATTATTACAAAATTATATTTATTGTTTTTGCTTGTACTTGTGTTTAGATTCTCAAAAATTTTGTATTCTAATTAATTTTTGTTAGCTTAGTTGTTAATGGGGTGCTAAGACAGGAAACCTCCACGTGCGCCCGTGGACTGGAGTTCCCTCTCGGATACGTCCGGGGGGAAGACCAGTTTTTCGGGCCGGTGCACCCTGGGATGCGGGCAAAAACTCTTCCTTAGGCACTGTGTGCCTAAGGGGTCTCTTTGCCCGTATGCGAATAGCCTGTCGGGTGGACGCTCCAACGCGTGTCCCTCTGATTAGCAGAGGGCACAGCGGCGGAGCGGGCTTGCGGACGGTGAGTAATGGGTAGCTCGCCGTCCGACCAAGGACCAAGCCCGGGTCGTTGGCGCGTCGTGTCGTGTTTCGCGCGTGCCTTCGGGGAGTAGTCAGCAAACTGACGGGGCCCCTTATGGGGCCAAATGCCTGCTGGGGTCGCGGGTTTTTCTTAACCCAGGATACCGTGGCCCCGGAACGTAAAGGGCATCCGAAGGAACACGGGTGGATTTTAGTCAGTAAGAGTCTGACAGTCCCTTCCGCCCCACCCAGGGCGGGGGGCTTTTATTTAAGGAAGCCTGTCCCATCAGCCTGTTTGTGTGCCAAATTAATTATTGCTTTTACTACAAAATAGGTCAAAATCAAACAATTCTTTTGTAATTTCGTATTTCTGTAAGTGCATTTTATTGTAAACTTCAAAGATTGAAACCGTTGAGATATTAATTGAATTGAGTAACAACTGCGATGCATTTCTTCAGAGCCTTTTCTTCCAGCTGTTACAGTAAAGAAGTTTTAATTACCCTCTTTCAAGAACTTTTAACTTTCTGCTACGGTCTCTAGTTGGGAAAAACAAGAAAAGTAGGGTTCTACCAAAGGTATAGTGTTGTATTCCTTCAAAGCCCTTTTTATTTCTTTAAACGTTGCCCCAACCTAGGAATTCTCTTGTTCCATGGGTGCGTTTAAAATAATTTTATCACAGCGGCTCTCCCTATTGGTCGATTGCCGCGCCATTGGTGGTGTCATTCGTGGCGTGTTTTAATACTTTTAAGAAACTTATTAGAGCGCACACGTTTTATAATGCTATAGAACTTTATTTATATAATATTATTTAATTATTTAATACACTACACGTATCCCTACACACACGTCTTATTGTTTATTTTATTTTATTATTTCTATTTTTCTTTGCCTACCCTCGTCCGTGTGTCACTGCGTGGTGCCAACTGAAAACCAGCGCTGGGTGTCTTTCGCCCAGCAAATGCTGAGTTGGTAACCCTTTTGGTGTGGACATGCTCAGCAAAATTCTTATTGTATTTTCAATTGTATTTATTATTATTATTATTTCTGTGTGTGTGTCCTATATCAAATAAATATATTTCTATTCTATTCTATTCTACATATTTATACATCGCAAACAGCCAGTCCAGGAACCTATACCTAAGTGAAAAATAATTATTATTTTGTTCCATCAAACCGGCGACGCGCAACGTAGCAGTCGATCACTTAGCCACTGCACAAACCGTGCCGTCAAATACTACGCTAACGGTGCATCCACACCGCCGGTAACATTTGTGGAGCAACAAAAGGCAACACGGCAACATTCGGCAACATTCGGTAACTTTTGTGGCTCCTTGTTACTATTTTTTGATTGTTACTTACCCGTGCATCCACACCGCCAGCGCCAGTAACATCCGACAACAAAAAGTTACTAAGTGTTGCCGTGTCGAGTAACGTTGCTCGACAATCGGTAACATTGTTAGATAATGGGGGTAACATTGTTACCGAATTTCGAGCAAGGTTACTCGACTTACAGTAACACGTCAACACTTATAACATTAAATAACATTTTGTTGGCTGATGTTACCGAGTAACATTTGGAAACGTTGAGCTACAAATGTTACCGGCGGTGTGGATGCACCGTATAAATCTCCAAAGGGTTAAAGCATTGATGAACCTAACTAAATAAGGCCATTGCCATATTGGTCACAAAATATAGCCTTCGTTGCTGCTACTAAGAAATTTTTAATGGTCTTTCTTTCTTCTTTTTCGTGTGATGTGTCAAAGCAAAGTTCATGACGCCACCTCTGGAAACAATACAGCCTCTGGCATGACTTTGGACTTATATATTTTTTTAAAGTAAATCCTGATATTTCCCCGACCTGAAAATCGAACCCACGTGGTTGCCACTAGACCAGTTTCCAACATTAAAGCCATCATTCTAAATCTATCTTTTGAAACCTATAGTTACTATTTTTCCAAACAACTGTTTTGTTCCGATAATTCTGTAGAGTAATAGTTTTATTTTTTCCTAGTTTTTATCCTCGTTGCCATCTTGCCATGGCTCCTTTATTTCATTCTGATTAAATTCTAGGCAGGTTCGAAGCAAGTCTAGTTTTCCCGAAACACTAGGAATCACAGTTCAGCGCTTTTCTTTGTGACGGCTATAGATTCTGGCTTACAGGACTAAAAATGTGTGGAGTGGTATACATCGTAAATCTTTTCTGTTTGCTTTTGTGCACCGTATTCTGCCATTGCATAGATCAGCGTTTAGAAAATAAGATAATATCGTATTGGTGATGATATTTTAGGAAAAAGAACCTTTTACTAAAACTAAACTTTACTGTATACGTAAAAAACAATTATTAAAAAAATACGGGTACAACGATCCACATGAGTTATGTTTCGGTATGGTTTTCCGCATTGAACTACTGAGGTGGGAAAGAAATCATTTTTTTTATCAAAAAAAAATGTTTGTCAAAGATTATACAAGGAAGAATAATTATGCTTTCGTTTAATTTCATAAAACGAACTACGTTCTCAAAGATTGATAGATGTTTCTTTCTTCTTGACTGTCTACTAATCATTCATAAAAACACCAAATTGAATAGGTGCGTCCACATAGAACGAGCAGCCTGGCGAGGCATTTGCCGCGCGAAGCAAATGCCTCGCGAGGCTGTTTGCTCTGTGTGGACGCACCTAATGAATGTCGAACGAACTTGAAATAAATTCTATTTTCAAAAGTGTGACTTAACGAATTCCATTTTCGATCGTAAATAAGGACCTATTGTTGTCATCACCAATGGATTGGCTATTGTGACCTTTATCTGTGACTTCATAAATATCAGGTTTGTGTGCCGCTGCCCAGGTGGGAGTTTGAGGAAAAACAAGGAAGCTTAGCAGCTCAGGAGTGTTGGCGGTCTCCCCATTTATCTCCGCTATTGTTCCGCAATTGGGTGCGTTTGAGGAAAATGCTTTTGTACTTCGTAATCTCGTCTCAGTTATTTCACTTGCGTACCTATTTCCTTCTTTGTTTAGTACAAATTGCTCCCAGTGATGAATTTCGGGGAATTAATAAAAATATTTCGTGCCTGCTTTTGGCATAGTAAATACGTAACTATCTAAGTATTAACGTATTCTTACGTATTTTAATTAACGTTTAAAGGCCTATCCGCACACAACAGTGCTGGCACAGTGCTGACACGTGGCGATCAGTACCGTATTGATCAGTGTCAGTGAAATATGATACTGTCGCATACATTTGTACGACGCTATCCGTACGGATAGTGTCGTACAAAATGTATGCGGAACGTGTCGGCACTATGCCGGCACTGTTGCGTGCAGATAGGCCTTTATACGTTGCCCCGGCACTCGTAATTTCTTTTGTATCGTGGATGTGTTTACAAACATTAAAACTCACATTCAACAACACACACACTGAAAAAAATTATAGGTTAATAGTAACCAAAGTTTGGCTACCAGTAGGCCCTAATCTAGGGACTTGCGAACTACTTGTTATCAATAACAAAATGAGGTTCGTTTAACTGTGTTGTGTAACCTGAAGCCTAACTTTTTTCGTTTAATTTAACCGAACAATTTGACTTCTTTTAATCTTGCTAGTTGTGCTAAAAAATTTGTTAAAAAGTAGACAAGGGGTTTTGCTGTAACTAATTAAAACGTTTTGTTACAGATATCTGTACTATTTGCTTGCTGGTAACCAAACTGTTAAGTAAATTTTACTTTACAGTATGCTTACAGGTTACAGGTTCGGTTTTATAGTAAATAACAAAACAGTTTTGTTATTAGTAGCCAATATCAGTTGAGTTATAAGTAACAAAAATACAGGGTGTAAGAAATGGCTTGGTAAAAACTTTACAGACGCGATTAGGCTATGAAACTGAACAACTTTCCCTAAGGAACATAAGACTGGAAACAGCCAAAACTTTTGACCCACCCATATAAAAAGACGTTTACAATTAATGTAAAATTTGCGGTTTCCAATCATATTTTCCTTCGGGTTAGTTGTACAGTTTCATGACCTAATTACATCTGTAAAGTTTTTGCCAATCCATTTCTTACACCCTGTATTTTTGTTACTTATTACTTTACTGATATTTTTACTGTCTTGGTAGGTATACAGGGTGTAACAGAAATATGAAATAATACAGAATATGGAGAAAAATGAATTAAAGTTTTATTAAAGTTTTTAAACAAATTTCTAAACATATTAAACAAAACAAGTATCAATATCTTTAACTAAAACAAATCAACAACTCTTATTTCAGTAACACATAATTAAAATACTTCACTGAACACTTTGAATTTTACTCAGTATGAAACTTAATTAACAATAATATCACAATTATTATATAATATTAATAACTAATAAATATTTAAATAGTTATAATTTATTTGGGCTTACATATTATTTTAGACTGAGTTATAGTTTGCAACACATCACATAATATGAGTTTCCCACCCAAATTCTTCGTTCACTCGTTCATCATATCTGAATCCTTTGGTTTGTAGTATTTGTTTGTACTTCAGCCTGAAAATAACGCATTACCGTTAGCAAAGTAGGTAGAGGAGTATTTCAGTCAAGAGTAAAAAAAAACAAAAAGGGTAGGTAGGGTGTAGGTAAGTAAAGCAGATACTCACTGTATTTTTGTCAGAAAATGCGTCTGTTACTATGTCCCTGTGACCAGTTACTGGGACCAATTTCCTTATGGTCTTCTGGTGATAACATTTGCAGTGTCCAAGTCCACACTGTGTTCTGGAATTTGATAATACAAGTAGATGTAGTAGGTATTTTAGTTATTTCTTACTTCGTGAAAGATTGGCAAGCTTGATTGATTTCTAAGTAACCTCTTCTAGGCCAAACATACAACTCGAACAACAAAGTTATGAACCTAACCTAACCTACCTTCCATGCACGCGCAACACATGATGTTTACATCTTTTTCTGATAGTTCTGAGTAATATTAGTTATGAATATGTTACTTACATACCTTTAAATTTGTCAATGTACATTCCAAGACCCCAAGAGTTTAGATAATCCTCAAGGTCTCTTGAATTACTATCGTCGCCGTCAACCGGCTCGGCCACTGCCGCCACCTGGTCAAAGTCACTCATGTTACTAAAAATCTGCACACTTTGGCGCATTTTTTTTTTTTTACAAACACCATAAAATCAAAGAAATCTCACAAACCGTTTTATGAATGCTCTCACACGAATAAAAATGGCAGTCATTGTTTGCTTTGCTACCCGCCCGCCCGCTGTCCTCCTCCGTCCCCCGCCGCTTCCAATGATCACCCGAGGTTGATTTGTTTGTCAATTAGTAACAAAACAGACTGTTGTTGTAAGATGAAATCAATGAATTGTTAGGTATTAGGGAACAAAACTGGTTATTAAATACTTAACAAAAGATTTGTACTTTGTTAATACGTGTGGAATAGTTACTAGTAAATATATTAATTTGGTAAAAAATAATCAAACACATTGATTGATATTAGGCACAAGGTTTAGCTGTGTGTAGAAATTAGTTTTGTTGCTACAACTGCGCTAGTTAGTCTATGTAAATTCAGTTCATATTAACAAAAAATAAGGTTACTACATACCAAATATAAACCTACAAAACTAGTTTTGGATCGATTACTGAAAAGATTGTTTAAATTTAACTAAAGTTTATTTCCCTACAACGAAACTTTCACATAACAAAACTAGTTTTGTTGATCATTTTTTTCAGTGCAGACCCGGAAGAACCACTTGTATATCATACAAATATTTGTTCCAAGCGGGAATCGAACACCGCAACACGCATTGCAGCAGTCAATCGCTCAGTTACTGCGCCAAGCATTCACTCTCAATATAAAAAATAAGGTATGTTACGTCGTGCTCACACGATAAATCTTTTGAACGTTATAAAGAGAATTTAAATGAATGGAAAATATCTCGAAGGTGGCCCGAGGAATGTATTAATTAAATATCGACTTTTACTTCGTTCCATTTTCTCATCGGAATGGTGCTAATACGTTTTTTGCGTCTCGCTATGTCTATATAATATTCAAAAGTTAGTATCGATCGAAAGGAAATTTCTATTTCATCTCTCAGAAAATGATGCTTTGTACATTTCCCAAAGGGCTTATGTCCTGAAACTCTCATAGAATGAGCGCATCAGGCTCTAATATGCCCAGTGCTGGAATGCAGGCCTTCTCTCTATGTGTGAGAGCTCACTCCTGTTAGGGTCCCCCCACATTTATCGACGCGGAATCGGCTTAAGCCGGTCAAGAAAACCTCAGATCGCGTCGTCCGAGCCGAGCCGATGCGAATGGCATTAGTAGTGAGCGTCAAAATGAAGGGACCAAGTTTCCAATCTCTGTCATACATATATGAAAAAATTCTACCATTAATCTACTATTTGCTACCTTTGCTCTAATTTTAGCTACCTCAACACACACATAATATTTTATCAAAATGCTTGGTCCCTCCATCTTGACATCAAGATGGAGGGACCAAACTGATTGACTACTCCCTGGAATGTTTTATCTACTTAATGTTATAATACCTTAATTCTACCTTAATATTATTGATTTTGGCTGCCCGAAACATAAATCGTTTTAAAGATATCAATTATATAAGTTGGTCCCTCCAAATTGACGATTGAGTTTTTTTAGTGTAACAGGTAATTGGGTGGTTCATTTTAGATCTCCTAAGAATAAATGTTTAATACCTATTTAGTACCTTCAAATCATGCAAAAGTCCTTACTTATAAGTTTATTTTTACGAGCCAAAAAAATAATTAAAGAAGTGGCAGGTACAACGTACAAAGGGGTATGAACATTTTTACATGGGCAGTTGTACCAGGTGCCATCCGCCATTTCTATTTTTATTCAAAATAGCGGCCACGCATGATACATTCATAAATCGATAGATCACATCAATAGAACGTAAAATGTAGAGAGGCAAAACCTCGTAAAGCGTCACCTTTCGGAGTTATCAGCTGTCAAATATGTACAAGTAGCGTCACAAGTTTCTTTTTTTTTATAATTTAGATGTTTGTTGATCAAAAAGGATATTGCCGCAGTAAAATTATTTGAGTATTATTTTTTCCATGTTTCTTTTCAACAGGAATAATCATGATCAGAATGCAAAGGTTTTCTGCAGGACTGAACGCTATACTATTGATTATGTGTTTGGATAGGCCTGTTGGTCGTAAGTTCGATTCCCACCCAGGACAAATGTTTGTGTGATGAGCACGATTTACACCCAGACACAGAACAAATGTGTTCTGTGTCTGGGTGTAATTTATCTATATGTCGCAGAATCAACACAGAAGCACAATAATTTAGACTGGCGCCATCTATTATCGTGCTGCGGAATCAAAACAGAAACCCAATTTGGAATCTCTATTGATTATTGTTAATTTAGAATAACGCCATCTATTATCGTTGGCGTGGAATCAAAACAGAAACCCAATTTGGAATCTCTATTGATTATTGTTAATTTAGAATAACGCCATCTATTATCGTTGGCGTGGAATCAAAACAGAAACGCAATTTAGAATCTTTATTGATTATTGTTAATTTAGAATAAAGCCATCTATCTCTCATTGGAGGAACTATGAAGTTAGATTTGACAGATAACGCTTAGAAACGTCAAGTTATTACACTTGGGGATGGTTAGCGTTGAGTAATGGCAACACCGAGCGAATAGTAGAGTTGAATATCGTTTCGGAAGTCTAATCGGGTATTCGACGTTGACAGGTACTGACGTTGACAGATATGTTGGCAAACCTGTGTGGGGTAGGCCACTTGGACGGACAGTTGAGTGAAGTGAACACTTTGAATCGGTCCGTCAAGCTGTGTAGACATCTTGGTCACGCCACGTCGTCCACGATAAACTTCCCGCGTTCCTAAGTTTTTAATCGAGCCATATCTCGGACATCCTTGATTATTTTGTATTCAGTGTGTGTTAGCAAGTAATTAAAAGTGTTAACGAAGGTTTTGTGAGTGTTATTTCCGATATCGCGCCCCTTCTGATAACGATTCTTCGACATAATATATTATTTATGTGTAATTAGAAATATATACTTAAGTATGTTTAATAGTTGTCAAGTACTCATAACACAAGCTCTGCTTAGCTTGGGACTAGATGGCGTTGTGTGAAGTTATGAAATATTATTATTATTTTAAATTTTGAAATTCTGCTATTTTAACGAAATATTCCTATCTTAAACATCTGATAAGTATGGTATAAATAATAATAATATTAATAAATCTTTATTCAGAATGATATGATAACTTACTTAAAAATCAATATACAGGTAATTTTATTATAACTACCCTCTTCGGGTTCGTCATCATCATCAGCCTATAAATGGTCCCCCTGCTGGCAGTAGCGTGCAGTGGTTACAGACTAAGGGTAGGCCAGCCCTGCCCCCCGACAAAAAAAAAAAAAAAAAAAAAAACTCTCCTGATTATTCCAAACTGATGAACTGAACTTATAATTTAAAAAAACTCACCACATTCTTCACGAAAGATTAATCACGATATTCTGACGATTTAAACAGACGAAGATTCGGCCACCTCAAATATCTTTCCAAGTGGGTGATAGTTACAAAACACGTCACTTGCAAGATATCCAATGTGGCCTTTGAAAAGGCCCTATTTCATGTGATTCGCATCGCATACATATATTTAATAACATAACTACATTATTTACAATCTGTCAAAAACTTTAAATTATACTCATTTATAAATTAATTCTACGCGCCTATCCTTTTTCAAATAAGATTTCAATACCTCGTCATAAAAAGTGGGTTTGCGTCGTAGTTCGACCATTAGCTCTTTTTCTATAGAAATTAAAGAAAGATTTGTGAGTCGTTGCTGACTCTGTGTGTTTCTTAAATATGTATGTATACGTTTTAAGGACGAAAATGAACGTTCTGCCGATGCGCTGCTAGCTGGGATAGTAACAATAAACTTCGCTAAACGCAAAACTTCTGAAAAAACATTTTCTAAATTATTTTTATGTAAATGTTGAATCATAGCATATATGCTACAATTCGCAAATTCAGGCCATCTATAAATACAGCGCAATTCATTTTTTAATCTATCAAAATTAAATAGTGCCTGATAAGTATTAGTGAACTCTCTGATTTCCTTTTCAGGGAATTGTTCACTATATTATTATTGACTGGCCTGTTGGTCTAGTGGTTAGTGACCCTGACTGCTATGCTGGAGGTCGTGGGTTCGATTCCCACCCAGGACAAATGTTTGTGTGATGAGCACGATCATTTGTTCTGTGTCTGGGTGTAATTTATCTATAATATGTATGTATTTAGAAATATATAAGTATGTTTATCAGTTGTCTAGTACCCATAACACAAGCTCTGCTTAGCTTGGGACTAGATGGCGTTGTGTGATAGTTGTGGAATATTATTATATTATTATTATATTTACTAAAATTCTCACAAGAAAGTAACTCAAAGAATTTCAAATTTTTGATACTCATATAACGATGTCTTAATTCGCTGAGTACATTATCAATTATCTCGGTAAAAATTCGCCGATAATGTATTTTTACATCATCGACATTGCGCTTTCTTTTGGGTGGTCCAGTAATGAGGGCAGTTGCATCATAATTGATCTGGAATTTGTCTCTGTAATTAGCTAAAAAGGACTCGAATTGTTTGATTTTTTTTACACAAAACGCGATGTCACTAGTTTTTTTCTGTATTATATCGTATAAAACATCGGTTTGCTCAAAAATATCCGAGAATGTTCTCAAAAAAAAATTAAATTCAAATTCTTTCATGTTAAATAAAAAAGAAGTAACTTGTGACAATGTATCACCATCCCAGTGTTGTGTATTTTCATTCATTTCCTCAAACAACTGAAGAAGGTGTGTATACTCGTTGTTAATTATATTTAAAGTGCGCGAGTGATATGTCCACCTAGTTTCGGAGACACGAGGCAGCTTTTTCATAGCGGCAAAGTCGTTATAATACGCCATTCGTTTCGTACTAGTGTGAAAGAAAACCGCAATTGATTTTATTATATTAAAAAACCGTTTTGTTTCAGGAACCCGTTCGAAAGATTTCGATAAAACTAAATTTAATACATGTGCTGAACACCATACGTACATTGCTTGCGGACATTTTTGCCTCACCAAAGCTTGCACGCCGTTAATTTGAGAGGATAAAACTGCTGCCCCGTCATAAGTTTGTGCAATTAATTTAGAATGACAATCCAAATCTCCTAAAGTTTCCAAAATTATAGAACTTAAAGTTACAGCGGTCCGATCCGCGCTGACATCTACGTATTTAACAAATCGATCAACTACTTCGGAATCGCGAAAATATCTTAAAATAAAAACTAACTGTTCTCGGCCGCTTATATCAGGTGTTTCATCCACCATTACAGAAACAAAATCGGACTGTTTAATTTCGTCTTTAACGTGATCAGCTATCACAGAGGCAACACTTGAGATCAAATCATTTTGCGTTCTGTTCGACATGCCCGTGAATGTGGTACTTGCATTTTGTAAGTGAGTTTCTAAAACTCCATCGTACTTTGCCAATAAATCTACTAATTCTAAATAATTACCTCTATTCACTGATGTTAAAGATTCATCGTGGCCGCGAAAAGCTAATTCTTGTTTTCCCAGAAAGCATACAACATCGATCAGTCTTTGAAAAATGTTTCTATTTCTATCTACTTTAGAATTATGCCTTTCTAAATCTAGTCTGAACTGGCTGTCAATACTTGTTTCAATGCGTGACTTACCAAATGTATGTAACTTTAAGCAAGCCTCTATATGTTTTTCTGATAGGTCATGCTTTTTTGCTGAGGAATGAAAATTATGCAAATCAAAAAATCCCTCACTCCATTTACTAGAAGTATTGAACAAAATGCACGGGAAACAAAATAATTTATTTGTGTGTACACAACCACACAGCCAGTGATATGTTTTATAACTCTGAGGATTGAAATGACGAGTACGAGACGAATTATTATATTGTTGGGTTAATTCTCGTAATTCGGGTACACATCTACCTTTCGACACAACTTGAACCTTATCACTATAAGATAGTTGTGAAAACTTATTGCTTTTAATCTCTAATAAACACACATTGTCAGCACAAATCACACAATCTAGGACCATTTTTAGTAAATAAACAAATATTCTACTTTATGTTTCAAAACGGATTACTTAAAGCTCACTATGATTTTATAAAACAAAAGTACAAAACAATAACAAAAGATCACACGCGATAATCTGCTCGTCACATGAAACAATATGGCTCCTTTCAAAAAAATATAATTTATTATTCCTCGACAAAAAACGCTATAAAAATATAATAGCCTCATTGTCCTATTGTCGAACATAATTTTGCCGGATTATACTGACAGTAATACACAAGGTTGCCCTATTTTCCCAAGTACCCAAAAATCGAATTCTCAAGTTTAAGGAGAAAAATTAAATCTCTCTGCATTATAATCTGTTGCAAAGTAGCGTACAGACAGCAGCCCGATGGGAAGAGTGACTTGGTTATATTATAAACTATGTAGAGATTAATTTAGTTATTTTTTATTAACATCCCTACCTATTTAGATTAAAAATAAAATCAAGTAACAAAAAAGTTCAAACTGCTACGAGATTTTGTGACTCTACACATTATGTTTATATTGATGTGCACACTGTCACATTCCACAAAGTTGCCCCTGATGTGACTTGTGGACCATACATTCTATGCAATCTTGAGATGATTGGTGTCTTTCTTGGAAGTAGAGCTGGTGGTCACTATAGCGAGTTGTTATTTTCTCCTTCTTTCTTCGGATATCTGACAATCCCATGATGTACCAGTTAATACAGATATTTTAGATAGGTATACATATTTCGTTAAACTAACAGAATTTTAACATTTAAAATCCAAACACTTAAACAAGTTTTTTTTTCGTGGTAAAATCATCAAATGAGTCCTACCAGCCCCGGGCAGGGCGGGAGGGACTGTCAGACTTGTACTGACTAAGAACCACGGTGTCCTTCGGTAGCCCTTTTGTGTACCGGAGTCGCGGTATACGTATGTCCCGCGACTAAACAATAGTATAGCGTTCAGTTCTGCAGAAAACCTTTGCATTCTGATCATGATTACTCCTGTTGAAAAGAAACGTGGAAAAAATAATACTCAAATAATTTTACTGCAGCAATTTCCTTTTTGATCAACAAGCATCTAAATTAAAAAAAAAGAAACTTGTGACGCTACTTGTACATATTTGACAGCTGATAACTCCGAAAGGTGACGCTTTACGAGGTTTTGCCTCTCTACATTTTACGTTCGTATTGATGTGATCTATCGATTTATGAATGTATCATGCGTGGCCGCTATTTTGAATAAAAATAGAAATGGCGGATGGCACCTGGTACAACTGCCCATGTAAAAATGTTCATACCCCTTTGTACGTTGTACCTGCCACTTCTTTAATTATTTTTTTGGCTCGTAAAAATAAACTTATAAGTAAGGACTTTTGCATGATTTGAAGGTACTAAATAGGTATTAAACATTTATTCTTAGGAGATCTAAAATGAACCACCCAATTACCTGTTACACTAAAAAAACTCAATCGTCAATTTGGAGGGACCAACTTATATAATTGATATCTTTAAAACGATTTATGTTTCGGGCAGCCAAAATCAATAATATTAAGGTAGAATTAAGGTATTATAACATTAAGTAGATAAAACATTCCAGGGAGTAGTCAATCAGTTTGGTCCCTCCATCTTGATGTCAAGATGGAGGGACCAAGCATTTTGATAAAATATTATGTGTGTGTTGAGGTACCTAAAATTAGAGCAAAGGTAGCAAATAGTAGATTAATGGTAGAATTTTTTCATATATGTATGACAGAGATTGGAAACTTGGTCCCTTCATTTTGACGCTCACCATTAGTAACACCCTTATTACGTTGACATAAAGGTTTTCTTGACCGGCTTAAGCCGATTCCGCGTCGATAAATGTGGGGGGACCCTAATCCACCACGTGATCCCCGAGTGGGTTAGTATTTAGATGTCACATGTCTTCGAACTTCTGGTTCTAGGACATGCCGGTCGTATGGCTCGCAACTTCATAGAAGAATATTCGCCATGGAAAAGTATTAAGTTAGTGTCTGAAAAGTTCTGTTATCGAAGCTTTTGTATAAAAATTGATGAAGTAATCCTCTAGAAACAATGAAAATTTTTGACCCAAGGAAGCTCATTTCGTTGGCTCCTGAAATCTGATCCTAAAAGAAAGCCAAGGTTTTTTCACTTCAAACAAAAGATATTATTGTAAGGTCAATTTAACTTTCTAAAGGCGCTAACGGTCCGACTTTCTTAATTTATTAAAAATCTTGTACCCACTTCGTTTTATTAATTTTGTAAAGTAGACCTTACAATTACTGGGTAGGTTTTGTATTTGCTTAACGTCTACTTTGTAATTAAAACGCGTTGCTGTATTTTTTGGTCCTTCAAATAATGATCTATGAGTAATTTTTATGTTGTTGAAGAAATGTAGACTGTATTATCTAATAAATAAAAATCAATGCCACTTTTCGTTGTAATGTTATAACTCAAGAACGGGCTCACCTATCCAAACCAAATGTTTAGGCTTTGTTCGAACTATTTAGAAGATGCTTTATGTGAAGTTTGCACAAAATCAGATGAGCGGTTCTTAATAAACCCGTGCGAAGCTGGGACGGGCCACTAGTTATTCATATAAGTATCAAAGCTTGTCGCTTACACATGTTCCTAGATACATATAAAGATACTTTTACCTGACCTAATTCCTATGGGGGTCAGCAAAAACAACGCCAGCTGCTACGACGCTTTTGCGCAGCTACTCCTTGTCCTTCGACCCGGATCACTCCTCTGACCACACACTTATGGTGGATGCCAGTAAAGGTAAATTTAATATTATCTTACTTCTAATTTTATAAAGCACGGAAGTTTTGAAAGATGGATGGATATTTGTAACTCTTTAAGGCAAAAACTTGCTGAATGGATTTGGATGTAATAGGAGAGGATATAGAGATAGCCCGGATTAACAAACAAGATACCTTTTATACCGATATCCGATACTACTTTTTGATATTTTTTGACACATACCCGGGCGCAGTCACTGGCAGAAGTTAGTGCTACAAACATCCAACGCCTATTGCTCAAATTGTGTTATCTCTGTCCCCAAGTAGAATGGGATACGGGCAGGAAGAAGAAGTGTTAGCTATGTCTTTTATGCCCGAGACTTCTAAATTAATGGAACAAAAATATCTTATAACCTTTTAAGGATTTGCGGAATTAGATTTTCAGTAGTTTAAATAAATACACCATAACCTGGAGGTTCCGTGCGTATTTATATAACTTTCGTGTTAAGTCAGTTCTTCCCAAAAAACCTTCTTTTATGTGAATAATAACGTTACAGGAAAGGAAAAGATTTTTCGTTGGCATTTTCTCGGAGAGGTGAAATGTCGGGAAATTCAATAAAGTGGTAATAAGTGGATTTCTTTGCTAGAATCATATTTTTGTCAATCCTCGAATTCAAGCTTTTATTATACGACCTTTTCTGGTATATTGAAGTTAGCAACTGGGAAACAGTTGACTGTATCTATAAGTAAACAATAATCCAGTACGTCGCCGTTAAAGATGAAAGGTAATTCAATATTCTGGAAATGTTCTATTATTAATTTGAAGAAGACTTAAACAAAGTTGTCAGTTGTAATTAAACGAGACGTTTTGCTAATTAACATTTCCGTGAAATAAACGTAGGTGGCGCTGTTTGAGTTACTAAACTTATTTATAAAATATCCCGTTACCTGTAACTCTTCAAAGTTACTCGTCATTTGGTTAATTAATAAAGGGAGGTCCTAAACAAACGCTTGAACAAGCGCTGGTCAAAGGATTTGATCGTCAGAAACACGGATCAAGGTTAATGACCTCAATCCTTAGGGACCCTTGAAAACCAGTTGTTTTTACGGCTGTAATTTCAATTTAAATTAACCTGTTTTCTGTATAATGTATTTTTTGTATCAATGTAGATGTTACGGCTAATACCCGAAGTACGGTTACACCTAGTTTTAACCGACTAAAACTAGTTGTAACCGACCACATACGGTTAAACCCAGGTGTATCCTTTCTTCACAGGAGCAAGTCGACGGAGCCTCGCTTCGCGGGGCTCCTACTTCTGCGTGGTTTAAAGAAAATAACCATGAAGATCTAACCTAACCTAAATTGTCCGAGTCGGGTCTCCAGCAAGTCCCGAGGTTAACCGGCTAAACCTAGTTCCAACCGAAGATAAGTAGGAAACACCTAGGTTTAACCGCATGTGGTCGGTTACACCTAGTTTTAGCCGGTTAAAACTAGGCGTAACCGCACGTCGGGTATTAGCTGTAACATAGATAAGTATGTCTTTTCCACAATTGTATTTTTACATAATTACAAACAACATTTACTGCCTTCCTCTTTGTTCTAGTGGTCGCAAGCGCAACTGCTATGCACGAGGATCCGGATTAGATTCACGGGTCAGGTAAAGTATCACTGGGTTTTTTATTATGAGTTTCTCAGTAGCAGCCACGTAAACTGCAATGGTTGGTGGCCATAGGCTCCTTATTTCATGGGCCTTGGACATGTGTTGGGAAATGTGGGTGTAACTAGCCCTGTAGGGATTTTTATGTAGTAACAATATTTAGGGTGAGGCCAAACCACCGTAATTATGTGAGTCGTGAGTCGATGCCGTGTTCTGGTACAGTGTAGACCACTCATTTTGCGCCGCGAAAGACTTTTTCTATGAAAGCGACCGAAATTCTGCGACTCACGACTCACAAAATTACGCTCGTTTGGCCTCACCCTTACGAATGATGCTGATGGTGACGTTGTTTTCAGCCACATCTTCGTATGGCTTGGTTTTGTCAATAATTATGTTAAACGTCACTATTTACCTAAGGTCTACAAATAATTTTCAAAAGAAACACAGTAAAACATTAAAACGGCTTAAATATATTATCTTAACAAACCATTATTCTTTGGCGCAGCTGCGAAACTCAGTCACACGTAATTTAACAAAAGAAAATCCGTTAATATAATTTACGTTACAACACCTTCTAGAAACATTATAATTATTTACTAATTTAAAATGCAACACACCCTCTTACCCTATTAACATCGTCTAAAAATTAGCTTGAAAGTCAAGTTCTCAAGGATGTAAATCGTTAGATACGCTCTTCAACTTTGGTCATCCAATTCTGGGAGTAGACCTTTTCTAAATCTTTCCACTTTTGGCAGTTTGGTGTCATGGCAGTAAAGTTTTATTTCGGACACTCCGTCCTGTTCATCTCCACAACAGCATTTCACCCTACCGCGTTTTTACGTGATCGTGTTTCTAATTCGTTCACTAGAATTGGAATAATACTGTCTCGTTCATTCATGCTGAAAATCATATAGGTATATTGTTTCATTCTGTTTGTCTGAGCTGACTGTCAACAGTATCAATACTTTGAAAGTGTTGCCTGTTTCATTCTATGTTCGCAGAGGCCTTATCATGAGTTTTTACTTATTGTGACGTAAAGTAAACTGGAACTTTGACATTTTCAATTGACAAATTTCAAGGAAAAAATTAGTTCCTTCTTCGTACACCAGAGGCGCTGTTCCATTTTTCCATACAAGAAACGTAAAAACTGGAAAGACGCTGTAAAGTAAAATAGTGAAAACTCGTGATATTGGCTCTGGGCATTGATAAAATTACTACGGAGATCAACGCTTATTCCTCCTTTGATAATGTTATTTTTCAATCATTCTGCAGGAAAGTCCGATGCGAAATAACAAAATCGCTTACCTCCCGACTCATAGATCCGAAATCTATGAGGTAAGTGATAATTTTAAAATTAATTTTAATTTATTCAGACGTTACACATTTTTTTTTTTATCGTGGTAAAATCATCAAATGAGTCCTCCCACCCCTTACTGTCAGACTTGTACTGACTAAAATCCACGGTGTCCTTCAATAGCCCTTTATGTTCCGGGGTCACGGTAATGAGATAAGTCCCGCGACCCCGGCAGGCTTTGGCCCTCTAGAGAGGGGGCCCCGTCATGCTGATGCTCTTTGAGGCGCGCGTGGAACACAACGCGCCGTCGACCCGGGCATGGTCCATGGTCGGGCTGCAGGTTGCCCTTTACTCGCCGCCCGCATGCCCGCGCCTACGGTGGCCGGAGATCGTCTTGCCAGACGTTACACTTGGAAAGAAAATATGATAAATAACAGCTCAAACTCTTCTTCGAGTATAATAAGAGCTTATCTAACGACTTAAATCTCATTTATAGCGATGAAACTAAGTTAATTAAAACTTAAAGTTAAGTGTACACATAGGAACGGGTGTAGACTTGGTAGATAGAGCCGTAACATTTGGAACCGAGCCAAACATCCACTTTGTAACACTGTAAGACAGCTCAACTTCTTACTATTAACACGGACTTTCGATCTAATTGTGAAGGTTGTTATATTTTGTCAAGGTTGTGAAAGATGTGATTGTTATATATTTTTACTTGTTACTATTAGACTCAATTGCTACCTTGCTAAGGGGAAATGGATCAGAAACTCCAAGTCGCCAAAAGATAACCCGCATTCGACCTTCTTGATAGTACAGACGACTGATAGCAAGACCATATGAAAAAAAAACTTGTTTCTATTATCATCATCATCAGCCTATAATGTTCCCACTGCTGGGACACAGGCCTGCTCTCTGTGAGAGGGAGTGGACCATAATCCGCCACGCGGGCCCAGTGCGGGTTGGTAGATGTCACATGGCTTCGAATTTTTGGTTCTAGGACATGCCGGTTTCCTCACGATGTTTTCCTTCACAGTTTTGAGAGCAGTGGTGATGAAATAAATTACACAAACTAATGCGCCTAGCGGGGTTCAAACCCACGACCTACAACTCGTAAGTCGGGACAGATACCACTGGGCCACCACTGTTTCTATTATATTGAACATTAAAAAAAATATTCAGTGCGCTAGAAAATTACATTGCACTAAAGCCTCGTGATGACATTCAAATGAATCGGTTGTTTTCTAAATCTCAAGGAATTGACCAATTAGAAAGAACTTTATTTGGGTTGAAAAAAACACAAGGTGTTCCGAAAACAGAACTGAATAAACACGGGTTCGCAACATTAATGTAAGGAAAATTGATGTATCAGTTTGTAGACAACACTTATTTAAGTCAAATCCCCAGACACATATCCCGTAACCTTGATGTAAAAATTTCAAAGAAAAACGGGCCAATGGGAATACACATAAGGTAAAAGGGCCGGAAAATTACTGGGATCCTTACATAGAAAGGGATGTGATAGATGTGACCATTACACGGTAAATATAGCCCCAGTAACCCCAGTTTACTCCCCTCTGTATGTTTTAAGGGAACTCCACTTTTGATACATGTTGTACTTACAGGTATGTAAATATTGAAGGACAAATACGTACTTCAAAGAGCTTTTTTTTAGTTCGGTTGAGACTATATTACCCTTTTTTATTTGAATTGCGGGATATTTTTGTTTGGTGAGGGACGATGAATCTCTGATTAATTTCCATTAGTATACTAAAAAATGAAAAATAATTGGACATTCCATATAAATTGTTACAGTGCATTAATAATAATCACAATTTAAACGTACACGTGGAGGTTGGCATAAAACGGGTTTTTAATGAAAATTCCTTCCCATGTCGATGGTCCTATGTATAAAGGCTATAAAGCCTCTAATGGAAAATTGACAATTTGCACATTGACCCTAATACATAGGACCCATCCATATACAACTGCCGAAGCGTGAACAAGACATAATGGAAACTTCATTGTCTCTACATATAATTTTTATGCCGGCTCGTATCAGATACCAAAATTAAGCTAAACTAACACTTTTAATTATACAGAACAATCACTACAACTTATTTTAATATTCTTATTCATTAATTGAATAGTCTTTACGAACCTCTGAGTTGCAAAGACTCGAAATAAACTCCTAACAAGTTGAAAGCACGTTAGAGATTTTCTAGAATGTGCTAAAATCCGGTAGCTTCAACAAGATAGCAAACCTTACACTGCAATGTAACCCAAAAAGAAGCATTTCCTACGTCAGTTTGCGACCTCACGTCCTAAGTTATTTCTCTTACGTTATCGCGACTCCATCTAGGTCTGTCAGTCCCTGGCTGGGCGCCAACTAGTACCCTGATTGCGCTCCGGTGGCGCCCCCTGCATTAATCGTTGTTCACACTACACTTGTGACTTTCTAGCTGTTAGGCTGATTGGTAATGCTGTAGATTCTTTGTAGGAAATTGCGAGGGTAATAATGGTATAAGTTTTTATGGAATTGATACTGACATTTGTCAGTGGTAAAGATAACCTCTTCTAGAATCCGCATACAATTTCGCAAAACTGATATTTATTTTAAAAACTATAAGCGCCACCACGCCTTTTAACAGGCTCAGATCAAGAACGAACCTCAACTTAGAGGTCAAATATGAAGCCATCGTTAAACAACTTAGTGGTCAAACGCGAAGCTATCTCTAAATAAACAAACCTAAAGGCAAATGCACTGACGTGTGGCGCGCATAGATTGCCTTCTATGCAGAATCTAGATCTGTGATCCGTGGCTTCAAAAGGTCATCTGTCCCCATTTCTATAAACCTAACAATGTTTTATTCTGTAGTTTGTATAGATCATGAAATGTTATTTGGTTTTCCAGGCAAAAACACTTGATATTAATAATAAATGAAACAGGCCCATCCATAGCAAACTTTATTCTACACAAAACATGGAAATACTTGGAAATTGGTACAAAATAACCTCTTCAAAAGCTTCTTTCGCAGTTTATCCGAAAACAGGATCATTTTCGGTCAAAGTAAAGACTTTCAAAACATCCTCTCTCATCATATATTTATCGACCTCTAATAAGTATAGATCAGTACAGACCTTTCATAATAATAGTGAATGAATATAAATTCAAACGTGATAAGTAGACGAAAATAAATATTTTTATATGAAAACAAATTCTAAGATTCTTCATTAAAAATAACGCCTATAAAGTTGATCCATAGCTTTTATATTTAGTCGTTTCATTATATCCCAATGTTCTACTTAGCTACTACTTATTTAGGAGTTGAATTTAGTTAGGTACTCCGAGTCACTATAAGCACGAAACCCGTAGCTTCGGCCGACGTTTCGGACGTTTTTTTATTGTTTATCACTTAGGGACAAAAGATTAGTTTGTGATACGAACTAAAAATTGGTAACCAGATGATGGAACAGTTCACCCAATTCGCGATGTGTTGTCAGAACTTATGAATTCAGAACTAATAGGGGTTTACTTAAAAGTTTCGACCCGCACCCGTATTTTCGATGATAGACTAAGAGAGTAGACTCCCTGGCTGTTTAACGCACCCATGTTACAAGAGTTCCTATTCTAGAGCAACGTTTCATTTTTTTTTGTTTATTCATTAGCTGTTATTGTCGAAATGAAAAAAAAGTATGTCACTTATTACGTAGTCCTGTCAAATTTCTGTATTGAAGTTATTAATCTGCCTTATTCATCAATTTTATTATCAACTAGCTTCCGCCCGCGACTCCGTCCGCGCGGATGTCGGTCTTCGCGTGGATGGTTTATTTCTCCATTTTGAGTAACTCTGACAATGACATCTTATAAATATCTATTGGACCCAAATACGGCTAAGCCTATAATAATTAAGGAGATCTATTGAGCTACTGCTGTTGAGCTCGCGTTCTGTAGTAAGTATTTTTTTCATAGTGATTCCGACCTTGTATTTACAAATAACTGATCGGAACAGTAATCAAAAAGGTCACGCTGAAAAGCACGGTTTGAAATTACACGCATACAATATTAATTCCACGGACGACCGCTCGCCACACTGGACACGTCCGCTCGCATCAAAATTCAGAATTTATATGGATCGCGCGGCGCGGAACGCGGCTCCTTATATAGGAGTCGGGGAGGCGTGGCCCACGTGTGCCGCAAACGGTTCAAGCCAAATCCGACTTTCGGCGCTACAGGTTACGGCGCTGAATCCACTGCGGGTAATGCAACGTGTGTTCGCGGTTCTACAGAACAACGTCTATGAATAAAACTGAAAAATAAGATTTTTAAGGGATGTTAGTCACCGTTGCCGGCACGAAGAGAAGTTCGGTTTCTTGACAAGATTTACTGTCCACAATGTACAAATTATTTATATAAAGTAGGACAAGTCCCGACCACCTTTTCCTTCCTTTTCCAGGGAGGACCTTAGTCCTCCCTGGGAAAAGGTCTTGGTCTTGGTCCTCCAAACCAAAAAAACAAAATTGAATTACTGTTTAACTCTATGATAAAACTTAGTAGCCGAGTCTCGTTAACTATTCCAATTAGGAATTTAGGACGTAGCACGCAAGTGCACTGCTAGTTCAGTCACACAGAAAAATAATAAAGTCGCGGTAGTCGTTAACTCTCGGAGAATCTTAACACCGCGATTCAGAAATGCGCGTCATAGGCACAGCGCCATCTAGTGGTGAGTGGTGGAACCTTTTTAGAAATCAATGGAGGCAGGCGTGGCGTAATGTTCTACTTGATAATAGGTGTCGCCAGTGGTTCCATAATAAGGTTTGTTACAGATTTTTTTTTACGTATTTTTCCCTACCGCGACGTGCTCGCGAAGGCGAAGGAGGCGGTGGACCTCACGGAGCTCGGCATCACCGGGGGCCTCCGTTTACGAGTCACTGCAACGGGGGCTCGGATGTTGGAGCTCCCCGGCGCGGCCAGTGGCCCCACCGCTGACGCTCTGGCCGAACGGCTCAGAGCGTCCTTAAATGCGGAAGAGGCCCGAGTATCCAGACCCACCAAGCGCGCAGACGTGCGCATATTGGGTCTGGATGACTCCGTGACGGTCGAGGACGTGGTGGCCGCCGTTGCCAGGACTGGGGGGTGCCCTCCCGATCAGGTGAGGGCGGGCGCCCTGCGTCCTGACTTCGCGGGGCTGCAGACCATTACGGTCAGCTGCCCCGTGCCGGCGGCCAAAAAACTGGAGGGGGGCCGAAGGCTCTTGGTTGGATGGGTTTCCGCGCAGGTGAAACTGCTGGAACCCAGACCTCTGAGGTGCTACCGATGCCAGGTGGGCAACCACGTGGCATGTAACTGCACCTCGGAGGTTGACCGCAGCGACAAGTGTTTCCGCTGCGGTCAGCCCGGTCACAAGGCCGGCTCGTGCAATGCCCCGCCGCACTGCTTCGCATGTGCGGCGGCTGGCAAGCCGGCCGATCACCGGGCTGGGGGCAAGTCCTGCGCCCCACCCACCAAAGCCAAGAGCAGAGGTAGGCCCTCTGCCGCCGCCGTCACTGCCGCCACTGCCGCCGCCGCCGCCACTGCCGTGGCCGCCGCCGCCGCCGTGGCCTTACCCCCGCGAGGGGCCCTGGAGGAGGCTGCAATGGATTCCGATTAATGTCTCCATTGCGCTTCCTCCAGGCGAACATCAACCACTGCGCCGCTGCTCAGGATCTCTTGCTCCAGAGCATGGCGCAGTGGTTGATCAACGTCGCCGTGGTCGCCGAGCCGTACTTTGTCGTGCCCAGGAATGACTGGGTGGCGGACCTGAACGGCTCGGTGACCCTTATTTCGTCGGCCGCCGCCGGTACCCCGCCCCTCGATCGCGTCAAGAGAGGGCGCGGGATCGTCGCAGCACGGGTCGGGGAGATCGCCGTGATAGGCGTATACTTCTCCCCGAACCAAACTCTCGCCGAGTTCCAGGACTCCCTATCGGAGCTGGGAGACGTCGTCGTCGCCTTCGGTTCTTTCCCCGCGCTCGTCCTCGGGGACTTCAACGCCAAGAATGTGGCTTGGGGTTCCCGGTTTACGGACGTTGTGCGGGGCAGAAGGCTCGAGCACTGGGCCCTGGCGCAGGGCCTGGTCATCGAGAACCGGGGTTCTGTCCCCACGTGCGTGCGGTGGAGAGGCGAGTCGGTGGTGGACGTCACGTTCGCCACCTCCGACCTGTCACCGCGCGTCACCGACTGGCGCGTTGTAGAGGAGGTGGAGACCTACTCCGATCACCGGTATATCCGGTTTGACGTCTCCGCCCAGACCTCAGACGCGCCGGTCCGACGGAACCCAAGTGGTCCGCGATGGGCGCTGAAGCAGCTGGACCGGGAGCTATTCCTGGAAGCCTCGATCGTGCAGGCCTGGGTGTCACCACCGGACAGGCCTGCCGACATCAACGACGAGGCGGAGTGGTTCCGGGAGGCCATGTCAGAGATCTGCGACGTGGCCATGCCCCGGGTCCGGCAAGGACGCGCCCGGCGTCAGCTGTACTGGTGGTCGCGCGAGCTAGCAGCGCTGCGCGAGGCGTGCGTTGCCGCGCGACGCCGGTACACCAGGTTCCGCAGGCGCCGCACCCGACCACCGGATGCGGCAACTGTAGAGGCGGAGCTGTACGAGGGCTACAGGGCAGCGAAGACCGTCCTCCGCGACGAGATCTGGCGGGCCAAGGAATTGGCCCGCAAGGAGATGCTGGAGACTCTGAACGGGGACCCATGGGGCCGGCCCTACAAGTGGGCGAGAGAGAAGCTCCGCCCCTGGGCTCCCCCGTTGACGCAGAGTCTCCAGCCTCAGTTCGTGGAGGACGTGGTGAGCGCCCTGTTCCCATCGCGAGGGGAGCATACTCCCCCGCCTATGGCTCCGCCTCCGACGGAACCTGACGGTGAAGCTGGCGCAAACGCGGACCACAGCGACGACGACGTCTACGACGCTCCAGAGGTGACCGAGGTAGACATGAGAGTGGCGGTACAACGGCTCAAGGCCAAAAATACCGCCCCAGGACCCGACGGCCTGCCAGGAAAAGCTTGGGTCCTGGCCTCGAGGACTCTCGGGCCTCGACTGGGGGGGCTCTTTAGCGCATGCCTGGAAAGGGGCCAGTTTCCGCTTCGTTGGAAGACGGGGAAGCTGGTCCTGATCCAGAAGCCCGGGCGCCCTGCGGACTCTCCGTCCGCATTCCGGCCCATCGTGCTGCTCGATGAGGTGGGCAAGCTCTTTGAGAGAGTCATTGCAGACCGCCTCGTCGGGCACCTGAATCGGGTGGGCCCGAACCTAGCGGAGAGCCAGTTTGGCTTCCGCAGGGGGCGCTCGACGGTGGACGCCATCATGCGCGTGAGAGCCCTCACGACGGGGGATGCAGTAGCCCGGGGCAGGGTCGTCTTGGCGGTGTCTTTGGACATCACCAATGCCTTTAACACCCTGCCCTGGAGTTGCATCAGGGAGGCACTCCGGTATCACCGGGTGCCGACCTACCTCCGTCGCATAGTCGAGGCTTATCTGACGGACAGAGCCGTCATCTACCCCGGTCACCGGGGAGAGTGGAACCGGCGAGAGATGTCGTGCGGTGTTCCACAGGGTTCGGTCTTGGGGCCGCACCTGTGGGACATCGGATACGACTGGGTGCTGCGCGGCGACCTCCCTGACGGCGTCAGCGTAATCTGTTACGCCGACGACACGCTCGTCCTGGCGGAGGGAGAGTCGCACCAGGCGGCGGCCGACCTGGCGACGCAAGCGGTCGCGACAGTCGTTGGAAGGATCCGGCAGTTGGGACTCGACGTGGCGCTCCACAAAACAGAGGCCATGTGTTTTCATGGCCGTCTGAACGCGCCACGGTCAGAGTCCCACATAACGGTGGGAGGGGTTCGCATCGGCGTCGGGAGGACGATGAAGTACCTGGGACTCGTCCTCGACGGCCGGTGGAACTTCAAGGAGCACTTCCTGCGTTTGGCCCCAAGGCTGAACCGGGCAGCAGGCGCCCTCAGGCGACTCCTGCCCAACCTCAGCGGGCCAAACGCCTCCTGCCGGAGGCTGTACGCCGGTATCGTGCGGTCCATGGCCCTCTACGGGGCCCCCGTGTGGGCCCTGAGCATGCGGACGCGACCAGCGAGGCTGGTCGCATGCCAGAGGGTCATGGCTATCCGGATGATCCGAGGATACCGCACGATCGCCGGCGAATCGGCCAACCTCCTTGCCGGATTACTGCCCTGGGATCTGGAGGCGACCGCCCTCCAGCGCGTCTATGAGTGGCGCGTGGAGGCGCGGCGCCGGGGAGAATTCCCGCTGCCCCGACAAGTCGAGGCGCGGCGGGAAGAGGTCCGGCGCGATCTCAGGGCAGTATGGAGGGAACGACTGTCGCAACCGAGGTTCGGGCACGCCGCAATCGCGGCGGTAAGACCCCTCTTTGAGGAGTGGCTGGAAAGGCGTCACGGCGTCCTGACCTATCGGATGACGCAGGTCCTCACCGGACACGGATGTTTCGGGAGGTACCTGTGTCGGATGGGGAAGGAAGAAACGCCGGGGTGTCACCATTGCGAAGATCGCCCGGAGGACACAGTAGAGCATACGGTGCAAGACTGCCCCGCTTGGGCAGAGCACCGCCGTGTCCTCACGGCAGCGATAGGCGGAGACCTCTCGCGCCCGGCATTGGTCGAGGCCATGCTGCGGGGCGAGACGGAGTGGGAAGCGGTCGCCTCCTTCTGCGAAGCAGTAATGCTCGTTAAGGAGGAGGCGGGCCGTGAGAGAGAGAGGACAGCGTCCTCCCTCCGCCCCACCCGCAATGGTAGACGCCCACGGCGTCGGACGTCGCAAGACGATCTCCGGCCACCGTAGGCGCGGGCATGCGGGCGGCGAGTAAAGGGCAACTCGCCGCCCGGACATGGACCATGCCCGGGTCGACGGCGCGTTGTGTTCCACGCGCGCCTCAAAGAGCGTCAGCACGATGACGGGGCCCCGCCCAAGAGGGCCAAAGCCTGCCGGGGTCGCGGGACTTATCTCATTACCGTGACCCCGGTACATAAAAGGCTATTGAAGGACACCGTGGATTTTAGTCAGTACAAGTCTGACAGTCCCTCCCGCCCTGCCCGGGGTGGGAGGACTCATTTGATGATTTTACCACGCTAAAAAAAAAAAAAAAAAAAAAAAAGGATAAAAAGTATCCCATTTTATGCCCAGGATAATAAGGTATAATTATACCAAGTTTCATCGAAATCGAACCGTTAGTTTTCACGTGATGCTTGCATATACAGACAGACAGACAGACAGACAAAAATTTTTTTGATCACATATTTGGGTTTGGTATCGATCCAGCAACACCCCCCGCTATTTATTTTTTCAATATTTACAATGTACAGAATTGACCCTTCTACAGATTTATTATATGTATAGATCTATACATATAATAAATACTACTGAATAATACTGTTGAATGAAAATATTCCAATTTCATCATTTATTTTCTCTCAGAACAAATTAAATCCAAAAACCGAAGTATCGATATTAATTGAAAATTATTAATATTTGTGATAGTAGCAATAAATAAGTAAACTGTATAAATAAAAGTAAATTATAACGCGCTGTTTGCTTTTGAGTTAAGCTCAAAATCCTTGTAAAGTCGAAATTCACAAAAAATCCTTCTGAATAAAAACAGTTTAATTATTACCCTTCGAAAGCTGAGTTATTTAAGCTATATTATGTGTCGCACTAAACATAGCATAGAGGGAATGCATTAATTATTATTTAAGAAGCTGGATCTTGAAACCACGTCGTTTCAGATGAAGCAAAATCTAACTGAAAAATACTGAAATGCCGATTTTTGATGTTATTTAATTTAAATTGTTGTTGACCGTATTATTGATGTGCTCATTATAAATAAGCTAACCGACGTAACTATTTATTAATTTCAAAACATACAAAGATATTGAATTATTGCCAACGAAGCGTTTTATAAAAGCTAGTTTAAACAAAAGTATCGGGTACGATGATATTCAATGAATGCCAATACAGGGTTGGTGCTTAAATATGAGTGCTCTCATGAATTCTGCTTAGATACTTAAGCACCCTTATGCTTTCAAAGCATTTCTAAGTGCTCACGAAGAAAATTCATACTTGAAAGTTTAGTACAGAAATAAGAACTTGTCAAATAGGCTTAGCTGAGTGTTTTATATTTAAAAAGACCTGGGTTAGGTGCTTGAGATTATCTTTAGTCCTTCAGACTAAATTGATTATGTTAATGTAAGACTACTTGGACATTACAATCGCATAAGTGGATAAAGGAATATATTATTATGACCTGATGGCTAGAAGGTCGCCGGAAAACGCTGGATGCAGGTCACTTCCAAATGTGGAGATCTAAAGGGGAAGCCTATGTTCAGCAGTGGACGTCCTATGGCTGAGATGATGATGATGATGATGGCTAGAAAATGACAACCACATAGTTCGATTTTCAACATTAAATTGCCCTTTAGGCAGATGGTCTGTGAATAGGTCTATCTTAGCGAGTTTCCTCCGTGTCTCGGAAAGCACATAAAGCCGTTGGTCCCACCTGTCATTTGTAAATCTTTAACAGTTGTTGACTGTTATTCAGAAGCTCGAAAGTCTGACACCCAAGACTGGTTGTCAGACTTTCGAGCTTTTAACTTAATTACCGCTTGGTAAGCCAAGGGATATCGTTTTACCCAGTTACTGGGATGTGGAGTGCATACGGTTTAGAGTAGAAGGCGACCCCTACATCGTTGGGGAAAAGGCCCAACCCATCATTTGATGAAGTGGATATAAAAATAACTTCGCACTACGTTGTTCTGCTATAAGTATTCCACTCACCACCCAATCACATTTAAAGCATTTTTTTGGGGTATAATAATCATCAGATGAGACCACCTGCTGGATGGAGCGAAAGGTACTCTCAGACTCTTACTGACTAAAAACTAACCCGTTCCTTCACCTGCCCTTTGCTCTCCAGAGCTGCAGTGTCATTTAAGACAATCCCGCGACCCCGGCCGGTGTTTGTCTCTATAGAGTATTCGGCAGTTTACTATAACAGCTTCAACTGAAGCCTGGCTCTTGATCGGACGGCGAGCTACCATTGGAAGCCTAACAGAGAATTAAAAGAAAAGTTTTATGTCCATGACCTTTCCTCAAGTTATTCATGCAAAACATTACTTTCACTTAATCCGGGATTAGATTTCTTTGTTCTTTTGTTGTTAAGACGAAGATAAAATAACTTGTAAGTAGGATAAGCAACCATTAATCTTATTGTGTGTATAGCTAAGTGTCGTAAAGGCCAGATTTCTGTCCTACTTTCGGTTTGAGTCTAGACTTAGAGTAATAGATAAGTCTTAATGTTTTTCGAGGTCGTACGGAGAAAGTCTTCCATCATTTTGGAATAAAGTAGGTAATGGAAATTATCTAAAGTAGTTGTAAGAGCAAACGTCTGTCTGGCTATATTTATTTTCCCATAGTACTTTTATGATAACAGGAGAATGCAGCATGTCAAAATTCAAAGGTGACATCCATCAACCTTCACTGAGCCCGCGTGATAGATAATGCTCTCTCACCGAGTGGAAGTCTGTGTCATAGCAATGGAAACATGAAAAGGCTAATTGTGTATTTCAAGAAAAGTTTATCTGTAAAATACAAACTGAATAAGTAATGTGTCTGGCTTAAAATAATATCTCTTCAAATATAGTCTCTGGCACCGTCGTTAGCCCTCAGTTTCAAGTTCCAGGCATTTTAAGTACGAAATTAAGACAAAATAGCCACCTGGGGTGGAAGCAGACACATTCAAGAGACAATTTGACTCCCTAACACAGTTACAAATTAGACCAGGACCGTAAAACACGTCACCCGCGGTGGTTGGCGCCCACGGCGTCGGACGTCGCAAGACGATCTCCGGCCACCGTAGGCGCGGGCATGCGGGCGGCGAGTAAAGGGCAACTCGCCGCCCGACCATGGACCATGCCCGGGTCGACGGCGCGTTGTGTTCCACGCGCGCCTCAAAGAGCGTCAGCACGATGACGGGGCCCCGCCCAAGAGGGCCAAAGCCTGCCGGGGTCGCGGGACTTATCTCATTACCGTGACCCCGGAACACAAAGGGCTATTGAAGGACACCGTGGATTTTAGTCAGTACAAGTCTGACAGTCCCTCCCGCCCTGCCCGGGGTGGGAGGACTCATTTGATGATTTTACCACGAAAAAAAAAAAAAAAAAAAAAGGACCGTAAAACACGTAGGTCTTCTACGGTTTCATAACGTGTCGGCAATCGTGGCATACGACTCCAACCCGAATTCGATGCAATAACACTTGGCACTGTTCCAAATGTGTCCATGTAGGCAAATCGATTGGGAGTTCTCCGTGCTGAACAAAATATAATTGTGAAGGCGGAAACTTCCTACGGTTGAAATATTGAACAAATATGCCCGGCTTTGTAAGCAATTTGTTTTCTGAATTGATCGGTGGTGTTTTATAAAGGGATGTTGGTTGGCCTCCCCGATTTACGGAATTAATATCCTAAAGTATCGAAGTGTTTGGATTGTTTGGTTTCCAAACAAGAGCCAATGGAAAGAAAATTACGATGATAACAGTTTATTAAAGATACATAATATGTTTAAAAGTGGAAATTGGAAATTCATTCTCTTTAATAAGAAACACTTCACACAATAGCGTCTCATAAAAGCCATAATACCACATTAGGATTCTCGCCCCGTTCTTGCTAGTTGCCATTTGAAAACATTTTCCCACTGTATTGCAACAGTTGAACGATGTTTTATTATTTTACCCTTTATAGAAAAAAACACTTTTAGATATTGAAAGCACTATGCGTATACCCCTAACTGATCCCTAAGTAACTTTAAAATAGTAAGAAACTGTGAGAAATTTTCCCAGAATAGCTGTTATTTCAATTTGATGTAGAAAAAGCAGGCCTATATCGAAAAGAAATAAAACGACCCTTTTGAAATCGTTCATTTATTACCCTGAGTTTCTACACGAGATAAAATTCTACTCCCGAAGGGGACAAAATCGATAGCCTTCAACATTCGCGGCGTTGAAAACTCGACATAAATAGGAGACATTTAAGATTATAGGTATGTCCAGTTAAGAATGTACTTACTAAAGTAGAGATTGTGAGCCATGTTATACGTTAAATCTTTTGACATAAAGAAAAATGGCTTAAACTTTTAGAAAACACTTTAATTTTCTTTTAGCACTTCTCGTAAAAGTTTATAACCATAAGCTAAACGTACTTAGATTTACTCTAGATACGTCTGAAATGAGAATTGTAAATTGTAAAGTTTACTTACGCAATTCACATTGAAATCAAAATCATGCATAATGCAAACCCATTTCAAATAGTTTTAAGAAAAGTAGAAAACAGATCTTTACAATAAAAACTAACGTTATAGCCACTGTCTACACTGTGTATTTTATCACAATGTTACTCATTTCCAAGTCTTCTAAACTAACATAAAATAAACAGCACCTTATTTTCATTAGCTTTATATTTGTAGAGCTGCTTCCACAGTAAAATACCGTGATAGAAAACGCACCGAGCAAATAGAAATAAACGAACCAACTTGCTATCATTCGGGGAATGGGGGACGGAAGTTATCCTGTTTACCCAATATCCTTAAACTAAAATAAGTTTAGTCATGTTTGTCTTCCTATTTAGGTCGAAATAGGGTAAATTATCATGTAAATACGTCCCAGGCGATGTTTATTACACGCACGAACTGTTCCATGGAATAAACACAGTTGGCGTAGTGCCAAATGTCCGTGGACACCAGCCTTAGTGATGTACACTAAATTTGTCAACATGTCTACTTTAGAAGCGCAACTTTCTAACGAAACTCGTTTGCAGCGACACATTTTTTGAGTTACGTAAACAAGTAAAATTTACGCTCTCATCGGGGGACACGGGAAAAGTTAAGTAGTTCCGTGTTTTTTGTTTGGGAATTCTGATTTTGCCGTCGAGTAAAATGCATGTCATTATTTATTCGTGTAAACAAATCTAAAAAAGTGGTTTTTCGTGCTGGTGAATTTTGGTGAATTTTATAATTATGTTCTATGATTTGCAATGTTTGTTGTTGTAAGTAAACATAGGGAGATATTTTCCATATATCAATCCTACTCCTCTGGTATTCATTTCTGACTATTTTGATGCAGTATCCAAATCAGTTGATGGATGAGGGACGCACAGAATAGCGTAGCATGGCCGAAAATGAGGGAAGCCTATAATAACCAGTTCTATATGATTCCGGGCTGACATAATAAAGATACAAATCAGTTGAATTATTTTTTATCCGAGACTAGATCCTCACCTCGTGCGTTGAATTTATCCAAATAAAAAATATAGTGTACCAAACTAAAAATGTAGGTATTAGACGCTGTTGGATAGATGCTTATGTAAAATAGAAGGGCAGAAAGAAGTCGACCTCAACATAGTTGAGAAAACTGACTATACTGATGAGGATTACTTAGAAGCTGTTTCTACAATTTTAACTCATATGCACTTAACTTAAAGCACTTATTGATTCACACATGTCAAAACTGAAACTACGTAGCTCTGAAGACAGTTTAATCCAAGTACCTACTTCATGGAAGAGCTCGCGTGTTCTAGTCGCATTGACTCGAGGTGTGAGGTGTTTCAAATGTTCCTAATCAGGAACTGTAAAGCGAGACATAGGTGACACGACACGTTAAACATGCTACGTGTGTCGTTAACAATGTCGTTGACGTGTTTAGAGTAAATATGGCTTCCTTTGTCAGGAGAAAAAAGGTGTTAAATTGTGGATGTAGTTGTTAGTCTTGGTCTTAGTATCGGCTCTAACTTACTCGTAAAAGTTTGTAGGTCGCGATTTCGAACTCAGCGAGGCTCATTATTTTGTGAAACATTTTTTATCATCATCAAAACACTGGCTCACCGGCATGTCCTAGAACAAAAAGACAGTAGTGGATGAAAGCCCCGTTGAATCTGCAATTAGACCATTAATGTCACAATTTTATTATTGTGCTTTCGCAATACAGCGGATCATATGCAAAAAAAACCGGCCAAGTGCGAGTTGGACTCGCCCATGAAGGGTTCCGTAGCAGCAAGCATAGATTAGAGATATAATTATATTGAGATTAGTAAGTAATATACACAAACAATAAAAATAACTTTGTTTTTCATAGTATTTGTATGAATGGCAAAGTTATATTTGCGGTTTTTGAAAATGTACTATATCTCAAAAACTGCTAACTGTATCTCATCCAAACCAATTTTCGTTGGTAGTTTTGGTTGAGGTCTACATTATATATTTTTTTTAGTTTTATCATTCTCTTATTTTAGAAGTTACGGGGGGGGGGACACACTTTTTACCACTTTGGAAGTGTCTCTCGCGCAAACTGTTCAGTTTAGAAAAAAATGATATTAGTAACCTCAATATCATTTTTAAAGACCTATTCATAGATACCCCACACGTATGGGTTTGGTGAAAAAATTTTTTTGAGTTTCAATTCTAAGTATGGGGGGCACCCCCAAAGTTTGTTTTGTTTTGATTTTTGTGTGAAAATCCTAATGCGGTTCACATAATACATCTTTCTACCAAGTTTCAACAGGATAGCTCTTATACTTTCGACAAAAAGTGGCTGTGACATACACGGACAGACAGACAGACATGACGAATCTATAAGGGTTCCGTTTTTGCCATTTGGCTACGGAACCCTAAAAAAATCTCATTAAAAAAGGATCTAAACCAAAAGTTAATGAGACCAAGCTGACTATTTAAAGGGTTATTCAGTACATTTCAATTTAATTTGTTTAGGGGTTTTTGTATTTGTTTTCCTCGCACGTCCGTTTCACATACCCACTTTTAACATACCTTCCAATACACACAATCTATGTAGAAACACCCTAAATAACGTAACGTAATCACATGATATCAAGCCTGTTAACACCAAAAGGTTAGACAGAGGTGTACCCTATAGTTCACCCACACTTCAGGTACCTATGTTTTAGTCCCGTGTAAGGGAGCGAGCTCATGGCCATCAACCGGTCACAAATTTCTCAGTTTTCAAATTCCTAGTGAGAAAACCTATTACATTTTCCGCGACCTGAAAATCGAACCCGGGAATATGTTCTGTAGTCACGCTTGCGAGTACTAGACCAATGAATAAAACAGTAATGTGTGAGAAAAAAAGACAATTACATTTTTTTAGCGAACGTATATTCCATGTTACGAATTTTATCGCAATCAAAATTCATATATCATGGTATATTTTATTCTACGAAGCACAAGCAAAAGAACAATTTTCGCAACATTGATATTAACAACGTTGATAGAGTGGCGATTCTAGACCGGCATGACCCAAGATCTATACAATAAAATTCTTACTAAGATTCATTCATAAAAAAACCATCTTATTTGCCCCCATCGAAATACGAAAAGCAGAATTGGCCTACATTCGTCGAAAAAGATAGCTTACGGCACTCGTGCGTGCGCGGAATGTGAACGGGTTTATGTAGGTAGGTGTTCCAGATAGTTTGCCAAATGTAACTTGTTATTTGTAAATTGGAAAAAAAGGGTTGCTCACTACCCGAAGCGTCCTAGAACAAAGGCTTAGCGTCATGGAATAAATAAGAGCTTACAAAACAAAGAGATAAATCTCAAAGTTTCACCATCTGCCAAGCCTTTTTCTAAATGTGTTGGGATCGGCTTCCAGGTAAATCGAATGCAGCTCAATAGAAGTATTTTACAAGGTTCGACAACCTATGCGAACTACGGTACGTGTAGTTACCAGATATGAAACGATCGGTTTAAGTAAGACTAGTTGTCAGATAGAATTTCGGACTTCAGGCAGATCTTGTAACGACTTTCAAAGATCAACTAATGAGACAGAAGTAATGACTTTCTGCGGCCCAGATGGGTCTGTTTAAATAGGGTATAATTTACCTATTGCTGATTTCTTTTACACTCCCTTTTGTGAGTTTGGTAAAAGTTACTTAAAATAACGAATTAAACTAACTTTCTGCTACTGTCAAATGGAGTGAATAAGGAC
This sequence comes from Agrotis exclamationis, assembly GCA_950005045.1. Lineage (NCBI taxonomy): Eukaryota > Metazoa > Arthropoda > Insecta > Lepidoptera > Noctuidae > Agrotis > Agrotis exclamationis. Next base: position 7,812,647 of record OX465423.1, on the reverse strand, counting down.
GCACAGGTGTGAATCGGGACAACACTTTCAATAGAAATTTACCATCGAATTAGTAATAAAGGTTAGTCACAAGTACCTACTCTATTTCATTTTTCAATAAAACCTACCTACTTCATTATTTACAGACTTTGTTGGCAACATACTCGTAACATTATATTTTGAAACACGATTCGATTTATACATTCACCAATACAAAACGTACAAAAGTGACAGGCGCGACTGGCATATTTTTATTATTTATCCAGGAGAACAAAGGCTTAACAGCATCACGTAATAAATACAAGCTTACCAAAACAAAGAGATAAATGTCCAACTTTCCTCCCCCATATAATATACAGCTCTATTCGCAAACAGTCGACGTCACAACAATTTCATAGCGTCATAAAATTTTCATCGGCTCTTCCCCTTTCATTTTCACGTGCCACGTTTCCTGTATAATACCTACATAATTGATTCGTTCATTTAAAATACATTAAGGAGAGCACGATCAGTGGGAGGTTTCAGAGGTAATTTTGGTGGCTATCCGGCTAACCGTACTGTACGACCACGTTGAGAGTGAAGCTGCGACAATGCCAATTTGTGACGTCATGCATGATTTTCTAACACTCGTATGTTACCATCGTATTATATACGATAGCTGCTTATTTCAGAGCGTGCAAGTGTAATACGATTCGTGTATCAAATATAACATTACAACACGCAATAAAATAATATTACTGTTATTTTAATTTTGTATTTTTAATTTTATTTGGTTATATTTTTTTAAAGTCACAATACCGTTCTCATCAATTAAGGGAAGAAGCGAGACAACCCTATCACAAGTACTATTAATTACTTACTGGGGTTTTATTCAGATTTGTAAAATGTAATCACAATTTGAGATTATGGTTTATAATAAATTGAGACACAATCAACATTCTTTTTTTTACTAAACGTAATTTTAAGTGACATACGACAGATGGAGGTCACTGACGTGTACCTCGAGCACGAATCACTTTCGAAAAAGTATTCGTATCGTCTTGGAAAGCATTTTGTATGGGAACTTGAACAGCGCCTCTGGTGAGCGTAAATTGAACTAATTTTCGGAGCACGAACAAAAATACGTAAATTTCGTATCGTCTTCGTATTTAATTCGAAACGTAACTTGAGCCTTTTGTATGAAAATAGGTAGCACGAAGGCATAAAATGACGGATAGTTTCGTAATTGTCGAAGGCTGGCTTACGAGTTTCTCGAATATTTACTCACTTCAAATTTGACAGTGAGAAAACTTTCGTCAAGTTTATTATTGAGCATAAAATTATAATTTAAGTGATTGTGTTGATATATTTTGTTAAAAAATGAATGTGTGCTCCAATATTTATTATAATAATATGATATCTTTCTATTACTGCCATAATTCACAAAAAATAAACACTTGACATGACAGGATTAGGTACATAGATCTTTTAGCAACCGTACCTATCATGTTGCTTCTCAATCATTACTCGATTCATTGATTGATATTATTGTCATTATTATAATAAAATAAATAAAATCATCAAACACAGAACATTCATAAAGTTTTTCTTTATTTTTACAATACATTTTTCATTAAATACCATGACAAAATATGCTCCTTAGCCTATTATCGTCTCCTGACCGCACTTAGGTACTCTGTGTTATTCAATATCGGTCTAGCAATATAACGTGAAAGAACAAACAAACTCATATTCGCATTGACTAATAAGGATTTAAAACATTCACACTTAAAAATACAAAATAAACATTTTGTTATGGACCACAGTTCACTGTATTAGTTATGTTGAATTAATTAGTTAGTTAGGACCTCAAAGATAGGAATTTCTTCATAATGCAAGCCTTATCGTGAAGTACTGTCTTCAATTCAAGCTCTTCGCCGAATTCCCAAACGAGAGCCTCGTCTCATCATTGAATATCGTGGGGGACCTTCTGTTCAACCGGTTAACAGACCTTCTTGATCAGGGTGTCAATTACTTATTTACTCCAGTAAGAATACTTCCGTTTAGTTATCTCAGTTTACTGGAATAGCTTACAGAAAAATAACGAACTATAACAACAAAATCATTGAATATTGATTTGAAACCTCTTGACAGCGGACAGATTTGACAATATAGAGATTAGGTATGACACAAGCTTTTTTTCTAAATCAAATTTTTTTATGGCTTTTTATTTGTGCCAGTATGACAGACGCGAGACGTTCGTTTAGGAACGCAGTCAAATCAAACACAACGTTTTAGTAATTATTTTAATTATTATCTAACGGAATATTAACTGTTTCTGCAGTTCCTTTGTATTGCGTCATAAATTGAACAGTATTACAATTTTAAATGCCCTAAAATCACTAATTTTCTAACAAAAAACCAAGTTTCTGAACGAAACATTCATCCTTATTTACGTTAGTATGACGTCACCAACGTTTTCGTATCGCGCCCTCGGTACTAATTCGAAAGTGCTTCGTGCTTCCGACTTTCGTTGTATGCCGTTATTGTATCGACGGTACGATACGGTGGCGAGACGAAGCCTTCAAATATTCGTGCTAGGGGTAGTGTTCACCTATATCGTGGTCGCACATTAGATTGGAAAACGAAAATTTTGTGGTTCTGTTTATCTCTTTAAGTAATGATGAGACAAGTTATAATTAATTTCGTGAACAATGTTGTCTCTCGGTTCATATTTGATCACTTGATTTTACTCTGACGTGTTTTTAATTAAGGTGATGAGCGCGCGATAATGTGTTTTCGTTGTTCCTATGTTGTTAATTTTCTGAGAGTCTATTATATAAACAACTTCATGAATATTAATTTGAGTTGGTGTTAAAGGTAGGATGAAAGGTTTCTCCTAAAAATTAAATAATTCCGTTTTTCTAACCTTTTCATGCCTAAACCACTGAACTGATCATCCTGAAATGTTGCATACATACCTATAATATAGTATACAGAGGCGGACATAAGCTAAAAAATACTGATCTTGAGAAAAACAATTTTTAAATCCATGCGGGTGTAACCACAGCCCAAAAATAATGAAAAAAAATGGTATTCAGAATTCGTTAAAAACGACGCCAACTTTGGAAAAAAGGCTAATCTAATTCTGAATAATTAATATCGCAATTTAATTATTTCAAACCACGTACAATACGAATATCAAAATGCCTGCCCTCCAACAAAATAATCAAGGCCTATCTAAAGAATAAAAAGGCCATGAAAAATCGAGGCTACGATACCACCTTGAAACCAAAAGCCTTGAATTTGGCCCTCAAATTGATAGTTCAAGTTCAAACGTCAATTCCTGAACTTGAATACGCTGTAATGTACGAGTATTTTATATTTATACGTAGCCAAGAGGGTGAGCCCCTTGACTGCTTTTGTATATGAATATTTAAAATAGTTCCTCTTTTGCACTCGACAACGGGAAAAGGGAGGTTATGTCTGAATCTTATACTGGTTATTTATGTGACTGAGTAAGTTTGTTTTCTATTTTATTTAAAAGGTGCTGAAAGACTTGAGCATTCACTTGTAACAAAATGTCAATCATTTGTATTAATTATTATTATTGAACCGAGCCAAATATAAAGCCAATCGTTTCGAACATTTTCACGATTTTTCTTGCAAACGCTCTAGTCGTGGTCGTCAAAAAATGTTTCCTTCATGAAGATGTCACACTTGACAGTCGGCTCGATAAAATGCTCCCTAAAACGCTCTCATAATACATTCGCAAGAATACTTATTACAAGTAAATGCGTAAGTTTATCAGCCCCTTAAGTGTGCAATTACAGTGGCGCGGGTTGGGCAGCGGGAGCGGGTCACGAAACAGGCTAGATTTCTGCTCACACGCCCCGCCCGCACTTGGTGCACTTTTTTTACGTGGTAAAATCATCAAATGAGTCCTCCCACCCATTTACTGTCAGACTCGTACTGACTAAAATCCACGGTGTCCTTCAATAGCCCTTTACGTTCCAGGGTCACGGTAATTTGATAAGTCCCTTAGTCAAAAACCATGTGTTTGCGTTACCCGCCAGCGGATTCCGTTGCCCGCCCCGCAAGAACGAAGAACGAGTAGTTTTTGGTACAGATTTATGTACTGAGTGAACCATTGACTTATCAGAATCCACTCGGTTTGGCAGCCGACGAGCTACGACGTTGCTATGGCGTAGCCTCGTAGCTCATTTTAAGATTCGCGTGGCTTATGTAGCAAGCACTTACGAAACTCATGGAGTGCTTCATCACCACTACACCAAGTGGTCGTTAAATAGTGGAGAGAAAACATGGGGTATTTTGTTTTGCAAAATCTTGTCAGATGTTTTTGTAAAAGAGTTGCTTAATAGAAGTTCAGTGTTTAGATTTGTGTTGTTATGTCTAAACTCGGTTCATGGAAGCACCCACAGTTTAGGTGTGCATGACAAGCCCTAGACAAAACATACCCGCAGGTTAGAACCAGACAACACATTATAATCAAATTAAACAACAAAAAAAAACAACCACACAATTATAAAAACACCTGGCTCACATTTCTAAACAAAAACCAGTGACAGTGAAAAAGCAAAACTAAAATAACAACACCGCCATTTTGAGCACAAACGTTTATTATACTGCCACGAACAGTCAGTAGCTAGTAAAAGCTTATTCCACAGCCACATTAAGATAATAGTGAAATAACAAAGCAAACGAACTTTGTGGTGCACTTGAAATTTTTGTTTTTTTGTGATTTATAAGTATGGTAGGGTCTGGTACTGACTTTAATTAAATATTTATAAAAGGAAGACTATGATGGTGGATTAGATTTCACGACGGTGACGTCAGTAGTACGTACGTTTCAATTTTTTTTTTCTGACGTACGCGACCGACAACAGCGCAAGTGAAATCTGGTTCTAAGGCTACGTACGCACTTAAAGGTTTGCTTAGCACCTAGATTCGAGTCTAGCAAGATGCTTCATAAGAAGGGAAAAGAGATAGTAGTTTGTCGTAAACGAATATTCTAGAATCTTCGCTCTAGTCGCATTGGGCTCTTGACGTTAGTAGTCAAGCGTGTATCGAAGGAAATAAACATGTTCGATGTTACTGGGTTCTAGACGCTAGATGACATCTATACGCACGTAGCTTACCGGTTTTCTAATTCTATTATTGGAATTTGAACTTTCGTCACTAATCTGAACGTTGAGAATTCAACAGTGCAGCAGCTTTTATTCAGAATTTCATTTAGGTTTTGTCCATTCATTTTAGGTTCCGTCATAGTAAAAATGAGCTTAAGAAGTTACTCAAAAACTTTAGCTTCTCGTCACTACACGGAATACGATGAAGTACTTTACTGCAGTTGCAGAAGCTGATCTAATTGGAATTCATTATGTTGAACTTAAAAAGTACTACACTTTGGAGAAAAAAAAAAGAACTGCTCAAAGGCGAAAGAAGCAATTAAGCAGCTTCCTCTTCAACAAAAAGTGTTTTTACTTAAATTGGGCATGACTCTTGTTAATTCTTCCATGCTTCTCGTGGTCGTGGGTACATGATAACCATTGATGTAATATCGGCAGAAAATTAGGGTTGAAACCCATTCATTGAGAAAGGTTTCCATTAATTTTCTAAATAAAGCAAAAGTTGAGAGAATTGCTGACTAGGTATTTGAGTTTGTCGGGCAATAAGTCAGAATTTCCTGCAGTTCAAACAAGTATTTAGGGACGTGAATAAATTATTATCTGTTACTAGAACATACAGAAGACTAAAAATGTCTATTATAGTACTGCGGGTCTAAAACTTATCAATTATATCCCAAATGATTCACTTCGTGAATGAATAGCCAATGGTGATTTGCAGGAAATGCACGAAGTAATCATTAAGAATTTACTACTTAAAATGGCCGTTTTAGACACTGTTATCTAAGAACAATAAATAAAAAAGGTACTTTAGTCCCATATAGTGTGTTTCGTGAATAGATGTGCCCACAAAGAACGAGCAGCCTCGCGAGGCATTTGCCGCGCGAAGCAGCTTGATTAGTGTGGACGTGGCTCGGCCCAGGAAAGCGTGCGCGCTGCTGCGGGCGTACGACCGAGCGCCCGAGCCATCCAGTGTCGGCTTTTGTTTTGCTCGCGTATATTATTTCGTGCTTCGGTCGAGAAACAATGGAACGTCCACAGTGAGCTAGCAGCTTCGCGAGGCTGCTCGCTCTATATGTGGACGCACCTTTTGACATTACATATTCTCGTATCTTATAAACATTCTTTAAAACTTTTTTCTTTAATGGTCTATTCATCCTACCAAAAAGATAACCCTCCTACTTCCGACCCCACGTCACAACTAACCCTATCCTGCCATAAAAGAGGACATATAACCACAAAACATAATACATGAGCTAATACCCACATTAAAATTCAACGCGTAATTTCTGTAACTACAACCTAACATAATTTATGAAGGCCATTTTGAACCCAAAATGTCGTCTATTTATGTACGAAATAAACCCGAGGACCCGTCCTAGATAGGCGATGGTATTTCAATGATAATAAAATTACGGATAATTTTTGGGCCATCGGCTTTTCCTTCGACATTTTTAGAGAAATCGGCTTTGTAAATAAAATGTTTTGCTGAAGTTCGTGATGAAATAAGGTAGACAGATTTTTTTTCGGTATTCAGCATAAGATTAAGTTGGTATCTGTTTTTCTAAGTAATTTACGTTTATCTATTTAGAGAATACTGCTAAATTTTTCCTAAAAATTCCGATTTCTTCGAACAGAAATAACGGCAAGATTTTCCTAATTGTTAAGATGAAATTAGTCTCTTACTTACTAATTCTCATTGGCTGTTATAAATAGAATTCTTATTCCAGAATCTGGTATTTTCCTCGAAAAAAAAATTCCACAAAAAATTGCAAATGTTTTTTTCTTATAAATTATTTTGGGATTATACTTTACTAGTGACTCGCCTGGAATTTATTTCGAAGAATTATCTGAAATAAAAGTTCGTAGAAACCTTTTCCTGGCAATAAGTTATCCGATAAGTCAGACATCGTCATCAAGAGATGCTCCGCCATACATGAAGTCACAATTTATTTTCATTGAAGTTTCAAAAAACACAGGTAATTATTTCTCAGTATTTCTCAGAAACGCTTGTTATCTCTGAATAAGTTCACACTTTAAATACCTACCTAGTAAAAATCAATCTGTCAGTATTTCTACGTTATTTTACATATCTGTTTTAGATGGACAGAACTCACGTTTCTTGATTTAAAGTACCAGAAATTATTGCAAATAACTTGTACAATACTGTATATAACTTGAAAAATAATTATAATTGAACTGACAAAATGATAAGACGCATTCGTTCCCCAACAATCCTTTATAAACATAAAAAGTAATTCTCAATTTAGGTCAGTTGAAAAAAAGACTATTACTATTTATGGAACCAAGGCCCTGGAACGCAAAGGGCATGTGAAGGAACCAGGTGGTCTGTAGTCAGTAAGAGTCTGACAATTCCTATTCGCTCCACCAAGGACAGGAGGATTCATTTAATGATTTTTAAACTATACCTCCCGCCCTGCCCTGGGTGGGAGGACTCATTTGATGATTTTACCACGCTAAAAAAATGTATTATGTCAATAGCTTCTATAATAGACAGAACTAGTAAAAATTAGTAGACATTGGCTAGTAAGTATAGGGATAGATCCCCCAATGTCATTCTTTGAAGATAGAGGAATTTTTATCACGTTGTGCCACCAGCAGCGAAAAATTATGGAAACGAACATTAAAATCAACCCAAAGACGAATATTCAAATCTTACATCTGTGCACACATAAAATATTCTACAAATCAAATATTGGCAAACTCGTTGACGCAATAAAAGCAATAGCACAGTGTTTCGAAATTCAGCTCGCTCGCCAAAAATTCTCGGTCTGAATTCAAGGCCTAAACTAAAGCGAAAACACAGTTGTGCACTTAAATCATGCGAGCTATCTTTTGATTAGCATACATTGTTATGCACTGGCCACGGTCCTAGCGACCAGATTGCATGTATCTGCATAATTTTGTTTAGAACTCCGTGTGGATGGTAAACGCCCCAGTGGCCTGTAATGCCTTTAATTTTATTGTTGGTAGATCGGTGTGTTATTTTTAATGGGTTTTATTCTTATTTTTCAAGGTATTAGTATACTTCCTTCTACCGTGTCTGGGTTATTTTATTCGCAAATTGTGTATATTTTCTACGAATTAATACTTCGTTCCATTTTTGCTTTAAGTGCATATTCCACCGTGCTCCGTAAATATTAAAATTCTGGGAAATCTGCAGCGCCACCCAGGTAAAAGCAATACAAATCCTACTTCGGCTGAAGTGGATTTTTCATTTTTTTCCTTTAAATTTTTTAAAAACTTTAATAACTGTTTCCTACGCCAAATATTGAAGGTAAGTTTTTATTAAGGTCTATTAATAAACTTCAATATAAATGCTAATAAAATATTAAAAGAAAAATGATCTTTTTCTGTTATCCTCACTTCTTGAAGAATATTTTTTATAAGAAATCTCAAAAATGAAGACTTCCAAAGAATTTACTTAAGTAGCTACTCATTCATAATTTGAAATTTACATTCAGCAAATACCTAAATAATTCATCGAATAGATCGTCTTTGTGAGGATAAGGATATTTTCAACCTTAAATACTCAGCACAAACCAGGTTATTATTAAGAAAATATAAACGTCTTCGCATATACCTAGAACTCAGTTATTCATGAAACATAAACAAAGCGAAACAATATGAAAAGAAAAAAACAGGGAGCCTTAATAAAAAGTGGGTAAGATTTAAGGACTCGAAATATCAAATATTCACACCGTGAATCAAATGTAAGCAAACTGGAAAAAAAATAAACCTTGAGACAAAATTGTAATCCATTATGTTTGCAAGAAAAACAAAACTTGTCTAGACGCACGTTCATTTCTCAACGCAAATATGAGGTAAGGGAAATAAAAGCCAGGCTAATAAAAGCTAGCAGAAGCTGAATAAAGCGACAATGGCGCAACTAGGCAAGTGCTGGTACATCCGGGAACGCGGTCGGGTCAAGGTCACGGCCCGCCGATCGATGCAGCTACGACGCCCGTGCTACGCCCCGCTACGCCGCCCTCGCCCCGCTACGCCACTACGCCCGAATCTCCAAATCCGCCAAGTTTGCGTTCTCAGCGCTTTTAATTCCGCAAACCTGGTTTCGTTCGCTGTTATTGACGTCATAATGTGTCGAGTTCCAGCCGCACATTTATAATTTATTTTCTTTGATGAAATTGGAGAATAACGATAAGTCATAAATATTGAGCTTTCAGATTAAATTGAGCGGACGGGGTTGGAGTGGTTAGCTCGTCAGCGAAGCGAGGTAATGAATCTTTTTTTTTATTGTTTCGATAAATGAAAGTCGTACGTCATTGTCGAAAACACTGTATTTTGTGACTTTGGGTGAAAGTGAAGTATTTTAATTTCCTGTTTCCATATGTTGCGATCGGGGACAAAATGAAGTTCAGCCACAACTTTTATAATATTTTAATTTCATCCTGAAGCTCTCTATTCATAGCGCCTATTGTTCTCGCGCGTCGTGCCTCACAGCTATCCTCTTTTGTCTACGGTTTGCTTTTTGTAAAAACTTATAAAGACACGCGGCCATAAAAGGAAATTGAGTAAAATTAATTTACAGGAAATTTTAATGATGGCCATTAATTTCATATCTGGGCTTTCATAATCATCTTTAAATATGGGGCAGTCAGGTTTTTCGGTTATAAAATTATGTGCCTAGTGACCTCAAAAAATATAATGTGCCAATGGACGTAAAACAGAATCTGCTCGAATAAAAAAGCAGCCGCAAGCGAGAGATAACTAATGGCGTTGTTCCAAACTCGTGAAAACAAAAAACGCCACAAAAATGATATACAGAACGCCCCGTACACTCGCAGAGTCCAAACGGATCTCGTTACATTAGCAAAACAACTTTATAGGCTTCGCGAATTAAAAATAAATCTGATTTAAATAATAAACGAATGTTCCATTTTCAAAGAGCTGTCAGATGTTTTGTCAGGCTGTAATCTTCTATTGGCGCGAGATTACGTTGAATAAAACATTTGTTGAGCTAAGCTTACGTGAAAAATGCAAGCTGATTAGTAAATCTCCTGTTACTTGGCCAATTTGTAAGCTAAATTAGTTTTAAGGAAGGATTTACGTCGTTGTACTTATCTGAGTTTAGTTAACGTTAATTTGATAAATTGGAGAAGAGTTTTGAGATAGTAAACACATTAGTTTAAGCTGAAGATTTTTTGCTCACGTTGTAATTTATGTTCAAACTAACGAGCTCTCAAGTAGGTTTAGAGGTTATTGTTTTCCAATGATGGAAAATACTTCGTTAAAAACCTCTTTGAAAGTAAGAACATAAACAGTAGATAATTTTGGAAATATTGCGATGTGACCCTTGTTACAATGATAGAGATTCATGAACAAAACAAGCATATTGTGTTAAATAAAGGAGAATGACTAATATACTTATTGTTACATGCCCTTACAACGCATGAACAACACGAACTGACTGTTCTATTTCATAGCACACATCACGCCAACAAGATTCCATACAATCCAGTAACACAAATACCAATGTTTGTACGTTGTTTGTACCGGAATCAAATATTTCATACTATAATATACTGTACGGGCTTACAGAATTCTAGGTAAACGTTTCAAATATCGAGTTACTAGTACTACGCTATCTGCTGACCTATTCAATAGTGCTTTGAGTAGCCATGTTTCATATTATCCTGCATCCCCTTCTGGCTCTCAGATTTAACATTTGTAACTATTATACAGTTACAACGCTATTTGCTACCTTATTCAATAGTTCTCTGAATAGTTTCTATATATCTATTCAAACCCATAGATACAGGGACACAGGCTCTAATGTTATTCCTGATGACAGCCAGAAATACATCACGCAAATGTAGTTTAAAATAGCGGTGCGTGTTCAAGATTCATTATCATCAATTCGTATTAGCTGTACATAGTAAAAGCATCCGTTCATACAACTCGGTCACGTCAATTCGTACACCATGGCCTTGAGAGTGACTTTACTGCCATAGCGAGCGACAACCCCTCCTGACTCCAAACGGTCATGGTCGCGACGACCTCTGCATTATACAGGAGATGTCCGCTCACCTCCGGAGCCGGCGCTCGAATGGCCTTCTACACCGACGAGCTACCGAGGGGGGAGGGGGAATGTTTACCCTCCCACTCCCCCGCCCGTGCCAGCTGAGCAGCGGCACGCTATATTTAGGTTGCGCTGTAAATATTCGGTCCAAGTACGGAAAAGCTCCCACCACCCTCGGCGTGGGACGGGCGGGGAGACGTAGGTACGCTCCAGCTACATAAGCGGGTAAAAGTTGAAAGTTCACCAACGCCCCGCACACGAGTTCGCGCTGTTAGGGAACGCTTCTTTATTTAAATTCTATTGCAACTTGTTCGCCATTGTAGTCTCGGCTGAATTCGCAATGCCGACTCTAATTTTTCAATGTTGGCCGAATCCCGTTTTTCTGTCGTGGAAACTTGTGCAATTGTTTCCAGGATTTTCAATTTGGCGCCGTTGAGTTTCGACACGTATTTGGATGGCTTTTATGGTTATTGCAGTTGCGGTCCAATTCGGTTGAAACAAGCTTTGCAAATTATCATTGCAATGACGATACGTTGAACTGGCGACGACGTCGGCGATGTGAAATGGACACGAGTATCTCTTTAACGAAATTGAAACGGATTACTGTTCGGGTGATGGGCCGTTCGCGTGCGCATGTAATTTGGGCTATCATCATCATTTACATCTGTCATACTATACATATGCGCTGAAAGCTTTTGGGTAAATAGTTTATTAAATTAAGGTTATTCATTAATAAAAACAAAAGGATAATAGTCAAAGCTTCTATTAAAGCGAAAATATAAATACATTTAGATACGAATACAAACTAAAAATATAGATAAAATCAGTCATTGTGTTGCTTTTCTCTCATTTGACACCCCTTCGAGTTTTACTTCTTCTTCTTGATGTTCAGGGTCTACTTCGAAGCCTTCAACTTCAACTGACGTGGGAGTACTTGGCTCTGTTTCATGATCGGACGACGATAACAAGGTCTCTGCGTCGTGGAACAGGGTGATGACTCCTTGAGCAGGCCTAAAGTGTTCGTAGTCAGGCTCGACACCTATGTTGTATTTATCCTTTTCCAACTTAGGGTCGTGGAAAGAGACGATGTTGAAGGCGCTGGAAGTGCCTCCGAAGGCTATGCGCTCCTGGTAGCTGGTGAGTGCTAAGATCGAGCCCGTTGTTGGGTACGAGCAGGTGATGTATCTGTTGTGCAGATTGATAACTTCCAGGCAGTTGGTGCCACTGCCTCCTATGATGGCGTACTTCCCTTTGCGATTATACTGTAACAAAATTAGTCAGTAAATTATTAGTTTCAGAGAACCTGTGAACAGTGATTGATATTGCTGTTATTGATGTAGAACATGAATATAATTATACGTTTGTAATTGGAATAATTATTAGGTAGCTTTGATATAAGTAGTGCTTTGGTGTTTGTAGGTATTCCAAAATGTACATTGTACATTATACAAATTACTAACAACGTAAATTAATTAGTCTTAGTTCAGGTATGTTTCTATGGATACAGAACAATTCTGTTCTGTCAGGAGTAGGTAGAGCGTCTAGGTTAACATTACATACAAACATCCATAAATATATAATAAACTCACGTCTTTTTCTCAAGAGGACAGATAAAAATACAGAACAGCTGTTGCTACAGTACTTATTAGCGATAATTTTTTTTGGGTGAGATTTATATTTATGTACACAGGGTTATTTAAAAAAAAAATTACAACCTTTCATTAGCTGAAAGTACATAAGGTGTAAAAGTACATAACAACTGTATCTGTGACACCAACCCTGAATGATAAAAAATCCTGGTTTTTCATACACTTTCAACGGAAAAATATTCCATTTTGTATGTCCATGAAAAGTTGTTAATGTTAAACAAATAACCCTGTATTTTACACCAGACTAGCACTACAAAAAGTTATTATGAAAAGATGGCTATCGGCGGTAAGAACGCCTTTGTGTAACCCTAATTGTAAGTTCTTAATGTGACATGCACGTTTTTGTAAGGCGCCCATTACACGGTAGGTTTTGCCATGGCAAAACCATCAATCATGAATGATGGTTGAATGGTGGAATTTTTATCGCCTACAATTTTCGTCATTCAAACGTCAATCAACGCATTAGACAATAGGTTTTCCGTCAGTCAAAATCTCTGCCATGGTTTTGCCATGGCAAAACCTACCGTGTAATGGGCGCCTAACACTTGCAAGCTCTAAAATAAACAATGATCTTAAGAAAATAACATTGCCAAGATTATAACGATAAAACATGTTAATTGGCACATTTTTTTTTGTTCAGCTTAATTTTCAAGTGACAGTTGACAAATGGAGATTATTGACCTGTTTACTCTTATTTTAGTCTCAAAAACGTTCTCATAAGTTGCAGTTTTAACACGGTGGCACCCATCGTCATCTTACGATATTCAAAACCTAAATCTATTACTTTGACTTAGACTTAATTAATTTAACCTTAATGCTCAGATACCTGAAAATTGCTCCAGGCTCGACGGTTGAAAAGTAAATTGACCGAGTGGAAAATCAGTAAATTGAAAAGCACAGCCATATAATTTCATTAGCAAAGAAATTCTCGACCCAATCCGTAACTCGCAGGTGTTCATAAACTAAACTTATTTGATTTTCAGCAAATCAGTTGAAACGACCCAGAAAGAATTTGGATTCAAAGTTATTGCTTTAAACATTTTGTTTGACTTTCAGGCCAAAAAGAGGACGTATTACCTAATGAGCTGTGAGCTAAAATAACAACTACCAGTATGTGGTCCTGACAGAGCCAGAAGTTATCGCGGCAGACCTCAAAGAAGAGGGTGTGTTAAGACTAAATGAGCTGGATTTGAGCTTAGATCAGATCTACAAAATATATAGTAGATAACAGCCTGAAATCTTATAGGTAAGTAGGTATCTCTGATAGATTCTAACTGTAGTTATTTCTGACATTACACAATTCTGTTAAATTACAATTTTTTTTTTTTGTTATAGAACTGTTAATTATAGAAACTACGCTCTACAAAGCCAAACTTTTTCAAAAAATCAATGACCCATATTTACGGCCTTACACTGTATAGGGGCGGTTCGCACCAGAGACCGCAACAGGAGACTGAGACAGGAGACCGCGACGTTACTTAACATCAGGCAATGTATGAGCGGCAGTTCGCGAGTGAGACACAGACAGGAGACAGATACGGTAGCGATCCCCGATCGCGGTCTCCTGTCGCGATCTCCAGCGCGAACCGCCACCTTATCTGTCTCCTGTCGCTGTCTCGCTCGCGAACTGGCGCTCATACATTGCTTAATGTTCAGTAGTGTCGCGGTCTCCAGTGGCGGTCTCCGGTCGCTCTCTCCTGTCTCGGTCTCCGGCGCGAACCGCCACCTTAACAGACTTCGTTTTGGCCCATTAGGTAAGTACAGTCGCGTTCATTAATATGTTGGCACGTCTAGACTTCAAAAATATATGGACATCAAAATAATTCAGAATATTGTGACAACTACAAGCATCATTAAATTGTGATCAAGATTATAATTCATTAAAATGTAACTACTTTTTTTCAGTAACAAGCACACATGAATACAATAATATCTAAACAAGTAAATGTAATTATTTTTCAACCTTATTACTACGTCATAAAGATGATTTTACTAGCAATCTTAAAACTGCATGGTCAAGGAGTTTGCAACATTATTTAGGTATCACTGGCTAGTTTTCCTTCAAAAGACGTGACGACATGTCATTCATACAAAATTATACGAAAACATGTGGCATTGAAATAAACTCATTTCAAAAGACCTAAAGAGCATTCGCGCCGAAAACAATTGAAATACTGTAATTTCTATAACAATGTAAACAGGATCTTATTTATTCGAGCAAATAATATACTTTCCTATGATTGTGGAGATAATTATGAAGCTTACCCTGCTCAGATATTATTTAGGCTATTGTAGTATAGATATATTTTTTCAAAAGGTGATCACATATTATTGCCTAATGCAAATTATATATTATTGAACCGTTCACATGAGGATATATTTTTGATCTACAGATTCTGTAGAATTTATTGAGCTTACCAACGTTCACAATATTTTGAATCATTGACACTGCCAACATATTATTTAACTCGACTGTCCAATGTCAGACTAATATAATAATATATCCAGAGAATATGATGAAAAAAAATGTCCTCCGAATTTAAAATATTTATTTAATCCAAGGATGTTTACTATTACAGTATCTGTTTATTATATACATTAATCTAGGAAAGTGGGGAGTGGCGACGATGTACAGTGACGAGTGATGAAAAATGAGACAGTGACCGTTGACTCGCCATTGTCCGTTTGTTTATCACCAATGTATTTATCTGCTTCCCTAAATATTTTTTTACCAATATAAATATAAGGCTTCAGTCTACACATAAATCATAACAACGGGAACTCTTTTTCATGAAACGAAGCTTATCCGATGTCATAATTATTCTTTCACTAAGCGAACGCTGCAATGGCAATAGATTGCAATTTCTCGAAGGGCGACTTGCTTGATCAGTAGTAAACTGACTATTGTTAAAATTCCATACTTTTTTTTAACAAAACTAAATGGTTACAAAATGTTGTAGGATAACAAATTATAGTTACTTTAAGTAATCAATCACTTTCAGGATCAAACAACACAGCCTATTAAAGTCACATGCTTAAAGCTTACTCTTCTCAGTATAAATATTTGATTTACATAGTTTTGTACAATAATCTTTTATTCAATTAAGCTAGTTTCGCTTTCCCTTGTAAAATTAAGGCAATGCACAACAGCGCAGTGCACTGAACCAACTAATGTTAAATATACGACAGCAAATTATATGAAATCCCCGGCATGAGTCGACTTTATCTCAGGGCAATGCTACCTGAAGCCCGCCCTAAACGTGATATTTAAGAAAAACATTACCTCCGCTCACATGTACAATGAAACACATAGATATACTTAATAAACCGGTGTATTTTAATAGAGTAGTTATGTAAAAGAAGAGATATGTTCAGTTTATAGAAAGGTTACCCCGCATTTCAAGTGTTTTTAGATAGCTGACAATAAATCGCTATAAATCGCAGTGGGTATATCTACA
The DNA here is from genome assembly GCA_950005045.1 of Agrotis exclamationis. Lineage (NCBI taxonomy): Eukaryota > Metazoa > Arthropoda > Insecta > Lepidoptera > Noctuidae > Agrotis > Agrotis exclamationis. Next base: position 7,796,377 of record OX465423.1, on the reverse strand, counting down.
GTGACGTCTTAAAGCGAGAGTAATTCCAGTGTCGGAAAGAGACAGACCTATAGAAAGAAAGAAAGAAAAGAAGAGTACAGAGGATGGATTTTAAAAAAAGGCATTATAATATCTTCAAGTGGACATGACAAAAGACATCAGACATGCAGGGAAGAAAATAAAAACACTGGCATAATTGAATATAATTACGATAGAGTCAATATTATAAAATAGTTTTCATTAAAAAAACTTTTTCAAAAAAAATGTAACCGACTTCAAAAACGACCACGAAAAAGGGTAAAATAACCTACCAAATATCTTTACTTTCGGAAGTCGGGGGCAAAAACTTAATGAAATAAAAAAGCAAAGCCACCGACTTCCGAAAGAAAAGTTATTTGGTAGGTTATTTTAACCTTTTTCGTGGTCGTTTTTGAAGTCGGCTACGTTGTTTTTGTTTTTTTTTAAGTTGGTTAAAAAAGGTCTTGACCATACTGGACACAATTGGTCCCAAAAACTCCACAACAAAAATCCGAAGCCAAAGGTACAAAAAAGTACCGAATAACCTTTTGTAAGATCAAGTTAACAACACCACTGACAAGTGTCAAGTGTATCTGACAGGCTGGCAACCCCAAAATCCGAGGTTTATTCTGCGGTAATTGTATTTTCTTACCAAACAAGAGTTTTGTAAGGAAATTTACTTGTAAGGATAAGGGTAGATGACTTTACATGTTGGTTTTGTTTTCCCGGATTTTGTTTAGAAATACGTAAATATTGGTTACTTTAGGCTTGTTAATGAGAACTTTAAGTCTTTGTTAAAGAAAACTTGGCAACTTGGCTTGGAAAGTTCACGAATTTGAATTCCAACTACAACAAATAATAGGATTAGTAAACGCCGATGAAAAACTTTGCGTTTGAAGAAGTTAAATCTAGAACCTGTCTAATGAATGACAGACAGCAAAAGTTCTATATTTAACTCAATATAAGTATGCCACTGTAAACATAACCCCATAAACTTGACCACTTACTTTGCCTGAACAGTCTAATAATTCAGGACATTAATAGGTACGAGGAGAAGAAAATGTTATAAATATATTATCGTGAAATTGTATAATGATCTTTCAACAAGATCAACGTAGTTTTCGCAAATGTATTTGTAACAATGCCTTTGTTTTGATAAACCACGTTCTGTTTTAACTGTAGTGCTGTTTAGTAAATCCAAAACACATTTCTAGTTACCATGTTGGAAGTTTAGCCCGAATCCATGGATCTAAAACGATAGCAAACTGAAATGACAAAGCCAGCGTTATGACATTCGGGTTATCTAATCGAAAGTTGAACTAGATTTGAACAAGTAGTTCATAACTGAGGGGAAAACTGCGTTAGAGAAACTCTCCGAAAAACACGGACCAAAAATATATCTCACTATAGATATATTTTTGGTCCGTGTTTTTCGAGAAAAAATCGCTAAAACGGATAGACCTTTTTTTCATTGGAGATTTTGTGCACAACGTTTTTTCGGTTGAGATAACTTTGATGTGTGTATCCTGAAAACAGCTGGCTGTATGAAATTGCTCGTCATTCATTTTGCTGTACGGAAATTTGTTCAGTATTTTACGTGCAAAAATGCCTTACCTAGATAAAACATAAAAAGTGCTGACCTATTCGTAAGGCATTTGGTGCTATTTTATGAGACAAATCAATCAGAAAAAAGCTTGACTAGTCTCGAACAATGGTACCTATTGTTGTTATTTTCATCGAATTCCAATTTCATTGTTCAATTTCATAAGACGTAGACTCTACACAATGTGGGCTTGAACTTGAGACCTACCTATTTAAGTCGAAAAAAGTCACCATTCAAAATCTATTCAAAGAAAATCAATTTTAACGACCATCCCACGCTGTAGACTTAATTCTTTATAAAATTACATTATTTAAGCTATAAATATATTTAACCAAAAGTAGAACTCACTTTAGCTAAACTTTGTTTCAATCAAAAATGTATTCAAAGCAATTATTTCGATGAAACTTTTGTTCGTTTTAGCGTACCTCCATTCAAATGTTTTGCCGAATCAACGAATATATAGGTAGGTACAGTAAAAGGAATTCTGTGTATTCGAATATGCGCTGTGCATCGAATCGATTTTGACAACATTTCACCGGTGTAGCGTTGGAAGCTTATTTCTTTTCCAACTTGTTACTGGCACAAACTAGGTTGTAGTTCTATCCAAAAGGTAACATTTTTCCTGTGTACTAAAAGTAAATGGACGGCCCAACGTACCTATATACCAACTTGTTTAACTTTTTACGACACGAAGTTATAAGAGCTAAGTGAACGGTGAACAGATCATTCGAAAATTCTGTTTGATTCCAAAGCTTATTTAATTTAAGGTGTCTCATTTTCAAGTATAATATGTTCGTACTAACTACCCTAATCATCACTAATCACTATATGAACCAGTTATCATTGAGGCTTTATTAAATTGAGAAATTATTGAGCCAAACACTATCACCCACTTAATCCATTCTACATTCCTCCATTCATCATTCAACATCCATTTATTGACCCAAAAATAGTGATTAAAGGTATACGTACAGACGTGGAACGCCAATACCGACACGCGTAGATATACTCCCCGTCCACATCTTGTCTTCGATTTTGAATCCTGACGAAGTTCAGCAGTTTTCTTGCTGTGAGGTCCCACACACTCAGGCCTTCTGTTGGCATCCAGCTTCCAGCTAGGCAATGCTCTCTCTGTGTAGAAGAATAAGATATTTTAGAACAAGATTAAGGTCCAGAATAAGATACATACAAGACAAAACTGGATACATTTGGAAGACATCAATACTCGGCGTTGGGTGGGTTAAGATTAAAGACGAAGATGTCATGTGGTCAAGTGTAATCTTAGCTCTGTTTGACTGCTTCCGAAATTAAATCTTAGTAGTATGAAGTTTACTCGCATATTCCTGCAAGAGACTGCGATCAATCGCATCAAACGAATAAAAACATTTACTTTTTTAAATAAGATTAATTTTCAGGCAAAGCGCTACTGAGCTAAAATTGAACCAAAGTTTGAAGACTAAATTCGCTCTTTAGAAAACGAGAACAAGAATATATTAATCCGTCACAGAATCGTGAACCAGGTCCAAAGTGCCATACTTAGGTAGTATGATGACGATGCTAAATAAGTTAAGTCAATAGGTTACATAGGTTACTGTGATGTCAATTACACATGTCTCATGTGGTTTCCAATCCACTGGGAAATTCATTTGAATTTTAATGAAAGCTCCGCTTGTATCCGCCGAATTGAATTCTGTAAAACATGGCTTACCCTTGACCTTTACCAATACACGTGTTTCCTACCTATGTGTGGGTAGGGATGTTATATCAGCACTACCGCAAACATAAACCCTAAGGGCGATTTCAGATTAGTATATTTTTGGCGCGTATAAAATCGTGTGGATGTACCTATAAGCTGCACGTCTTTCGCCACATACGAAACCAGCGAAGATGCGCATATTATGAGTATGAGGGCGAACCGGGAAAGACGCTGTTATATTACTAAATAATGAACACGACATTATAAGCGTGACTACGTACGGTACTAATAAGCCACTGAGAACTTAAACTCACAAAAGAAAACACAAGTCTGAAACCGGTCTAAGCACAAACCCGAAACGCGTGTAAATCTTTCCCCTCCGGGGCAGAGATAAAAATGTGGCATATTACATTTGTATTGCACACTTCCCTGCTTTTACAAGCAGTGAGAGGTGGAAGTGGATAGCATAAGTTATATAATATCAGATACTGGATAACTTGAAGCTACAAAACCCGATATCCGGGTTAAGATGGCGTTAGTCGAGGTATGATAACAGTTCGCTAACGGAAAGTTAAACTTGAACGAGAATTTCATCGTGATTTTATCGACCCTTGCCATGTTGAGAGCTGTTAGGAAATTAATATCAGATTTAATGAAAACAAAGCTATTATGTCCCAAAAAATTGTAAAATTCTTTATTCTTTTTCATAGCACCAATAAAATTTTGAATATAGCACTGTTTGGTTTTTCAATCCACAAACAAAGACATTAGGCGTCAGATCTTTGAAACACTCAAACGTCTGTATTTTGATATAAAAAAAAACCGACTGACTGATCACCGCACAAATTAAACCTGAGTCTATAAGCTTGATATTGTGCACAAAGGTTCCTTAAATTATGTGAGTGTGCACTAAGCACGGATTTGAGGAAATTCATCTTAAAAGAGATTAAAATTGGGATGAAATTTTGTATAAAAATAAGTTTAGTAGTAGTAAAGATAAATGCCTACCTATTTTCAGTGCACCACTGACTTTAACCCCTTTTTATTTTTAATCCGTATTCCATTAACAGGTTGTTTGGAAGATATTCGCTATTAGCGATAAGACCGCCTTTGTAACCATAGAATTAGCAGTATAATAATAAAGTTGTGGAACAATTTTGGTGCACAATAAAGCATGTCCTGTTTTATTCTAAGGCTGCTTTTCCACCAGAGATGCGCTATGCTACGTTGCTGCGGATGCGTTTGATATCCACCAATCATATTCACTGGTTTACATAGCACAGCACTGGTGGAAACGGTTTCAACTAAGATGTGTTTTTTATATGTAAGGATGCGTGCTATGGCTGCGTGCTGTGGCTGCGTGCTAAGGCTGCGTGCTGTGGATGCGTGCTATGGGTCGTTTTCCCTAGTATCGATACATCGCATAGCTCGAGCTGCGCATCTTCATAGCGCAGCTACCTTGTGACAGCACATCTTCGTAGCGCAGCTACGCATCTTCATAGCGCAGCTACCTTGTGACAGCACATCTTCGTAGCGCAGCTACGCATCTTCATAGCGCAGCTACCTTGTGACAGCACATCTTCGTAGCGCAGCTACGCATCTTCATAGCGCAGCTACCTTGTAGCGGCGCATCTTCATAGCGCAGCTACCTTGTGACAGCGCATCTTCGTAGCGCGGCTACCCATCTTCACAGCACAGCTACATAGCGTAGCATCAGTGGAAACGGTCACACAGTTTCGTAGCTCAGCTTTTACATCCTCGCAGCACAGCTACATAGCGCATCTCTGGTGGAAAAGCAGCCTAAACATTCGATTTACTTGAAACTTCGAATGTATGCATAAAACTCATAAAATCACGCATGTAGTCTCCAATGAGTTATCAAAGGTATCGCTAAAAGTACATCAACACTTAGCCATACTAAGATCAACGATTCTGGAACATCCAATTATTTTGAATCCAAAAAGAAGCAAATAAAATGTGTCGTGTGTCGTATTGAATAGCTGTTTTCCCGTCAGTCAAGTGTCAAAACACAGACATCCCATTCAATCGGTGTCCAACATTAAATGGATTGGATGGTTCCAATCTGGTCGTTCCACAAAACGTTTGGATCTGATGTTTATTTTTTTCAGACTAGACAGATTTAAATGTAACGCTATTGTTACTTTGATACGTTTTAGTGAAATATTAAAAGCGAGTACCATTGATATTATTTAACATCTTTTGATGATGATAAATGTTAATAAAACTGACACTTTCAAATTCAAATCAGCATTATGCTTGTCTCCTAGAGGTCATAGGTAAAAAGGTAAAGATTCTCCTAAAGGTAGGTATAGATTCTGTACACAGACAGCCTTCTCATAGGGTAAAACCAGATAATACGCCCTAGTTGACAAATCACCCCATCATTCTACCACTCTAACTTACTGCTCGGAAGATTACCGCCACACGCGAAGATTACCGCTGTTGGCATACGTGTTGTATGTCACCTGTAGCGCGTAGGCATAATATAATTAGTTAGTCTAAGGCACATTAGATTAAGTTACTGTATAAATTCACTGGAGTCAGACATTCGACACAGTCGTCCAATAAACTTCAAACCGAGAACACGCATATCATTTTGCCGCCCCTTCTGTCAACAATCACTCACGCACCCACATTACCGGCAAAGTGGTGACCCGACGTGTGCGCGCGCCTCTTATAACTCTCGCCTAATTTAACCGCGCGCGATAAACGACCCGTGATATCAAGCCGCTGCTCAACCACAGCCTGCAGCCATGTCTACAGCTGCACTACCGACCTCGGAGCAGCCACAGCAGATGACGGCAGTTACCATCACACCAAGAATACCGGACTTCTGGCGAGACCGGCCCAGACTCTGGTTCCACCAATTCAGCGCCATCGTAGACCCTCAAAAGGCAAGTGACCTCCACAAAAGTCAACTTTTAATAGCTAGGCTAAAACAAAGCGAATTAAGTGACATTAGTGATATTTTAGAAAACATGCCCGAATCAAATAAATTCGAAACGCTGAAAAATAGGTTAATTTCCGTTTACGAGGAGTCGGAAACCAAACAATTAAACCAACTCTTAAACGAGATAGAGCTCGGGGATCAAAAGCCGTCACAGCTACTTAGACGAATGCAAAATTTAGGAAAAAACCGAGTCCCAGATGAAACCTTAAAATTATTGTGGACCGGGCGCCTACCACATTCCGTTAGAGCCGTCTTAACGGCATGTGATTCAGGTGAAGTAAAATTAGATAGTCTAGCCAAAATCGCTGATAAAATTATGGAGAATACCAAACCGTCTGAGATAGCTTCTGTTTCGAAGCCTTCTCAGAATTTAGTAAATAATACTTCCGAAATATTAAATGAGCTAAACAAAATGAAAATGGAAATTGCAACATTAAATAACAAACTAGGCGAAAACAATAGAAAAAATCATCATGAACCGCGAGGACGAAACCGACATAATTCCGGCCCGTCTCGACCGCGTTCCAAAAGTCGCGAAAATTCACAAAAAAATCGAGAAAAGTTTTTGAACCAGTCCGCGAAACCCGGCGACTCAAATTTTCTGTGTTTTTATCACTACGTCTACGGCAATAATGCGCGCAAATGCGGAGATCTCGTTAATTGCCGCAAACACCGTACAAAAAATTCGGAAAACTAATTCAGACACCGGCACGAATAAATAATGTCGCCGGTGTCGAACATTCACATCGTTTGTGCGTAACAGACACTACAACAGGTGTGCGATATTTAATCGACACAGGTGCCGACGTCTCTGTATTAGCCGCAAAAAAGCAAAATTCCTGTAGGACGTCAGACTATGTGTTATATGCAGCAAACGGCACAAAAATAAAGACATTCGGTGAAAAAGTCATTACGGTCAATCTAGGGCTACGCCGTACATTTAGATGGAAATTTATATTAGCCGACGTACGTAGTTCGATAATAGGTGCCGATTTCCTAGCCGCAAACAAACTTTTGGTAGACCTACATGGTAGGAAATTAGTCGACAAAGTCACATTGTTATCGCGCACCACAAACGTAATATCCTCCAACGAACCGAGTATTCGTACAATAGATGTCAATGACGAATACCATCTTATCTTACAAAAGTTTCCTAGCATCACCAAACTAGAAAATTTTATGACAGACCCCAAACATGACGTACAACACCACATTTACACCACCGGTCCCCCGGTTCATGAAAAAGTACGTCCACTCAATCCGAAGAAATATAAAATAGCGAAAGCTGAATTCGAACGAATGATGCAATTAGGTATTTGTAGGCCTTCAAATAGTCCTTGGGCTAACCCACTTGTGTGTGTTACTAAAAAAGACGGTGAAATAAGAGCATGCGGAGATTATCGTAGACTCAACGCACAAACTATACCCGACCGTTACCCATTACCGCGACTACTTGATTTCACTTATCTACTCAGAGGCAAAACCATATTTTCTAAAATTGACGTGCGAAAAGCCTATTTTAATATTCGCATGGCACCCGAAGATATTCCCAAGACTGCAGTCATAACTCCATTCGGTTTATTCGAATTTACAAGAATGAACTTTGGATTACGTAACGCAGCACAAGACTTCCAAAGATTAATCAATAAAGCACTGGAAGGTCTAGATTTCGCATTCCCATATCTAGATGACATTATTATCGGATCGGAATCAAAACCTAAGCATTTAGAACATCTAGAAACAATATTAAATCGTTTAAATAACTATGGCTTAACAATTAACACAAATAAGTGCGAATTTGGTAAATCCGAATTGGATTTTCTCGGTTACCATATCGATTCACAGGGCGTAAAACCGAGTGCGAAAAAAACACAACTTATTAATGACTATCCACAACCGAAAACAATTGAGGAACTTCGACGTTTTCTCGGCATGATGAATTTCTACAGGCAAAGCATTCCAAAAGCTGCAGAGATTCAAGCACCACTTAACGCGTACCTGCATAACTCAAAAAAACGCGACAAAACTGAGATAACATGGAACGAAAGCGCACTAAAAGCGTTCAGTCAATGTAAACAACTCATAAACAATGCAGTCATGCTAGCCCACCCAGACGCAACCGCACCCTTAGTATTAATGACAGACGCTTCTGGTAGTTGTGTAGGCGCAGCTTTAAATCAAAGAGTTGACGGAAAATTACAATCCCTCGGATTTTATTCAAAAAAGCTTACGGATACCCAAACAAGATATAGTACCTACGACAGGGAACTTCTAGCTATATACATGTCAATAAAACATTTCCGTCATATGATAGAAGGTAGAGAATTAACCGTGTTAACGGATCACAAACCATTGACTTTCGCACTAACAAAGAAAGTTTCACCATCAGATTCACCAAGGCGTTTGAGGCAATTAGATTTCATCTCTCAATTTTGCGATAATATTAAATATATAGAGGGCGATAAAAATACAGTAGCCGACGCCTTATCTAGAATTGAAGAGATCACCATGCCATCTTTATTCGATTACCAAAAATTATCTGAATTACAAAAAACCGATTCTGAATTAGAAAGTCTACGCAAACGTAACAATCTTCAATTTAAATTAATTACTATGCCTAACACCGAGATAAAAATAGCATGCGAAACATCTACGAACGATATACGTCCTTATCTACCTAAACAATTCCGGGAACTCGCAATCAAAACATTGCACAACGTGAGTCACCCCGGCGTCGCCACTACGAAACGTTTAGTTAAATCTAGATACTTTTGGAGTGATATGAACACCGATGTCAAAAACTTCGTTAAAACGTGTATTCCATGTCAAAAAAGTAAAATTCAACGCCACACAATAACTCCGTTAGGCGAATTTAACACTGGAAACCGTTTTGAACACGTACACATAGACATTATAGGACCCTTACCTCCTGTTGAGGATTTCAAATATTGCGTCACCATTATAGATAGAGTTACGAAATGGCCTGAAGTTATACCAGTAAAAGAAATAACAGCTGAAACAGTTGCTAGGGTGTTCGTCGAACATTGGATCGCTCGTTTCGGTTGTCCAGTAAGAATAACTTCAGACCAAGGTCGCCAATTCGAATCCGATTTGTTTCGACAATTATTGAAAATACTCGGTATCGAACGCATCCGTACAACAGCGTACAACCCAAAGGCGAACGGTATGGTCGAACGACTACATCGTACTTTAAAAGCCGCTATTATGGCAAAATGCTTAGATAGCAAAGTATGGGTACATGAATTGCCTATAATACTCTTAGGTTTACGTACAGCGATTAAAATAGATTTAGGATACAGCCCATCACAATTTTTGTATGGTAGTAGTATAAGACTTCCAGGCGACCTATTCCAATCTAAACCTTCATCCAATATTAACGATCGCGAATTTATAAAACAATTAACGCAATCTTTATCATCAGTCCCAAATCTTAGTCTTTCAAGCTCACATAGCAACACAAAAAATAACGTATTCGTTCACGAAGATTTATCAGCTTGCTCTCACGTATTTATTAGAAACGAGGCAAGGCGAGCTTTAGTACCACCGTATGAGGGCCCATTCAAAGTCTTATCGCGGCATAATAAATTCTTTAAGTTGGAATGTAAAGGTAAACAAATCACGGTGTCACTTGATCGCTTGAAACCAGCCTATTTATTAAGGGGTGACGACGTGTTGGTCCCACGCCCGGAGAGCACAGCGACCACTCATAACAACACTTCACACCCGCCGAGCGATAAGACGCCACTCAAGACCGTTCCACAGCCGCCAAGCGATACGACGTCATCCGACACCGCAAAGTCCGATTCACAGCAAGTTACAAGATCAGGTCGCATCGTTAAGAAGACCGTGAGATTCAACATGTGAACCGTCACTTCGTCGTCAACCACAGCCCACATCAGCACTTCACTGCCACACGACAACAAGCACGCATCACCCAAGTCTGAAAAAACACCTCGACTCTATAATGGGCCAACCAGCCAGCAAAATGACGTATGACCGTAGCACAAAACAGCGCAGCTGCGAGCAGCAAAGCCAGGGTTGAGAACTCCAGCATCAACAGCTTCAAGATGCCCTTGGCCGTAGTCGTCTTAATCAGCACAGGCGTAACCCTCTGCGTACTCTACGTGGGGTGGCGATACCGCAAACGTCTCATCTAAACCGCCATAGAGACAAGAATCAGCCGCACCATCACACAGCACGCCAGCATTAGAGCACCGCCCATCATGCAGACAAACCACCCGTGCGTCAACCCTAAAACAGCATATAGTGAGGCATAAAGTGAAAAGTGCGCGCTAATAGTGTCCGACAACCGTAGCGTTTAAGTACTTTTATCTTCGTAGACATAAATATATTGTACTTCTAGTTATAATTTAGTATTGGGATTCAACAATAAAATTTAGCTTCAACTAAGGGGGGAGGACTGTAGCGCGTAGGCATAATATAATTAGTTAGTCTAAGGCACATTAGATTAAGTTACTGTATAAATTCACTGGAGTCAGACATTCGACACAGTCGTCCAATAAACTTCAAACCGAGAACACGCATATCATTTTGCCGCCCCTTCTGTCAACAATCACTCACGCACCCACATTACCGGCAAACACCCATAAATGAATGAAAATAATGACGGGGCGTTTTGTCAACTAGGGCGTATTACCAAGTTTTACCCTAATGCAGATCATTGTGATTCTGGAAAATTACATAAGAAGGGGTTAGGCAAAGATACACGCACTTGTCTCCATAAAGTCGTAGTTAAAAACGGGTAACCTGACGGAAAGACCTTGCTCTACCAGACCTGGGAATCAAACCCAAAGACGTCATACTACGCAGTAGCTTTTACAAATAACAGAATGAGAAGACAGATACAAACTTAATTCAAGCCTGGTCGCGGGACTCACAAATTCGATATCAATATGGGTTTATACATTTTTTTTCTAAACCTTGCCCCACACTAGGAATTTCTCCTGTATCGTGGGTGCGTTTACAAACATATAAACTCACATACACAAACGCTCAGACCCGAAACAACTACTTGTAGATCATACAAATATTTGCTCCGTGCGGGAATCGAACCCGCAACACGCTGTGCAGCAGTCCAATCGCTCAGCCACTGCGCTAACCGAGTAACCGTGCCATCTGAATTACCGTGTAAACTGTGAAAACAGCTGAACGCATCCTGATTAAATTTGAATCAGAGATAGGTAGGTTATAGTCCGGAATAACACAAAGGATACTGTTTATCCTGAGGGTCTAAAAGTCTAAAACCGCCACTTATCAATATCCCAAAAGATTCTCTTTGTGAATGAATAGCCAATGACATTGCTGGTGATGCACGAAGTGATTTTTTAGGAATATTACTTAAATTCGACATTGACGTGGGCGAAGTCGCAGACAACAGCTAGCTAACTTTATAAAAGCATTTCTATTAATGCGAAAACCTTTCAAGGGCACACGTATACTCAAATAAGTTGACATTGACAAATTAACTGAATTACTCATTCACGAAAACATGTTTACAAAATTTATTTTATTTGTATCAAAACATTTGTTACGACTTTGTACGGTGAAGCTGATGACACCCACATATTTTTTTTAAATATCATGACATCACGCCTGGAATCCCCATAGAATTAAGCAAATGTGTACCCTACTGTTACAGTGTTTGAAAAATTCCCCTACATATTGAAAAATTTAGGTTGGTTCTGCTTATTGAGGTTTCTTATAAGTCATGTCACACTGCACTATACACATTTCCTGTATTGGTTCTAGTGGCCTAGTTGTAGGTCGTGACTTCGAACCCAGCTAATGCATTACGGGCATGCGGACGGCGAGTAATCGGCGACTCGCTGTCTGATCATGGACCATGCCCGGTTCGACACCGTGGATTTAAGTCAGCACAAGTCTGACAGTCCCTACTGGCCGGCCCTGGGTGGGAGGATTTTACCACGCTACATAAAAGAAAGTAAATTAAAATAGTGAAGGAAAACATCATGAAGAAACCGGTATGTCCTAGAACTGTGTGGTCTACCAATCCACACTGAACCCGCGTAAGGTACAGTCAACTATACCTCTCACAACGAGGAGGATTGCATCCTAGAAGCAAGAACATTATAGGCTGATTATATTTATGCTTTAGAACATTGGTCCTAGCACTAAAGTACTACAGTGGTTTGTTCTCAACTAGGCACTTCAAAAACTGAAAACCATAAAAAAAGGCCTTGAAATTCTACCAACAAACCAATATCAGTACAAAGCTCCACAGACAAAGTTACACCGCTTTACAAACTAAAAATATCGAGAGCCCGTGCAATAATAATATTCTTCAAAGGCAAAGAACAACTATACAGCATCAAACTTCATAACGAGGTACAAACAGCTGCACTTCATAGTCAACACTTGAACAACGTTACCGCAACTAGTGCTAAGAAATAAAGACGGTTTTAAAGTCAGATTGTTGATGTAGACGTGAGGTTGTCTGTACCAAACTACGGCTAAGCTGTAGATGAAACACGGCGAACTTGCAGTACGACAAAGCGAGAGTTTTTAATTAAAAGGACTTGTATAGCTGCCTAAGACCTGAAGTTTTGTGTGAGAAAAAATTTAGGAATTAAAACGAATTTTATGTTTCTAAAGATATACCTATGTAACTATGTAAAAAGGTTGTGTATGTTTTTCTTATCAAAAGAAAAAAAACTTACTTTTTGTTTTTTTTTTTAATTCCTTTCGTGCTAGGCAAAGGCATCCCCTGCAAGTACTCTTTTCGAGCGCAATCTCGATTCGGAAAGGAAGGCCAAAAATATTCTAGTTTATGAAGGCTGGTAACCTGTAATTGGCGACTGTGTAAGTCCTAGTCGTACCTAAGTATTATAATTTATATTATACTAGCTTCCGCCCGCGACTCCGTCCGCGCGGATGTCGGTCTTCGCGTGGATGGTTTATTTCTCCATTTTGAGTAACTCTGACAATGACATCTTATAAATATCTATTGGACCCAAATACGGCTAAGCCTATAATAATTAAGGAGATCCCTCTATTGAGCTACTGCTGTTGAGCTCGGTTTCTGTAGTAAGTATTTTTTTCATAGTTATTCCGACCGTGTATTTACAAATAACTAATCGGAAAAGTAATCAAAAACGTCGCGCTGAAAAGCACGGTTTAAAATTACACGCATACAATATTAATTCCACGGACGACCGCTCGGCACACTGGACACGTCCGCTCGCATCAAAATTCATAATTTATATGCATCGCGCGGCGCGGAACGCGGTTCCTTATATAGGAGTCGGGGAGGCGTGGCCCGCGTGTGACGCAAACGGTTCAAGCCAAATCAGACTTTCGGCGCTACAGGTTACGGCGCTGAATCCACTGCGGGTAATGCAACGTGTGTTCGCGGTTCTACAGAACAACGTCTATGAATTAAATTAAAAAAATTAAGATTTTTTTTCTACGTATTTTTCCAGGATAAAAAGTATCCTATTTTATGCCCAGGATAATAAGGTATAATTATACCAAGTTTCATCGAAATTGAACCGTTAGTTTTCACGTGATGCCTGCACAAACAGACAGACAGACAAAAATTTTTTTAATCACATATTTGGGTTTGGTATCAATCCAGCAACACCCCCCGCTATTTATTTTTTCAATATTTTCAATGTACAGAATTGACCCTTCTACAGATATATGTATAGAGACCTTAACTTGACTGTACACAAAAGCTGTTGGAAAACCTTAATAAATAAATACGAGTAGTGCCACCTTAAATTAGGAAAAAATTTCACCGTCCCATTTTTGCATGGGATTAGGTAATATTCGGATGAGCGAAACGATTTTATAGGAAGACTAGCTGACCCGGCAATTTACGAGTACGTTGTTTTGCCATATTAATAAATTAAAAAAAAATTAAGGGTGGACTACCCCTAACATTTAGGGGGATGAAAAATAGATGTTGGCCGATTCTCATAGGTACCGGATAAGCACAAAAAATTTCATCAAAGTCGGTCAAGCCGTTTCGGAGTAGTATGGCATCGAAAACTGTGACACGAGAATTTTATATATTAGATGAAAAACAAATTGTCTTGTTACCAAGGAAGGTCCTCGAACCAGTGTACATCGAAGAAATATACGATACCCACGAATTCGATTTGATATTATAGGGTTTGAATTTGAATATGAGAATCGAAAATCAAAAATGTGCTTGCGTAATGTAAATGAAATTGAAAATCAGTTATGTTTTCATGAAAATTGAAGTAATTACTTGAAATTAGCAAAACATAAAATAAGTAGACAATAATATGGCTAGTCCATAAATAGGTATCAAGTTTTCTTCGTATTTCAGAACGCACAGATTGGAAGCTACCTAACCCCATCATAATTGGGATAAGGCTGGGCAGATAATGTTGTGGCCGGCTTGCAGTCGAACTGGATGCAGCTCAACAGATGCCAGAGTTTAACATGGAACTAATCATCTGACCTCCACAGCCCAGTTATTAGTACTGGGTATTATAATTTAGTCCTAGATAAGACTGCTTGTCAGACTTGTAGGCACTTACTGGAAGTGCCTAAAAATGAAAGCCGACCTTAACAAAGTTGGTCAGCCTTAAAAGGCTTGGGTTAATGTTACGATATTCCTCTTTAATAGAGCTAATCACAAGTAATTTGACATCTAACATTCTAACTTGATGACGTCAAATGGTATTTAAATTCCAAATGATGTACCTAAGCATACATTAAAATGGTAGATTACTGAGGCAGATTTCTTAGTAAAACAAATATGGAATGTTTAATATTTTACAGCCATTCCAAAGCACATTATGTATGCATATTTTAGCTAGCATTACTTATTTATAACCACTTAAGCGGTCTTTAGTGTTCCTAATAAAATTATGACGCCCAAGAGAAGTATTTATTTTTCAAAAAAAATTAGAGTATATTTGAATACATTTTGAGTACTAAATTATTTCGCATAGCTGACGTTGAAGGACATTAAACAAGTTTTATTAAATCTAGCACTTAGTTTGAAGATTAGATGAATGCGTATGTATTTAAGTGAACGTGATTTCCATAATTTTTAAATATTGCTGCCCAAGTGCACAAAGAAAATTTTGTTTTAAACTTTTCTATATTTAAAGGCAATTTAGTAAAAATATTTTAAAATGTTAAGATAAATAAGAAGCAGATTAACTTGGAGAACGTTTTTCTTAACTACAGATTAATTACAAGATTTCTATAGCGCTTAGATTTCTATAAAGATCAGCTCGATGAGAGCTTTATTCAACATTATAATACCTATATAATGATGTCAATTACTTATACAGGGTGGAATTTTGTAATGCCACCTGGAGGGAAAGTACTCTTAATACTGCAGATAAAAAAAATTTACTCAAAGGAAAAATTCCTTTATTTTTGAATAGAAAGCAAACTGCATTCAAAGATTTTCGAAAATTCTCTTCTCCCACACCCGGGAATCGAACCGGCTAAAATCTGAAAAAATTATACCCTGTACTTTTATTGCATGGATCGTTAGGGTCAATAATAAGGATGAAATCTCTCTAACAAACATGAACAATTAAATGAAAGGAAAACCAGGAAATCTGAAGTTGGCTTTAACTTGACTCATTGAATTTGTAACTTCAGATTTCCTGGTTTTCCTTTTATTTAATTTATCATGTTTTCATGATTTCATCCTTATTATTGACCTTAACGATCGATGCAATAAAAGTACAGGGTATAATTTTTTCAGATTTTAGCCGGTTCGATTCCCGGGTGTGGGAGAAAGAGAATTTTCGAAAATCTTTGAATGCAATTTGCTTTCTATCAAAAACAAAGGAATGTTTCCTTTGAGTAAAATTTTCTATCTTCAGTATTAAGAGTGCTTTCCCTCCAGGTGGCATTACAAAATTCCACCCTGTATAAGATAAAAAAAAATGTTATAATATTATTAAAGTTTGTGAAGCTGAATGGATATTTTCTACCCTTTCGCGCAAAAAAAATTGGATGAGCCGAACAGAATTGTTTTTTGAGAATATTTTTCATTTCGCTAGTAAAGTGGCACTGTAACAATTAATAAACACTATGCGGGCAACGCCGCGGGCATAAGCTAGTACTACATATTTCTTACAAAAACTTTTCGGGTAGATGGCGGTTACGCCAAGATATTATGTAAATACAAGAAGAGGAGATCTTCAGCGCGTGAACAAAAGTTTTCGGCTGTGTAACGTGAATTTAAAACGATGCGACGTAAGATCACTTTTTTTTTAGCGTGGTAAAATCATCAAATGAGTCCTCCCACCCAGGGCAGGGCGGGAGGGATTGTCAGACTTGTACTGACTAAAATCCACGGTGTCCTTCATTAGCCCTTTACGTTACACGGTCACGGTAATGGAATAAGTCCCGCGACCCCGGCAGGCTTTGGCCCTCTAGAGGGGGCCCCGTCATCTTGCTGACGCTCTTTGAGGCGCGCGTGGAACGCAACGCGCCGTCGACCCGGGCATGGTCCAAGATCAAACAGCGAGTCGCCATCACTCGCTGTCCGCATCAAAGAAAAAAGATTATCATTTATGCCCAGAACAAACTTCGTAAGTATTTATTGCTGAGAATTCCCTTCCCTCATCGACACTCTAAACCGGTCCTTTATGCGTGAGGTGAGACAGTTGACTACATGACCCAACCCACCTCCTTTCAGAAGCTCAGAAGTCTCCTGAGACGTTCATAGTCTTTCTGGAGCGTTCTCGATATTTTGCGTAATGTAAAAACGCGTACCCGGTGATACAGATTCGGACTTTAGCTTTAGGTTTTTGACGAGCCACATGAAAATTAAACCTTTTTCGGGAAATGTGTGGGTGTGAAGACCCTGACACTGTCTATTTGAGTAACAGTTTAACGAGTGGGTGTAGCAGTTATGTTTGGACTACGGAGATGCTGACCTCATATCGTGACGTCATGCACCCCTTATTAACTCTTGCATGCTTTCAAATAAACTATTATTATCATATGCAAATACCTCTACCAAGATAATTAAGTTAAGAGCGCTTATTCTGAAAGTTGGCAACGTCGCAAATAGTTGTCAAATATTAACAATTTTTAATTAATTTGGCAATTTTACTGTATGGAAATAAGAAATATGGCTCTGTAGTGCACTAAAACATTGATAAGGGAATGCAATAAGTAATAATATCGTAACAACGAATAAATAGTTTTAGATGTAAAAAAAAGTATTTGGAAACCTTCCAAATGCCTTTTTTAAACCTGAAACGGTGACAACAACAAATTCAGTGTTTGTAATTGCATTCCTATATCAATGTTTCAGTGCAGAGCCTTTTTTCTTATTTTCATACAGTAAATTTACCAAATTAATTAAAACTTGTAAATATTTGACAGCTATTTGCGACGTTGCCAACTTTCTGGTTCATCATCATCATCATCATCAGCCGGAAAACGTCCACTGCTGAACATAGGCCTCCCCCTTAGACCGCCACGCCGAACGACAATTCGCCACTTGCATCCATCGGTTGCCCGCGACCCTCACGATGTCGTCGGTCCACCACTTTCTGGTTATGTGCCCTTAATGTACACTATTAAAAAATAATTTGCACAAAGTATCTTATTGACAGGCGTTATTTTCAAGTGACAGTTCACAGATGGAGCTAAGATTTAATAAAACATACGTACGTTCAGGTCAATCGAATCGCTGCAAATGTCAACGCCTTCAAAGGTCATGACGCAGCCAACGGAGCACCTCACGTCCCAGATCTGAAAGTATTACAACGTTGAGAAAACTTCTCCTTAGGCTAATTTATTCACAAAATAATTATGTTAAAAGAGATTGTATAACGCCTTCATTTCCTTGAAGTTTTTATTCCTTTATATTAGTAAGTATGCCTGTTATATTTACGTCTCATGTTATTGTTTATGTATCACTATTTATTACTTGTATGCATAATTTAGAGACATTACATTATTCTATTACACTACTATTTAGAGACATTAATCGCCTTACTTGGTAACCGAACCTTTTACATACACCTCATCCTATTTTTTTGTTAAAGTCACTTACGTTAGTTTTTTTGTAATAAATAAATGAGCTTGTCACAAATGTATGAATACTACTAAAAAACGTAGGTAATGGAATGGTAAAAAAATGGTAAGTTTTTTGCCGACTTAAGCATCAGGTGGCCTATCATGACGTCAGTGGTTCCGCTCAACGAACGAGATGGCGCTAGACGACTTGTATAGCTCTCTCTCTCTTCCACAACCTAACTACTCACGCTTTAAGAGGTCATATTATGACACCTAATCTTATAATTTAACTTACAATTAACAATTACTAGAGCAACGATTCCTTAGTAACGGTTGAAAGACTTTTATGCTTATGAAGCATATAGAACTACGAGTATAATCATTACAAAGGAGGAAAAATTAGAACAATACGAGCCGGAAAAAAAGCTGAAACGTGATTTATTTCTTTATGTAAGAAAATACTATTATTGCGTGACTGAAACATTGCATTATAAGCTGAAGTTTCATTAAATGAAACAAGGAATTGCTGTTGAAGTATTATAAAAGAAAAGTAATTTTATTAATGGGTTTGTACTGAAAGGAAATTATGTTGTAACAAAGTAACATATATCCATTCCAATAATACTGTAAATGCAAAAGTGTTGTATGTATGTTCCGTATTCACGTCAAAACGGCTGAGTGGATTTTTATGAATTTTGGTAGGTACAGAGGTAGATGGAGAACTAGACATGGCCTTACGCTAATATGGAAGGTGAATGAAGCTACGGGCTACATCTAGTTTAACATATTATGAAGAAGAGTATATTTGAAGAAAACTGTTAATTGGCTTATTACCCGACGTTACAAAGAGGGGTTATGATTTTAGCAGTTAGAGAATGTAGCATCTATTTAGGTTTAAGTTTTCAGTAAAATAATAAATACATAATATCTCAGATGAAAGTCAGAGTATTCAAAGCATTTACGCGTCCCAGGCTTAATATTCCAGTCTATAATAATTTATTGCGTAAATCCCAAATAGGTCATATCTTCGTATACCTACCGAATGAACATCAGCCATTAATTTAGTACCTAATAGCAAAACCCATTTAGGATTAATATGAATAGATCTACAGCAAAAGGAATCAAAATGGATTAGAATCATAAAATTTAATTGAAATCGTTATAACTTTTCTTTAGTTCATTGATTTTCATCGTTTCTTTGAATTGGAATGAAAACTTCATAATAATATACAGAAATCAATGCGATATTACTTTCTCAAATTAATTAGCCAATGAGAGAAATAAGTAAGAAACATAAAACATGTTTCAAACACACTATATATGAATGTCTAGCGATTAACTATTTTATAATCCACGGTGGCTAATTGTATCATAGATCTACCCACCTTCTATCACTCAATTAAGTTACAGACCAAACCTTAGAAGATTTTTGGATTTTAAATTTTAAGCAGCTGAAACCTTGCGCATGTTTCCGTTTGACCAAACGTGTACCTAATGTGCTTAAAGACCACCACAGGCACGTTACAGTAACTACGTACGGTTCATACGTTCGAAAAACTAAAAAAATGGTCGAAATACATAGTCTAATAGATCTTCATTCAATAGCAATAAGGTCGAAAAACCTACCAACATCAAAGCCAAAGCAATACCAGGCAAAGTAAGAATAGAATATTCCACAATAACCCGCGAACAATACCGTACCGTCTGTTAAAGCGCGCTTAATAAATAATTTGAGCAGTTAACCGCCGAGAGAAATATTTTAATCTCGACAGAGATGCTTTGAGTCTGTCCGCGGTCGTTGTCCGCCATGTTTAATTCAGTACGTGTTTACTAGCTTCTAGTAAGTTACTCGTCCCACGTACTTGCCGACAGCGCATTCGTACATTTATAGGGCGACGACAGTGAGCGTGGGGTATTAAAAAACTATCAGCTAAACTGTTTATTGGGGTGTCTGTATGACCTGTACCTGCAAAACCTATGTAGCTGTGTTTAGTTACAAAATTATCTACTAAGCACTTTCTAGTACAGTGAGCAGGTATTAGTTTAGCCAGGAGCTTCGGTAGATATCCAACGAGGCATTATTCCGTGTTTAATATAATTTAGCACGCTTGGAAAGTATTAGATAAATTAATTAGAACTGTCGAATTTCACGAGCTTATATATTTTGACACATTTTCCAATTATTATCATATTATTTATAGCATTAATATTCAGCCTTTTTTCTCATAGGGGGTAACAGAAACCTCAGAACCACACCTGCTACAATCCTTACTAACGCCTTTCGCCTTAACTACCTACACGTGCTCATAAAAGGGCAAATAATAATGAAACCCGAGTACATATGTACAATATATTTTCGAAAAACAACAAAAATAATACTAATTTGTTAGTAAGTAGCTTAAACGGAGCATCAACACTGTGTTTGCAATTAGTAGGTGTGACGACCAAACTATGACTGACTCTACGAATGTTTTTCATGTACAGAATTCCCAATTTCACCTTCGGCTGTTGTATTTAAATGGTTGTAGACCTCTGCGTAGATGCAGGGGCCGTCAGGGTTAAACGTTCTTCGGTCAAATTGCACTCATATTTTCAAAGTTATAATATCCACGACTGTACGGAGCGGCTACTACTCTGTGATGTAATCGTATAGTTCGATTTCTCTTTCTGCTTGTAAATTAACATTTAGATCTAATTTTAGGAGAAAAACAAAATCATTAGTACTTTAGATAGATTATAATTAAATCCATAAAAACGAATACTTTCAAAAAAGCTTTTTTGGGGAAGCTCGACTGCGAACAGGACTTGAACCTGCGTCCTTTCGGAAAAATACTCTTACCAACTTACAGACGCTTACCAACTAGGCTAACGTAATCCTGCAGCCCTGGTTTTCCATTTCCGAATAAAATTCGATTCGCGAAGCAGATTAATTTGTATAAAATACTTTTTATTAGAATATTTTCAGTTTCAAAATCGAATAATTTTCTTCATGCTTACATCGTCGCGCACTCGTGCTGGCGCCTCTGTTGTTTTTGTTGTACTCGTACCTCATAACAAAGTTGGTTTCATTGCAACTACGAGTATGTGAACAATGTTATTTTTTGTTGAACAACTATTTCACTCATGTGTACATAAAAAATAAGGGTTCCAATTTACTTATTTTCGGCTCACGTTATTTTTTTTCCACTAACTTGTTTATTTATTGTGTATTTAAATAATTCTTATTATATTCATAAAAACTTAATAGTAAAAAGAAAACGAAAAAAATTCAAAGGCCTCAAAGAATACCTACGTCCACATCGCTATCAACGGGAACAGTGCCCAAAACGCTGGCAGCTTTGCCATTTTATATAGCAATGCTGATTTTTTTAGCCCTCTGGTCACGCGAAGAGTCGACAAATCTCCTAGTCCTACCGCATTGCTTTAGCTCATGTTTGTTTATTTATGAAATTGCTTCTAATTGACATGCCTATAGGGACGAGTTTCGTCTATTTTTGCTCAAAGGCTAATAATTAGAACCAATTCGTAAATGATTGCTCTGTTCCAATCTTATAGGCGTACCTAGAGACGTGACTTTGAGCCTCACTAAGTTTTTGTCAAAGGAATTGAAATAATTCCAACTGATGTACCTAAAGTCGTTTTAATCACAACTATAGTTCAATTAGCAATTAATTTTAACAAGGTCTAAAGCTTACATTTTAACTAGTGACGCAATTTACGTGATGTTGGTAACTACTAATTAGGTAGGTATAAAGAAGGTAAGTACGTAAATTATTGCGCCTGAATTCATGATGTAAATGACTCAGTACGACCAACTTTCACTGTGGGACTGGACATCGTAATTACGAAAAATAAACGTAGTTAAGGGTAACCATGCAACACTGGAAACACTGTGTGCCCTAAAATAGCGAAACAGAGACGCATCAGACCACGAAGAGGATAGTAGGACTAACTTGACTGTATTCCTTGAGAATTGGAAGGCATTCACACACAGTTGTGGTCGTTAGAGGAGATAGCCAAAATGATTCTAAAACATTATTTTTACCCCATTATTGTCACTATGTCAATGGAAACACAAGTGATGGGGACAGTGGGAATTACCCATAAGCATATACCGTCTTCTTTACCAACTCACCCTAAGTGTCTTGTCCCAACCTCCACTGGCGAACAGATACGGCTTCTGGGGATGACACTTGAGCGCGACCACCTGACCAAAATGCATTCTCTGCAACTTCTTCGGAATGAATTGGAGCCGCAACTTGTGCACTTTGTATGTGATTTCAGCCTGCAATGATAAACAGAGCGTAAAACTGATCAATCAACTTTGACTTATCATAAAATATGATACGAATTGTTTTCTTTTTTATCATAAATACACGTGGGCAAAAGCTAGTTCTTCCGTAAAATGTAGTTTAGATTGAAATTACAACTAAAAGTTGTTTTTTTAGGGTTCCGTAGCCAAATGGCAAAAACGGAACCCTTATAGATTCGTCATGTCTGTCTGTCTGTCCGTGTATGTCACAGCCACTTTTTGTCCAAAGTATATGAGCTATCCTGTTGAAACTTGGTAAGTAGATGTATTATGTGAACCGCATTAGGATTTTCGCACAAAAATAAAAACAAAACAAATTTTGGGGGTGCCCCCCATACTTGGAATTGAAACTCAAAAATTTTTTTTTCACCAAACACATACGTGTGGGGTATCTATGGATAGGTCTTCAAAAATGATATTGAGGTTACTAATATCATTTTTTTCTAAACTGAACAGTTTGCGCGAGAGACACTTCCAAAGTGGTAAAAAGTTGGTCCCCCCCCCCGTAACTTCTAAAATAAGAGAATGATAAAACTAAAAAAAATATATAATGTAGACCTCAACAAAAACTTCCAACGAAAATTGGTTTGGATGAGATACAGTTAGCAGTTTTTGAGATATAGTACATTTTAAAAAACCGCAAATATAACTTTGCCATTCATACAAACACTATGAAAAACAAAGTTATTTTTGTTGTTTGTGTATATTACTTACTAATCTCAAAATAATTACATCCCTAATCTATGCTTGCTACTACGGAACCCTTCATGGGCGAGTCCAACTCGCACTTGGCCGGTTTTTCAATCTAGATTTTTTCAATGTCTTGTAGATTTCTAGCATGCCATGCTAGAAATCTACAAGACATTGTACCTACCAGTAGACCAAAATAGCACAAGTCTTGGGATCTACTAAAAATACTAGGTACACAGTGGTCCCGGGTCGACGACGGCGCGTTGTGTTCCACGCGCGCCTCAAAGAGCGTCAGCCTAATGACGGGGCCCCCTCTCTAGAGGGCCACAGCCTGCCGGGGTCGCGGGACTTATCTTATTACCGTGACCCTGGAACATAAAGGGCTATTGAAGGACACCGTGGATTTTAGTCAGTACAAGTCTGACAGTCCCTCCCGCCCTGCCCGGGGAGTGAGAACTCATTTGATGATTTTACCAAAAAAAAAGGTACATAGTAGGTACACATTGAAAGCTTAACTTCCATTCGTATCATGTGTGGCGAACATTCAAATGCTTAGGTCGGAATATTCCACATTCTTTCATTTCAGCACAGCTTAACGATTCGTCTTTCCAATAACATTTAAACTCTCCGACCCAAATTTTAATGCCAAGGACATCAAAGTTATAATAAATCCAATGCAGAAATGTCAGTTTTATTACCACAGTTAAACGAGATTAAGCCGTAACCTTTTACTGGTAACATTTTATACAAAGCCGTAAGGAAAGTAACAGACTTACCCGGTATGCCACACAACGAAAATCTGGCACAGTCATTGGCCAGAATATAAATTTTGAAGCTTTAAAACCTTCATTGACCAATGAGCATTCGTTAAGTTGTCTGGCATTTCAAATCGCTAGATTAAGGCTGCTTTCCCACCAGAGATGTGCTATGCTACGTTGGTATGGATGCCTTTGATATCCACCAATCATATTCGTTGGTGCACATAGCTTAGTACTGGTGGAAACAGATTCAAATATGTTTTTTATATGGAAGGATGCGTGCTATGAATGTGTGCTATGGATGCGTGCTATGGATGCTTATCGGTCGTCACCTTCCTACTATCGATACATCGTATAGCTCGAGCTGCGCATCTTCCACGCGCAGCTACTTTGCGGCGGCGATCTTGATAGCACATCTTACTCTTAGCATCAGTATAATCATCATCATTACATAGCTTTTTTTTCATGGTAAAATCATCAAATGAGTCCTCCCACTCAGGGCAGGGTGAGAGGGACTGTCAGACTCGTACTGACTAAAATCCAAGGTGTCCTTCAACAGCCCTTTTCTGTTCCGGGGTCACGGTAATGAAATAAGTCCCGCGACCATCATTACATAGTTTAGCACCAGTGGAAACAAAAGTGCAAAAGTGGAAAGGCACCCTTAGGCTCTATATCACGCAAAACCCCTTAATTATAACAATTTGTAAGATAAACCATATCTGGCTTCGCAATTTTAAGTTATGACTGGACCGTAACACAATATCATGTAGTCTGAGTTCGCCCACGCTATGCCCGCAAGAGATAGATGGTATCCATTGTTTGAAAGATAAACTTCAATCTGGTGAATTGGTTATCGGCTAATCCATAAAGTTATTGTAGTAACTAATTCTGGTTTACGTAGGTATTCAAAAATTTTAAAAAGGTAAGTATATATACCTGTCTTGGAAAATTCAAGAAGTCTTATAGCGGCCATACACCATACTGCCTATCGTACAATCGGCATGACGCTGCCAATTTGATCAGTTAGATTTGACCGTGTGTGGGCGTGGAATCCATCAAATTGGCATGATCATGCCGATTTGATCAAATCGATTTGATCAAATCGATTTGATCAAATCGATTTCATCAAATCGGAATGATCAAACTTCAAATCGGCAGCAGTGATACCAACTTAGCAACTTTATAGCTAGATCTAGCTAATATTCGGTAGCTACTTTTTAACCGACGTAAAAAAAAGGAGGAGGTTCTCAATTCGAAACGTTTATTTTTTTGGAACGAAGTTCCTTATGGCGCGTTGCGAAAGGGGGCTAGGCGGAAAAAATTGTCACGACACTTTTTACAGTGGAGTGGAGTGGAAAAAACTGGTTCAAGCGATTTTCGACCTTATTGACATTTAAAATTTAGTTTGTTTTTTCTCACATTCGTTAGCTAACATTGCTCCTTCATTAAAATCCGGTGTTTGCATAAATGTCAATAAGGTCGAAAATCGCTTGAAGGTCGGAAAACATTTGCTTAACGATAAGCAAATGTTTTCCGACCTTCACTTGTATTACCAACTGATTCCCACCAGTGGGATAGACCGGTAAAAAAACAAGTCGGTAAAACAGTAGCTAAAAAGTTAAGCCACAACTTTTATAAAATTGTAGCTGTCGGTCACCGAATAATAGCTAGATCTAGCTATAAAGTTGCTAAGCTGGCATCACTGCTGCCGATTTGAAGTTTG
Source organism: Agrotis exclamationis (assembly GCA_950005045.1). NCBI lineage: Eukaryota > Metazoa > Arthropoda > Insecta > Lepidoptera > Noctuidae > Agrotis > Agrotis exclamationis. The sequence goes on along the minus strand of OX465423.1, from coordinate 7,770,591 downwards.
ATCAAATCGATCGTCATGCCGATTGGACGATAGGCAGTATGGTGTATGGTGTATATGGACGAACTGCCAATTTGATCAAATCGATCGTCATGCCGATTGTACGATAGGCAGTATGGTGTATGGCCGCTATTAAACGAGGCAAGGTATTAGGAGAGAAAATCTTACCCTATTCTTTATTCAATTTCTTGAAGATTTTCGAAATACTCGAGTAGAATTACATATAAATAGAATAAATTTTACTTTACCTAAATAACAATAAAAATACCAACAGATCGTTTTTCGCTTTCAGAATATTTTTCTTTGCGGCGAAAGTAAATAAACGCCTCAAAACGTAATAAAATATCCAATGAACATAAATTTACTAAAACACACAAAAGAAAATGTTTAAATCACTCCGCAAGACATATATTATATTATGTGCTGTTAATGTATTGGACTATGCATATTAAATATATTTTTGAGCCTACCTTATGTAGGTATGCTTTAATATATGGCTGGCATGTATATTACATTGAAATAGCTAAAATTAAAAAATGGATTTAAAAAAAAAACTGATTTATTCTTATTTTGTTTAAAATAATGTTGCCAAAATTTGAGATATGAGGGGCTAAAGAATGCAATTTGTAAACGTAGTGTATTATGCATAATGGATTAAGTATAAAGAATATTTTATAAACTGAGGAAACATACAAAATCATTTGTTTTCCTGAGCTTTTGGTTCCCACATTTTGTACGACTTCCTTTATGTTATGCAAATATGCCTTTTTTGGCGTTATAAAAACTTCAAACTGGTCCTCCCACCCAGGGTGGAGCGGGAGTGACTATTAGGCTGCTTTTCCGCCAGAGATATGCTATGCTACGTGGCTGTGGAGGCGTTTGATATCCACCAAACATATTTATTGGTTTACGTAGCACAGCACTGCACTGGTGGAAACGGATTCAACTAAGATGTGTTTTTTTGTATGGAAGGATGCGTCCTATGGCTGTGTGCTATGAATGCGTGCTATGGATGCGTGCTATGGAGGCGTGCTATGGGTCGTCTTCCCTACTATCGATACATCGCATAGCTCGAGCTGCGCATCTTCATAGCACAGCTACATAGCGCGTAGCATCAGTGGAAACGGTCACACAGTTTCGTAGCTCAGCTTTTACATCCTCGCAGCAAAGTTACATAATTATACTCGTCGCACTTCTCTGATAGAAAGGCACCCTTAGACTCGTACAGACTAAAACCGACGGTGATCCTTCAATAGCTCTTTACGTTTCAGAGTCACCCCGGTTAAAAATAAGCCTGGAATGAACTCGTCAAATAAGAACTCATATAAATTGGAAATCGATTGATAAATTGCTATAATTTTATCAACGTACCTCCTGTGTTTCCATGTCATAGATCTTGATTGATGTGTCGCCATATCCAACTGCTAGTTTTGCCGAGTCCGCAGTTAAACCCAATGAAAGTGCCGGGACACGTTCTGATAAGTAAATAATTTTTACTTTAAAGTAGGGAAGTGGTAAAATAAGGGATTTTGTTGTACTTTCTTTCTTCTTTTATCTTTGAGGATGTGGCCACCCTCTGGTGTTAGCCGCCTCTGATAACCCCATAAGCCTCTGACATGGACTTACAAATATCTATACTAATAATTATAAAGCTGAAGTTGGTTTGTTTGGTTGAAATCTTTTTGTGTTGGATACTTTATTTATCGTGGAAGGGTAATAAAGGCTAACATCACGTTACGAATAATAGGAGTAGAGCAGCGGGGTTAAGACCTGGGAACAGCTAGCTGTTTGTTATTAGTTCAGAAGTGTCTACTGTCTGAATTTTTGTAGCAGGAATGCCGGTTTCCACACGATGTTTTCCTTCACTGTTGTGATCAGTTATGATGACATAAACAAAGTAATGCGCTTGGCTGCGTTACAACTCACGGTATACGAGTACCTACCTAGTAAGTCAGGGTCGTACATACTGCTCTATACTTCTACTGACTGGATCTTAACGTTAAATTACTTAAATATATGAAAACTAACGGGAAACAAACGGTGTAGAATACAAAGAAATCCCAGGACTTCCAAAGAACTGCGTGTTGAGGCTTTCCAGCATTGGGTCAGCTCTGATGCAATACGCCGGAGGGTCTGTGACGGACGTATCTAGCTTCACAAATAAATGGACAACGTTAATCGATAGGAAAGACAACCAATTTGAGTTGATAGTAGGTCCACCCTTAAGATGGAGCTTTGAAACCAGCGATGTTGTGTTGGCGGTTGGCTTTTAACAGCACTATTTTGTTGCAAGTTCCTACTTTTTCAAGAAAATCATTTATCGAATTCATTATTTCGTGAACTGTGTGAAAAGTATAGGCTTAACATGCTGGAACAGCCTAGTTTTTACGCAATCGGCAACCTATGGTAAAGAACTGGAAAACTTCCATAAAAGCGTATTCAGCTCAGCTCAATTTCCTAAAAAAACAAGTTTAGGCCCTATGTAATCGGGCTCAAAATCGTTGTAAATAAGATGTAAGTAGTACCGGCACGGCGGCACCTGTTTCTAGAAAAGCACCCACCTACTAATTATCCTGCATATACATAATAACATCAATTCAAATATCATCGTTTATGAACAAACCTCAGTATGGTAAGTATCTATATGTTATCAAATACATCGGTTTTTCAAACAAACGTGTTTATTTTAATATAATTTGTACGAAATTTACCTACACACACTTAAACCGCTCACGCATACAAATAACTGTAGCTTAGATTTGGTTACAAATTAAATCAACCATCCGTACATAAGTGACGTGAGACAGCAATTCACCGCATCGCTTGTTTCAAAGCCTCGCAGGAACAATTTCTGTTGAAAGGCTATCTACACACAAACCGCTAGGCCGTTAATACCTATGGGAATGTAGGATAACATTTTAATCTTCGATATTCCCAGTTGTTATTTGCTACGGAAATGAATACACGCGCTTTGTACTCCAATAAATAATTCTATTTCATGAATTGAATCCGCACAGGAATTCCGCGTGAACAATATGAGTATTGAATTGTATAGATACCTGGTTGATAATAAATGGGTTGAATTCGTTGTTTCGCTGAGTTATTCATAGGTGTTATTGTAAAAACATGTTTTAGACATGACGTTAAAATGTGTGTGTTGTTTGTAGGTAGAAAATGTAGCTTAACCATAATTTCTGGTATCATTTCAATCATTATAATTATCATATCATCAAATCAAGAAATGGTTGAATCTTCAACCATTTGCAGCGCCCAAAGTTGAAACTACGAGTATACCTATATACTGATATATGTTTGCTTTTATAGATTTTAAACTACTTTTTTCTAGAAGATAAAGCTGTAAACCTAAATAATAGCATAACTGAACTGATGTGAAGCGGAGTGAGTGCAGCTAACTTCCAAAAAAAAAATGCAGACAATTGGAAGCTTCGATTTTGTATAAAATCTCTGTCACATCCAACCTTGTGATTTGTCGTTTTTTGGTTAGTGTTTCGCGACAGAGATAGCGCTCTACAAAACTGAAACTAACCGAATACCTCAGTATCTCTTTATTAAAGGCGGAATATCTACCCTCAAATCAAACAGAACCCCGTATCAAATACCTATTCAAGATTCTGATTTAACATACGTGTGGGATCTCAATCCGATACACGGCTCCGTCCATGCAGGCCGCATAGCAGATGTTTGGTTCAGTCCGGCTATACTCCAGAGCATGCACGGGTTTCGGTGGGAACTGAATGTTTCGTAACGTGGCAAGGACCACGCCTGTACTACCATGACGCATCTGGAATAATAAAAATATTTCGTTTAAGAATTTTAAGAAAACGTGTTAGGACATAGATTAGTCTCAAACTGGTAACCTCTCCGACTGTAGAGTTGTAGATCATGGATTCGAATCAAATGAGGCACATTAGAGCAGTGATGATGAAATAAATTAATAGTTATTTGTGCAACAAGAGAGCAAAGTCATTTTTTGCTGCGAGTGCTGATTTTGAATCCTGAGTGTGGCGAGGGATTCAAAGGCACGAGATGCAAAAAACTTTGCTCTAGTGTAACACACATAAATTTTCACTTCAGCAGCGAGAACACTTTAGGAGATAAAACAATAAACAGGAATAGATTGAAATAACTATTAACTTATTCAACTCTTTACGCCAGCCACGAAATTTAGTTCCCGCTCTTTTTTTTTAAATTAAGGCGTGTTCGGAAATTAAATATTTACGTAACATTATTGAAACTAGAAATAAATATTTACAGGTTAAATATCAGTTTTATTTGCAGTAAATACTTATTTTCGTTTAAATACTACGTATACATATAAGTAAAAATTCAATAAATTACACTAAGACATAATATTATCTTTTTGCAAAATTTCTTTAGTTAAAAAAAAAAAAAAAAAAAAAAAACCGAGCGTGTTTGTCTTTGAGGTCGAATTAAAAAACGGAATTTCGAAAGGGCTGGTCTTTGTCCCTCTCTCTTTCTAATAGCGGGAAAGAGATGGAGTGTAAATGTTTCGAATTGTATGACTAACCCAAGGCTGAATAAGATATTCGCGGCCTTCTCAAAACAAAAATTAAAAGTTACTTTGTCTCACTCAGTGAGCAAAATCGCATTTTGCTCACTGATTTCAGGCAGCAAAACCTACATGTTTGAGCTACTGAAGTGAAAACGTAATTTATTTCATCATCACTGCTCTCAAAACGGCGAAGGAAAACATTGTTACGAAACTGGGACGACATAGGACCGAAAATTGAAACATGTTTCTGATATCTACCAACAGCTGGCACTGGGACTTAAGGAATTGCTTTTCAAATAATAATATATTTAGGTCAAAATAATTAACTCTTTGTAGCTATCTTTGAATAAGCCACATAATGCTATAATATACCTAGGCACATCGTAACCGTAAGTAATACGACGACACTAATTCATGTACAGTCACGAGCGGTAATATGAATACACTTAGCTTAGCAGAATAAAAAAGCGATCTTCTCTTTTGCGTTTTAATGATCCTTCTATTTTGGAAGCCATGCTATTACGAAATGAGTCTTATTTCAAAGTAGAAACCAGTATTTCACGAGAAAATCGCGTTTGAATTTTATTAAGTGTGTACATCTTATTGCTCGTGACTGTACCTGTTGAAAAGTCTACCGGATCGAGGAGATAGATTGTTACTTTTAGATAGCTTACAATATCATCCTTTATTATATTAACTTGAAAGCTCCAGTACTGTTTTTAGAGCTAAAACAATTACCTAAGCTCACCTCGATACTGCCTGAGGCATGGCCGACAATAATATGATATCCATTTGGTGAGAATTGCATAGAAGTTATAGCACCCTTTTCAGCGGCGTACCATCGGTGTTGCAAAAATTTGTTAGGAGTATTATCCAGGTACTTCTCTTTATTTTCCTTTACCCAAGGAAACACTCTTTCTCTAACTTTCTGCCGATAGAACATGGGATACCATATTTTCGGATGTGATTCATTCCGATAATATTCTTTGATATTCTTTGCGTACTCCTGAAGAACCTCTTTTAGTTCAGGAATTGGCGTTTCGGGCGTGGCCATCTTGATTATCGACTAAGTAATTGAAAGTCTTTTGACATAGTTTCAAAACCCAATCAACTTATATGTAAGACCGCCCGTTGTGTCACCCTATATTTACCCGACTACGGCGAAGCAAAAAGGAGGGTTATATAAGATATTGTTAATTGGATGTATCTGTAATTTGTATGGTGTACCTACAAAATGAAGAGTACCTATTCTATTCTAGTTGTTTCGGTACCTTAATAGGTACGGTAGGTACGGTCTTTTTTTTTTTTTTTTTTTAGCGTGGTAAAATCATCAAATGAGTCCTCCCACCCCGGGCAGGGCGGGAGGGACTGTCAGACTTGTACTGACTAAAATCCACGGTGTCCTTCAATAGCCTTTTATGTTCCGGGGTCACAGTAATGAGATAAGCCCCGGCAGGCTTTGGCCCTCTTGGGCGGGGCCCCGTCATCGTGCTGACGCTCTTTGAGGCGCGCGTGGAACACAACGCGCCGTCGACCCGGGCATGGTCCATGTCCGGGCGGCGAGTTGCCCTTTACTCGCCGCCCGCATGCCCGCGCCTACGGTGGCCGGAGATCGTCTTGCGACGTCCGACGCCGTGGGCGTCTACCATTGCGGGTGGGGCGGAGGGAGGACGCTGTCCTCTCTCTCTCACGGCCCGCCTCCTCCTTAACGAGCATTACTGCTTCGCAGAAGGAGGCGACCGCTTCCCACTCCGTCTCGCCCCGCAGCATGGCCTCGACCAATGCCGGGCGCGAGAGGTCTCCGCCTATCGCTGCCGTGAGGACACGGCGGTGCTCTGCCCAAGCGGGGCAGTCTTGCATCGTATGCTCTACTGTGTCCTCCGGGCGATCTTCGCAATGGTGACACCCCGGCGTTTCTTCCTTCCCCATCCGACACAGGTACCTCCCGAAACATCCGTGTCCGGTGAGGACCTGCGTCATCCGATAGGTCAGGACGCCGTGACGCCTTTCCAGCCACTCCTCAAAGAGGGGTCTTACCGCCGCGATTGCGGCGTGCCCGACGGTAGGTACGGTCTGCCTAATTTTATATTTATTTCCTCAGAAATCTAAATGCACACTCTATATCCCAATGACAGTTTGGTGAACTTGGGGATAGAATCCACGATTATCCAGTCGCGCTTGTAGCCACAACTTACTTACTTTCTATGGTAGGCACACCTATAATTTTCTAACTAAGAATGTGCTAAGAAGTAGGTTGAATAGATTGTACCTTTTCTTGTTTACGACATACCTGAATCAAGCCAGATGAATGTCCTACGATGATATGTTCTCCATCAGCTGAATAAACCATAGAAGAGATAAAGCCATACTCTGCCAAATAATGTACCTTCACTAAAGTTTTATTATCAGTGTGATCAAGAAATCTTTCAGCATTATCTTTTAACCAAGGTATTTGACCAGCACTTATCCGTTTCTCAGCAAATGACTTAAATTGATTCTTTATACATAATTCTTCACGCTTCAGGCACTCTTGTAATCGTTCTCTAAATTCCTGGACGAAGACCGTAATGTCGGACATACTGGCAGATAAATTAAAGCGACTGTAGGTTGATACATCGTAGGAGGAAACGCCTTGCAAGTTCATCGACATTTTGATTGCTGTGCGTTTGTAAAATTCAGTAAAAATCTGATCTTGCGGTCTTCTGTAGCTTACGCAATACTGTCTTCGTTAAGACACTATTTTCATAAAGGTTCTGTGTTTTATTCTGTTACAATATTTTAAATTATAAATTAATTGATGAATCGAGTCACAAAGAGAAATATAATCTCATAATATAATAGACGCTAAACCGTCAAAATTATTTTTATAGTTATGACAGAGAGAAGGTTTTGAGCTAACCAAGTTTTTAATATTATTCGGCTATCACACCCTTGATTGGTTTCAGTGTCAGTACCTACCAAAATACTAAAGGTAAGAGGCAGTTCCCATATAACCCACAAGCAAATTAAGTAATTGCCTAAAACCGGATCAAATGGAACCGGGTCCTCATCGCCATAATAATTTAAGTTAAAAAAAAAAAACAGAATCTACTTCATCGTGAATAGGTGATTTTTTTTCGTGGTAAAATCATCAAATGAGTCCTCCTCCCACCCTACTGTCAGACTTGTACTGACTGACTAAAATCCACGGTGTCCTTCAATAGCCCTTTACGTTCCGGGGTCACGATATTCGTTAGTCCCGCGACGCCGGCAGTCTTTGCCCCTCTAAGTCATTGTGCTGACCAAGTCCAAGTCCTGTCATTGTGCTGACCAAGTGCTGACACTCTTTGAGACGCGCGTGGAACACAACGCGCCGTCGACCAGGGCGTGGTCCATGGTCGGACAGCGAGTCGCCCCCCGACCATCCCGGCCACCGCCGCCGGCCGGAGATTGTCTTGCTACGCCTGTCGCCGCGAGCGTCTACCACTGCGGCTAGGCTGTGAGGTGGACGCTGTCCTCTCCCTCACGCGTCCCGCCTGCTCCTTCGCTAGCATGACTGCTTCGCAGAAGGCATCCCGCTCCGTCTCGCCCCGTAGCTTGGCCTCAACCAGTGCCGGACGAGGCTTGGATTGCTAGGCCTAGGGCAATCAGATGAGGTGAGGGCAGGCGCCCTGCGTCCTGGTTTTGCGGGGCTGCTAACCATCACGGTCAGCTGCCCCGTTACGGCGGCCAAAAAGATCCAGGAGGGCCGAAGGCTCCTGGTTGGTTGGGTGTCTGCGCAGGTGAAGATCCTGGAACCCAGACCCCTGAGGTGTTACCGCTGCCAAGTGGGCAACCACGCGGCATGCGTCTGCACCTCAGAGGTGGACCGCAGCGACGACTGCATCCGCTGCGGTCAGCCCGGTCACAGGGCCGGCTCGTGCTCTGCCCCGCCTCACTGCTTCGCATGTGAGGCGGCCGGCAAGCCGGCCGATCACCGGGCTGGGGGCAAGTCCTGCGCCCCACCCACCAAGGCCAGGCGCAGAGGTAGGCCCTCTGCCACCGCCGTCACCGTCGCCGCCACCGCCACCGCCGCCGCCACTCCCGCTGCCGCCGCCGTGGCTACGCCCTCGCAGGGGGCCCTGGAGGAGGCTGCAATGGATTCAGATTAATGTCTCCATTGCGCTTCCTCCAGGCGAACATCAACCACTGCGCCGCTGCTCAGGATCTTTTGCTCCAGAGCATGGCGCAGTGGTTGATCAACGTCGCCGTGGTCGCCGAGCCGTACTTTGTCGTGCCCAGAAATGACTGGGTAGCGAACCTGGACGGCTCGGTGACCCTAATTTCGTCGGCCGCCGCCGGTACCCCGCCCCTCGATTGTGTCAAGAGAGGGCGCGGGATCGCCGCAGCCCGGTTCGGGGAGATCGCCGTGGTAGGCGTTTATTTCTCCCCGAGCCGAACTCTCGCCGAGTTCGAAGACTCCCTGTTGGAGCTGGGTGACGTCGTCGTCGCATTCGGTTCTCTCCCCGTGCTCGTCCTCGGGGACTTCAACGCCAAGAATGTGGCTTGGGGTTCCCGGTACACGGACGTTGCGCGGGGCCGAAGGCTCGAGCACTGGGCCCTGTCACAGGGCTTGGTCATTGAGAACCGGGGTTCTGTCCCCACGTGCGTGCGGTGGACGGGCGAGTCGGTGGTGGACGTCACGTTCGCCAGCGCCGCCCTGTCGCCACGCGTCACTGACTGGCGCGTTGTGGAGGAGGTGGAGACTTACTTGGACCACCGGTATATCCGGTTTGACGTCTCCGCCCAGACCCCAGACGCGCCGGTCCGACGGAACCCAAGTGGTCCGCGATGGGCGCTGAAACAGCTGGACCGGGAGCTTTTCCTGGAAGCCTCGATCGTGCAGGCCTGGGTGTCACCACCGGACAGGCCTGCCGACATAAACGACGAGGCGGAGTGGCTCCGGGAGGCCATGTCGGAGATCTGCGACATGGCCATGCCCCGGGTCCGGCAAACACGCGCCCGGCGTCAGCTGTACTGGTGGTCGCGCGAGCTTGCATCGCTGCGCGAGGCGTGCGTTGCCGCGCGACGCCGGTACTCCAGATTCCGCAGGCGCCGCACCCGACCTCCGGATGCGGCCGCCGTGGAGGCGGAGCTGCACGAGGGCTACAGGGCAGCGAAGACCACCCTCCGCGACGAGATCTTGCGGGCCAAGGAACAGGCCCGCAGGGAGATGCTGGAGACTCTGGACAGGGACCCATGGGGCTGGCCGTACAGGTGGGTGCGCGGAAAACTCCGCCCCTGGGCCCCCCCGTTGACGCAGAGTCTCCAGCCTCAGTTCGTGGAGGACGTGGTGAGCGCCCTGTTCCCTTCGCGAGGCGAGCATACTCCCCCGCCAATGGCGGCTCCGCCTCGGACGGAGTCTGACAGTGAGGACGAAGCTGACGCAAACGCGGACCACAACGACGACGACGACAACGAAGTTCCAGAGGTGACCGAGGTAGACATGAGAGTGGCGGTACAACGGCTCAAGGCCAAAAATACCGCCCCAGGACCCGACGGCCTGCCAGGGAAAGCCTGGGTCCTGGCCAATGGGACTCTCGGTCCTCGACTGGGGGGGCTCTTTAGCGCATGCTTGGAGAGGGGCCAGTTTCCGCTTCGTTGGAAGACGGGGAAGCTGGTCCTCATTCAGAAGCCCGGGCGCCCTGCGGACTCTCCGTCCGCATTCCGGCCCATCGTGCTGCTCGACGAGGTGGGCAAGCTCTTTGAGAGAGTAATTGCAGACCGCCTCGTCGGGCACCAAAATCGGGTGGGCCCGAACCTAGCGGAGAGCCAGTTTGGCTTCCGCAGGGGGCGCTCGACGGTGGACGCCATCATGCGCGTGAGGGCCCTCACGACGGGGGAAGCAGTGGCCCGGGGCAGGGTCGTCGTGGCGGTGTCATTAGACATCACCAACGCCTTCAACACCCTGCCCTGGAGTTGCATTAGGGAGGCACTCCGGTATCACCGAGTGCCCCCCTACCTCCGTCGAATAGTCGAGGACTATCTGACGGACAGAGCCGTCGTCTACCCCGGTCACCGGGGAGAGTGGAACCGGCGAGAGATGTCGTGCGGTGTCCCACAGGGTTCGGTCTTGGGGCCGCACCTGTGGGACATCGGCTTCGACTGGGTGCTGCGCGGCGACCTCCCTCTAGACGTCAGCGTAATTTTTTGTTACGCTGACGACACGCTCGTCCTGGCGGAGGGAGTGTCGCACCAGGCGGCGGCCGACCTGGCGACGCGAGCGGTTGCGACAGTCGTTGGAAGGATCCGGCAGTTGGGACTCGAGGTGGCGCTGCACAAGACAGAGGCCATGTGCTTTCATGGTCATCTGAACGCGCCATCGACAGAGTCCCATATAACGGTGGGGGGGGTTCACATCGGCGTCGGGGGTACGATGAAGTACCTGGGACTCGTCCTCGACAGCCGATGGAACTTCGGGGAACACTTCCTGCGTTTGGCCCCAAGGCTGAACCGGGCATCAGCCGCCCTCGGGCGACTCCTGCCCAATATCGGCGGGCCAAACGCCCCCTGCCGGAGGCTGCACGCCGGTGTCGTGCGGTCCATGGCCCTCTACGGGGCCCCCGTGTTGGCCCTGAGCATGCGGACGCGACCGGCAAAGCTGGTCGCATGCCAGAGGGCCATGGCTATCCGAATGATCCGAGGATACCGCACGATCGCCGGCGAATCGGCCAACCTTCTTGCCGGATCGCTGCCCTGGGATCTGGAGGCGACTGCCCTCCAGCGCGCCTATGAGTGGCGCGTGGAGGCGCAGCGTCGGGGTGTATCCCCGATGCCTCGAGAAGTCGAGGCGCGGCGGGAAGAGCTCCGGCGCGATCTCAGGGCAGTTTGGAGAGAACGACTGTCGCAACCGAGGTACGGGCACGCCGCAATCGCGGCTGTAAGACCCCTCTTTGAGGAGTGGCTGGATAGGTCCCACGGCGACCTCACCTACCGCATGACGCAGGTCCTCACCGGACATGGATGCTTCGGGAGGTACCTGTGTCGGATAAAGAAGGAGGAAACGCCCGGGTGTCACCACTGCGAGGACCGCCCGGAGGACACGGTGGAGCATACGGTGCAGGACTGCCCCGCTTGGGCAGAGCACCGCCGTGTCCTCTCGACGGCGATAGGCGGAGACCTCTCGCGCCCGGCATTGGTCGAGGCCATGCTGCGGGGCGAGACGGAGTGGGAAGCGGTCGCCTCCTTCTGCGAAGCAGTCATGCTCGCGAAGGAGGAGGCGGGCCGCGCGAGGGAGAGGACAGCGTCCTCCCTCAGCCGCAGTGGTAGACGCCCACGGCGACGGATGTCGCGGGACGATCTCCGGCCACCGTAGGCGCGGGCATGCGGGCGGCGAGTAAAGGGCAACTCGCTGACTGACCATGGACCATGCCCGGGTCGACGGCGCGTTGTGTTCCACGCGCGCCTCAAAGAGCGTCAGCACAATGACGGGGCCTTTAGAGGGCCACAGCCTTGCCGGGGTCGCGGGACATACGTATACCGCGACTCCGGTACGCAAAAGGGCTACCGAAGGACACCGTGGATTTTAGTCAGTACAAGTCTGACAGTCCCTCCCGCCCTGCCCGGGGCTGGGAGGACTCATTTGATGATTTTACCACGAAAAAAAAAAAAAAAAAAGGCCTAGGGCAAGGGTCACCAATTAGTTTCGCTCAGGGTCCGTCTTAAGAAAAGAAACGAAACCGGCGCGGTGGCGGTCCGCAAAAAAAAAAATTGCAAAAAATCTTTTTCAAAAAAAAATTAAACCGTCTTCAAAAACAACCAAAATAACCTATAAAATAACTTTTTAAAACAAAGAAGAGAAAGAAGAGCAAACCCATTTCACATAAGAAAAAAAAAATTCTTTCAAAAGTCGGTGACTTTGTTTTTTATTTCATTGACATTTTTGCCACCGACTTTCGAAAGAAAAGTTATTTTATAGGTTATTTTAAACTTTTTTGTGGTTGTTTTTGAAGTCGGTTTAATTTTTTTTTTGAAAAAGTTTTCATTTTATCCTTTTTAGTTTCAATATGCAATCCAAATCCTTGTCAAATACATAATTTTCTTAAATGTGCACTAGAATTTTGTAATCGTAGCACCGGTAATAACATCGCCCACGTAATAAATAATAATAATAATATTCCACAACTCTCACACAACGCCATCTAGTCCCAAGCTAAGCAGAGCTTGTGTTATGGGTGCTAGACAATTACGGATGCACTATATATTTCTAAATACATACATATTATAGATAAATTACACCCAGATACAGAACAAATGATCGTGCTCATCACACAAACATTTGTCCTGGGTGGGAATCGAACCCACGACTTCCGGCATAGCAGTCAGGGTCACTAACCACTAGACCAACAGGCCTGTCGGTACACAGTGAGCTAAAAATAAAAACTACTGAACCAAATTAAATGAAAAATTTATGGAACCAAATGGCAGGTATACTGCATCGAACAAAAAAAAGAATCATCGAAATCGGACCAGAAACCTCGGAGTTCTCGGTGTACCTACTACACTGTTAATACATTTTAGGTTTTTCTTGATTTTTCAAAAAACCGCTAGGCCGATTTGGATCGGGCACGCCGCAATCGCGGCGGTAAGACCCCTCTTTGAGGAGTGGCTGGAAAGACGTCACGGCGTCCTGACTTACCGCATGACGCAGGTCCTCACCGGACACGGAAGTTTCGGGAGGTTCCTGTGTCTGATAAGGAGGGAAGAGACGCCCGGGTGTCACCACTGCGAAGATCGCCCGGAGGACACGGTGGAGCATACGGTGCAGGACTGCCCCGCTTGGGCAGAGCACCGCCGTGTCCTCTCGGCGGCGATAGGCGGAGACCTCTCGCGCCCGGCATTGGTCGAGGCCATGCTGCGGGGCGAGACGGAGTGGGAAGCGGTCGCCTCCTTCTGCGAAGCAGTTATGCTCGTGAAGGAGGAGGCGAGCCGCGAGAGAGAGAGGACAGCGTCCTCCCTCCGCCCCAGCCGCAGTGGTAGACGCCCACGGCGTCGGACGTCGCGGGACGATTTCCGGCCACCGTAGGCGCGGGCATGCGGGCGGCGAGTAAAGGGCAACTCGCCACCCGACCATGGACCATGCCCGGGTCGACGGCGCGTTGTGTTCCACGCGCGCCTCAAGGAGTGTCAGCATGATGACGGGGCCCCCCTCTAGAGGGCCAAAGCCTGCCGGGGTTGCGGGACTTATCTCATTACCGTGACCCCGGGACATAACGGGCTATTGAAGGACACCGTGGATTTTAGTCAGTACAAGTCTGACAGTCCCTCCCGCCCTGCCCGGGCTGGGAGGACTCATTTGATGATTGTACCACGAAAAAAAAAAAAAAAAAAAAAAAAGGCCGATTTGGATAAAATTTTCTTGGGACCATTTGGGAAGTAAGTACCCTTCCAACAATAAAATAATTCATCAAATCGGTTGGCAAGCGACGAAGTTATGCCCGAACAAACATAAAAAAGATGGGAACACCCAAATACTCCGAAATATTTTATTCCGAATTTCGGTATTCCGATTTTCAAAACTCCGAATATCATAATACCTAAAAATTACAATATCTATTATTAAGAATCACGAAATTTATTTAACCGAAAGTCGTATATCCGATTTCTTAGTTTTCCAATTTTCACATATTCGAAAAATGCAATGCTCGATGAATTCTCATTCCGAAAAACGAAATTCCGATTTTCAATATTCCGAATAAACTGATTTTTTCGGAATATTGAAAATCGGAATTTTGTTTCTCATTCTACAAAGTCAGTGCTAGAAACGAATTGCTGCAAAACCGGCTTCACGTAGTTTTGTCTACCGTACTCTTAGAGAGTTATTTAAGCCTGTGTAGGCGCGGAGTGGTGAGGCGTATCCTCTGGACTTTGACTGTTTGCCTTCAGGATTGTTATTGTTATTAGGAGAACTTAGGATCCATGAGCGAGCGAAGCGAGCTCGGGACTTGGGGCACCACGACTCGGACAGGTTAGGTTCGAAGGGGATGGCGGGGTCTGAAAGATCCCGCCATCCCCTTCGTGTTAGGTTACTTTAAACCTTGCTCACAAAAATAGGAGCCCCGCGAAGCGGGGCTCCGTCGATCTACCTTGGTAGGTGGTAGTCAACAAATTGACCAAGGATGCAAGAGCGAGCGAAGCGAGCTCGGGACTGGGGGCACCCCGACTCGGACAGGTTAGGTAGTGTTAGGTTACTTTAAACCTTGCTCACAGAAATAGGAGCCCCGCGAAGCGGGGCTCCGTCGATCTACCTTGCCTTGGTATGTGGTAGTCAACAAATTGACCAAGGATGCAAGAGCGAGCGAAGCGAGCTCGGGACTGGGGGCACCCCGACTCGGACAGGTTAGGTTCGAAGGGGATGGCGGGGTCTGAAAGACCCCGCCATCCCCTTCGTGTTAGGTTACTTTAAACCTTGCTCACAGAAATAGGAGCCCCGCGAAGCGGGGCTCCGTCGATCTACCTTGGTAGGTGGTAGTCAACAAATTGACCAAGGATGCAAGAGCGAGCGAAGCGAGCTCGGGACTGGGGGCACCCCGACTCGGACAGGTTAGGTAGTGTTAGGTTACTTTAAACCTTGCTCACAGAAATAGGAGCCCCGCGAAGCGGGGCTCCGTCGATCTACCTTGCCTTGGTATGTGGTAGTCAACAAATTGACCAAGGATGCAAGAGCGAGCGAAGCGAGCTCGGGACTGGGGGCACCCCGACTCGGACAGGTTAGGTTCAAAGGGGATGGCGGGGTCTGAAAGACCCCGCCATCCCCTTCGTGTTAGGTTACTTTAAACCTTGCTCACAGAAATAGGAGCCCCGCGAAGCGGGGCTCCTTCGATCTACCTTGGTAGGTGGTAGTCAACAAATTGACCAAGGATGCAAGAGCGAGCGAAGCGAGCTCTGGACTGTGGGCACCCCGACTCTGACAGGTTAGGTTCGAAGGGGATGGCGGGGTCTGGGGGGATGGTAGGTTACTTTGAACCTTGCTCACAGAAATAGGAGCCCCGCGAAGCGGGGCTCCGTCGATCTACCTTGGTAGGTGGTAGTTAACAAATTGATCAAGGATGTAAGAGCGAGTGAAGCGAGCTCGGGATTGGGGACACCCCGACTCGGACAGGTTAGGTTCGAGTTAGGTTAAGCTAACAGAAATAGGAGCCCCGCAAAGCGGGGCTCCGCTGAACCACCTTAGTGGTAATATAACTCAGGAATTCAGGATGCGATAGCGAGCAAGTTGTGTCTTGGGGCACCCCGACTCTGACAGCTTTCGTTCTTCTCACAGGGATTTTTTGTAATATTATGAATGAAAATACGTAACTCAAAAATAAATTATTTTAATTACTCAAAAAAAAAATTATAAAAGGAATTATTATCATTGAAAATAATGTATTCTTATTCAAAAGAAATTCTTTTATTGAAAAGTTAAGAGGCATTTTGACAAGGCGTTTTAAAAGCATACTTTTCTCTGATAAGCGATTAAATTTTCGGAATTCTAATTATTCGGAATTTTAATAATCGGAATTTTAACCATCGGAATTCGTGTTTTTGATGTTTCGGAAAATTATTAATTCGGAATTTTTGATATTCGGTCTATTGAAACTCGGTATTTTGAAAATAGTAATTATAAGTGTTAGGAATATTGAAATTTCGGAATTATGAAAATAGGAATAATGATCAATCGGAGTTGTTATATTAGGAATTTTGAACCATTCGGAATTATGAAAATCGGTATTTTGAAATTCGTATTTATGAATTTCGGAATTAAGTTTTTCGTATTATCGTAGTGTACCCAAAAAAGATACTTGTGGCACTCGGAGACTGCCGCAGTGAAGCTATTGCATAACATTTTATTTTTATTTTAAAAGAATAAAATCGCCTACCTCGTATATTTAACGAGAATAAATATAAATTATTTTTCACACCACCTGCTCGAAAATGTCAAATTATATGTCAAGCAACTTTAACCTAAAGTGAGTCATTAGTGGCCGAGGGCACAGCCGGTCAATAATGTTGTACTGGATTTCATTATTACCCGCTGGTCAATAATGTGATTTGAATTTGGAATATGTTTATAAACAATAAACACCCTTTGGTGCCAGAAAGATTTTTTTTAATTTTCTTTTCCCTTTTGGGAAGACAAAGGGATCTATCTAGCCCATGCAGCCTAGATTTTTTTTTTGGTTCTTTTCGTCCCTCTTTGGGGCAGGCAAAGGGAGCTGAGCCCATACAGCCAAGTCTGATTTAGTGTGCCAGAAAGAGGAAAGCTATTCTCGAAACCCTTACTACGCGTGGATGATATTCTCGATTTCCTAAAAAATCATAACGATTGCTTCTTCATATCGTTGCCATGTTTTCGAAGACATAATATTGTAAGAATAATTAGATAACTACCTACGAACCATTTTTTAAAAGGAATGAAATAACATTAAAACTGGCATTAATAATAACAAATACCGTACCGCGCCGTAATACCGTAGGTAATAGTAATTGGCTGTAACATTAGTTAATTTATTTTAAATAAACTGCACTAAGATTGCTGTGAATTTTGTAAATAAATAAATAAATAATAAAACCTATCTATAATATAGTCGATTTATCACATTTTATCAAAAATACTCTATTTTCACGAGCGTCTCCAATGACGTTCTAAATTCAAAATGCATACAGCCAATCATCCAAAACCATTCTACCAGCCCTGTATAAAACTTAGTTTACACAAACGCCACATCCATGAGAGTGATATCATTAGGACAAACACGACAAAACCATAGAAGATACTTTTTTTTTTCGAAAATCGAATTGATCGTGTCTTGTCTTGTCTTTGTTTTTCGTACTATGGCTATTATTTTCTCACAGTAGGTGTAAAAAGTAGAGTATCCTCCTCTGGGCTAAAGGTGTATTTGCCTTGGGCTAGCTTGAATCCCTCGCTGCATTCAGGATTCTTGTATTAACTCCCTCGCTTCGCTCGTGAGTTAAATCCCGAATCCTTCATTGCGCTCGAGATTCAATATGACGCCCGTGACATAAGACACAACTTTAGCCCCTCGGTGCATAATCTACTATAAAATGTTTGTGGTGCACTACTTTAATAAAGAACTTCTTTGTTGTAGGAGAATTTTATAAGTAGGTTTCATTGTGAAAACTCCTTTTGTAGCTGGCCGTTTAGAATTAGTAAGAAAAAGTCGAAAAAGTACTCGTAAATTGTTTTTATGACGGATATTTATAAAACTGCCGAAGTCTCCCGAACTGAAACGATGTTAGACGATGTGTGGTTAGGTTTTTTCGTTAAGTTTTTTGAATTTTTTGATTCGGTCGTCGCGCCGAGCTGCGCTCAGAGCCCGCGATAAAAGCTATCATCATCATCATCATCTCAGCCATAGGACGTCCACTGCTGAACATAGGCCTCCCCTTTAGATCTCCACATATACCGGTTGGAAGCGACTTGCATCCAGCGTCTTCCGGCGACCTTTATAAGGTCGTCTGTCCACCTTGTTGGTGGACGTCCTACGCTGCGCTTGCTAGTCCGCGGTCTCCACTCTAGCACTTTTCGACCCCATCGGCCATCTGCTCTGCGAGCAATATGGCCTGCCCATTGCCACTTCAGCTTGCTAATCCGGTGGGCTATATCGGTGACTTTAGTTCGTCTACGGATCTCCTCATTTCGTATTCGATCACGTAGAGAAACACCGAGCATAGCCCTCTCCATAGCCTCGCTGAGCGACTTTGAGCTTTGAGATGAGGCCGATAGTGAAAGAACACGTTTCGGTGCCGTAAGTCATCACTGGTAACACACATTGGTTGAAGACCTTCGTCTTGAGGCACTGAGGTATGTCGGACGAAAAGACATTGCGTAGCTTCCCGAACGCTGCCCAACCGAGTTGGATTCGGCGGTTGACCTCTTTCTCGAAGTTGGACCTACCTAATTGGACTACTTGTCATATGTAGATATATGAGTCAACAACTTCGAGTACCGAGTTTCCAACAGAGACTGGGGTGGGCACAACATTGGCATTTGACATAATTTTCGTCTTGTCCATGTTCATTTTCAAGCCCACCCGTTGTGAAACTCGGTCGAGGCTATCGAGCATCATGCTGAGTTCCTCCATCGACTTTGCCATGACTACGATGTCGTCGGCAAACCGAAGGTGAGTGATGTATTCGCCGTTGATGTTGATGCCAAGTCCTTGCCATTCCAGGAGTTTGAAGGCGTCTTCCATTGCGGCAGTAAACAGTTTCGGGGAGATAACGTCCCCCTGTCTTACGCCTCTTCTCAATGGAATCGCCTTCGTGCTCTGCTCCTGTACTCGGACCGACATGGTGGCGTTATTATACAAACACTTCAACACCTCGATGTACCGATAGTCAATACGGCATCGCTGGAGTGACTCAAGTACCGCCCATGTTTCCACCGAATCGAAGGCTTTCTCATAGTCCACAAACGCTAAGCATAATGGCAAGTTATACTCTTCGGTCTTCTGTATAACTTGCCGCAGCGTATGGATGTGGTCTATGGTACTATAGCCTCTTCGGAAGCCGGCTTGTTCGGGAGGCTGGAAGTCATCAAGTCTGTGTTCGAGACGGTTCGTGATAACCCTTGAAAACAGCTTAAAAATGTTTATAAGCTGTTTTCAAGGGTTATCACGATGTGTCTTTAATTCCGTCCTGTCCGACTGTCACCCCTCCTCCACGTTTGAGGCGTTTTGCCCTCGTACAGGACGGAATTAGAGAATTTCTGGAGGACTTTAAGTACCGGTGTTCTACCCGCTCTCAGAAGCTCTGAAGTGATTCCGTCCTCGCCCGGCGCCTTGTTGTTCTTAAGCTGCTTCAGGGCCATCCTAATCTCGTACAGACTGATGTCCGGGATATCTTCGGTATAATGTCGGGACAGCTTGGCTCTTGGATCTCCTACCAAGCTGTCAACGGGCTTTAAAAGCTATGCAATGGCTTAAAAATATATCAAATCAAATCGAAACTCCTTCTTTTTTAGAAGTCGGTTAAAAAAAAGTTAAACTTTAATTAAGGAATTATTATAATTATAGCAAAGGTATTTTTTCGCATAGCGATGACAAAAATGTGAGGTTTTAGTCGAGATCGAAATGTTAATAAGTAATGAAAGTTCATCTTCAAAATGATGAATGATGCTTCAAAAATATTATGATGACCCAAACAAAGTAAGAAGTTTCAAAGCTAATTTTTGTAGTTCTGGATAACTATTTAATACCACAAACAAATTTTATCCAATTCTCTTCATTGGAAACTTACGCATGATTGTGTTTTAAAACTGTGTTTTTTAAGAAATCGATCAGAAGATCGTAGGTACTCTGTAGTGCCAGTTGCTTTGTTCGATCTCGCGGTCCGCACAAAATGAGTCGGCTGTCCGGATGCAGACCGCGGTCCGCCATTTGGTGACCCCTGGCCTAGGGCATCACAGAGTAGGTAAAAGTAAAGATACTTCAGAACCTACAAGGTTGTACAATGTACAGCTTGGCCAGAACGTCTTGAAACGGAACTAATCTTTTTATTTGCTGACAACGTTTTAAAATATTTGATATTTGATGTAAACAAAGACGCAGGTTTGTTAGATTTATTATTGTGCCATAAAACTAACGTAATAAGTGAAAATAAATGTAGTAAAATCATTCAAAGTGCTGGTAGCGAGAGGACAGTGGCGACTTCCGGTTTTCTACTGTTTTTTGCCAAGCTGTATTTTATAAGGCAAGTTGCATGGTGTATTATTCTATGTAGATTGTGTCTGTGCAACTGCTCACTCGCCGTTAGCAAGACGAGAACAAGATTAAGATGATGATTTACCTATACAATTCTGCAGTACCTTCAGTATAAAATCAGGTAGTGATCGTGAAGCAGCTGGGTAACTCCTGAGCTACATTGGTAGTGACCCAGCAGTGGCGTAGCGTGCCTTGGCGGGGCCCCGTATAAAAATTTGTTTGGGGGCCCCTTAGGTAGGGTAAAGATTAATAAACAAAAAAAAAAATTGCATTTCTCTGTATCTACGCCGAAATGTAAACAAAAATTGGACAAAGGTCATCAAAAAAATTCATCATGGATCAGTCCATCAGTCCAGAGGTCGAAATTAGGTAGATTTATTTTAATACTTGCATCGAAATGTTGATATTAATATGGATCTTCCCGGGATTTCAAATAGACAATCTCGTGCTTAAAACAGTTTCACATACAAATAATAATAATAAAAACACCAGAGATAGATTAGACAAAGAAATTGTGTAAAAGTAAATAACTTTTTTATTTAATAAATCATTAAGTTTTTATTAATTTTTGTTTACGCACGTTGGGGGCCCCTGTGGCCCGGGGGCCCCGTATTATTGATACGGCAGATACGGCGGTAGCTACGCCCCTGTGACCCAGCCTCTAAAGATGATTTACAGTCAGTCTATAGATGTCTGTGAAGCAAGCGTGCGACCTTTGAAGTCATTTAATCCAAAAATTGTGCAGTCCGTCATGTACCTAGTCTGTGGTCCGGCCCTGGCTATTCACAGTCTGCCTACGGACGGACTACACGGAGACAACTGCAACGTCCAAAGGGCATCCATTTCTGGGTTTAAGTTACACACTCGCTAGACAACACGATTTATTTTGTTTATTCACGAAATACACATATTATTACATTTCTAAATATTTTTGAAAAGCAAAACCATGAAAAAAAAGAAAAGTAAAAAGTAAAATTAAGATAAAAAAAAAAAAAATATTCAACTACATTCTATTGTAAAACGAAACGTGGTCTTGTTTACGATTCAGTTGGTACTGCTGATGCTTTGATGACAGAAAAAGATAAACTTATGTTGGCGCAACGACTAAAAACGAGATAGCAATACAGCAACCGATCTCTACGAAAATATCCGAGAATACCCGATAGTTTACGATTGCATGGCCGCCATATTGTCATGTCAATTTTGTGACGGTGGTGGGTTTATTGTGCATAATTTTATTGAAAATTTAGTGTAAACTAATTGTTTACATCTCTTGAAGCTTACGATAGTCAAGGCAGGTATTATTCGCGTCATATTAGTTAATTATATAATAAAAAAAAAACAAGTTTAACGATCAATCGAATACCAAACAATAGGGGGTCGGGTGTGGTATTGGTATTTAGTTCATGGAGTACTTGTTTGTTTTGTTTCATACGTTTCCTAGAGCCGAATAATGCATGAAACACGGTGCAGATTGAAGTGTTTATGTTATTTTAAGAACCCTAAGTATTTGTTTATCCAAAACCTTAGATCGATAGTCATGGCCGCGTAGCCGTAGTGATCGGTAAAAATCATGGTGTTTTTTTTTTACAGGCGCAGGGTGCATTGTTGCATCCTCTGAACCATGAGCTATCAGATACCGTCGTCCCAGAGCCGCACGAGTAAGTAAAATATGATGTACTTTTCATTATTATATGAATCATTAAGTTTGCAGAAGTAGATAAAATAGAGATGGGTGTTCTAGATACCGATTATACATATAGGTAGATACTTTCGAACCGTTGAGACTGCGGTGTGACTCATATCAAAAGTATTGACTGGAGTTTCGACAAAATTATCAAATAGAAACATTTCATTCATAACTGCAGTTGGTTAGGTGGTGGTATGGAAATTACACTGATGTCACCTTGAGTTTTCACAAGTGTTTATTATTAATTGTATCTATTGTTCCTTTATCTATCTAGTACCTTCTTCAGAACACTACAATCTTGATTGATTCCGTAAAAATAATGTTTCATAAAATCGATTCATTTTATAATGGTTACTGTTAATTAAACCCACTTAGAAAAAACTGCAAAGATTGTCATTCTCGTTTCCAGTGTCTCACAGCAATTATGCAGGCTCCGATGTGCCGATGGCTCCCAGCAAGGAGCAACAGACCCTCATGTGGCAGCAGAACTCCTACCTGGTGGACTCTGGCATCAACTCCGGGGCGGCTACTCAGGTATTTTATTATACTCTTCAGTTTGGAAATCATAATCTACAAAAACTGCCCCTCTCCGCTATTCTGATTATAGTCAGAGCTGATTGATAGCAGATAATAATAACGAAAAAACGAAACTACAAAAGAGAAAATCAGAGTTGTAGATTTATAATCTGAAAGTTTCTTTAGTAACTAAAGCCTTCTTAATTTCCAAACTAGTTTTGCCTTGTTACTATTTTTGTTTATTGAATAAATGGCAATAAGCTCTGTGGAAAAATTCTTTGTTGAGGTAGGTGCGAAACACATTAAAAATCATAAATGCAGACTGAAATCTATAGACACTAAATAATTATCAAAAAGTAGATTTTCAACAATCCATATAAATAAGTTCCAAAACTATCCAAAACCTCATTGTTGTGGTATTCATATTATAACTTGTAAGATAACTAACTGGCAAACTGAGTCAGCTATTGAGGAAATACTAACAAAGAAAATAATGATAACACTAAAAATGTCATGTCTTAGTTTTAAATTAAATTTTTGAAAGCCATTCTTAAGTGGGATATTATCAATTAATTTCATAGTAAATGTAAAAGAAAAGATTGCAAGTAACTGGATAAGTCAAAATTTAAATTTAATGATTTTGATGCTAGGTAGAAAATAATAATAATAATAATAATAAATTTTTATTCATAAACTTTTACAAAGATGGGTGTAAACATAGCCACAGAAATGTAATATAGTTAAGTCTTATATAATAATAGTTAATTAGTGCATAAATAAAAACTAGTGTATAACTAAAGTATGTAGGTACAAGATATTTAACTCGGGATTTAAATTATATGTAGCGACCTGCCTGAACTAAGTTAATAAAAACCTGTGTTTCAGGCCATCACTTCAACGCAATCTAAATGGGGCTAATTTTGTGTAAACTAGATCAATATAAATTGAATATAAAGATTCTTCATTGACTATTATAAACATTCAAAACTATTCTTAACAATTACACAAACAACAAATAAGTACTTGCATACTACTTAGAAACTGGGTCAAAATAGTTGCGCGTATGACATTTTCAAGGTTGCACACATTGCAGTTTAAACTAGGTGAAAAAAATTTGCAGTATTAGAAACAAACAGTTTGATGTTGAATTGTTTAAACAACTACCTAATCTAGATTAGCTAATGAGCCAATCTTATTTTATTTTCTAATTTAAATTATAAACGAACAAATATAAATATAAGGTAAACTACTGCATAAGTGCATGAAGACAAGGGTATAGGGTGGCACTCTTAAGCGTCTTCGTAGTCGATTGAATTGATGTAGTTCATCTCTGCGTATTTGCGCGCCGGGCAACTGGCATCGCCAGTAGGATGGTCACATTTCCTCTTGAAGCGTTTGCACGTCGCACAATTAGGGGGAGAAGATTTGCTACTACATTCTTTAAAGGTGTGTCCAGTTTCTCCACAGTGATTGCAAGTAGTACTAAGTTCTCGGCAAAACTTGGCTGCGTGTCCGTATTGCTGGCAATTGAAACATCTGGTCACTATAGTGAAATCTCTCACAGGGCAAGATGTCCAATTAATAAAAATTCGACTTTGGTTTATCAAAATTTTTCTTATGCTAGCTGGCAGTTCTATTATGTAGTTGCAGGTAGTAAGGTCTTTTTTACCCGATTTGTGACTTAATTTGATGCTCTCAAGGAAGGACTCACGAGTTATATTCGGCAACTTATCTGAAAGGTTTTGCTCGTATATACAGTCAAATACTTCCTTCTCGGTGAGGGCAACGGGGACACCAATGACAGCAACTCGAGGGCGTCGTTTAGAAGGTTCTTCTATTTTAAGGCCCAATGATACCAATTTTTCCGAATTCTTGAGCTTGTCAATATCACCTTTATTTTCTGTGCTAATCAATACGCCCCCATTTTTCATTTTTCTCAGACCACGAACATGGAGCTTAAGTTGTTCGGGAGAGATTATTTTTTGGACGAGTGACTTGGTGGCGTCACTTGTTTGGTTCTTATCGTTGGGGTAGATGGCGACTGATCTCAAGTTTGCAGGACGAACAAAGTTATCAGAACCTTTCTTCACCATGCTAGCGTAAGAAGTATTTTCCGAGGGTTTCAACTTAGTCTCAACTACCTCTTTGAACTGCTGGAGAGAGTCCACAACATTTTGATGAGCCTTGAGATGCTGGATTGTGGTATGGGCCTGGATCGTTTTTGACTTCAACGATTGATACAAAACGGCCATCTGAGAAGTCCCAGTTGAAACTCTGCGGCAAAGATCCTAAGGTATGGACTTAAAGTTGAAAAAGGCTTTTTTTAGAAAGATTTTACTAGTTAAAAGGTAACTAATTAACATTAAACTTAACATAAACCACATTGGTTAGTAAAAACTTACATGGTATATTATAAATTGTTTCTCTTCATAGGTCCCATCACTTACGGGCAAGGAAGATGACGAGATGGAGGGAGACCAGCTCATGTTTGACCTGGATCAGGGATTCGCTCAGGGTTTTACCCAGGAGCAAGTTGATGGTAAGTAAAGATGAAGAAAAAAGAAGGCCAGGGTATGGTTTGGGACCTTACAGCCAGTGTGGTGTAGCTTAAATGGCAGGATGAGCTGGAAAAACACAATAACCAGTGGTCATCTTTGGCTATCGGTTGAGGAAATTAAAATTTATGGGGAGAGGCCTTTGCCCAGTGTAGTACTAGTAGTGTACCTAGCAGTATCCATATGATAGTGAATGGAGTCAAATAGTTAACCTATTAATTGATTTGTTCATCTGTAACAGGACAGGCTGCTAATGATCATTAGACATAATGATAACAATGTGGTGTGTTTTCTGTGTTGATGTCATGTGTGTTGTTCAAACAAATTAAATTACACTTGCAATCCCAGAATGGTTAGGCAGAGATGCACCTAATAGTGCACCTAAGTTATTTATGTTAAGTCTCATGAAATAGGGGCCAGCCTATTACCATCAAAACTGGGATATATATTGGGCGAAATATAAATAAAATCTTATGATCTGATGCTGTGCTGTCTCCAGCTTTAATTTTTTTATTTTAAGGTTGCCCAAAACAATGAGATACTTATGAGGTATTTTAAAAAATCATCTTTGAAGTCTTCTTTCCATTACATTATTACAGTTCATACTTCTAAAATATGTTGATTTTTCTTTTATTTACCAAAAAAATAAATCTCAAATATTTAAACCACTTTCTCCTAGACATGAACCAGCAACTATCCCAGACGCGCTCCCAGCGTGTCCGGGCTGCTATGTTCCCTGAGACCCTGGAGGAGGGAATTGAGATCCCCTCCACTCAGCTGGATCCTGCCCAGCCGACGGCAGTTCAGCGCCTTGCTGAGCCGTCGCAGATGCTCAAGCATGCCGTCGTCAACCTCATCAACTATCAGGATGATGCTGATTTAGCCACCAGGTAAACTATGTCTTGGAACTTGAAGAATGCAACTCAGGGAATTCACATTAAAAAGAAAACACTTGTTTTGAAGTCACACTTGCAACCCTTTTTGGACCTTCATCATCTGCCTAGCAGTTGAAATGGGTGCAACTGAATGTCAGTAATGTAAATGTACGGAGGCCATGAAGTGACCAAAATTAAAAATTCTGGCAATTTGCTGTTTTTAAAGCATAGTATTGTTAAGGGCTCCCTTTCCGCATTTGGACTCGTAGGTGGTCCGTTATGCGTGTAAAGCATAGTAAGTGAACTTCTCAGAAAACTCAGAAAATAAACACAACACTTTAATACAGATCAACACCATTGTCATACGAGGTAGACTTGCCACAGTTGCCACACAGTCAGTCAAGTGCAGTGGTGGTACTATTCTCAAGTTTGATTTATTAGTCACATGAGAAAACTGAGACACATCTTCATTCCAGGGCTATACCAGAGTTGATCAAGCTACTCAATGATGAGGATCAAGTGGTTGTCTCTCAGGCTGCCATGATGGTTCACCAACTCTCCAAGAAGGAGGCTTCTCGCCATGCCATCATGAACTCGCCGCAAATGGTCGCTGCTTTAGTGCGCGCCATATCTAACTCCAATGACCTGGAGACTACTAAGGGGGCTGTTGGAACCTTGCACAACTTGTCTCACCACCGTCAAGGTCTACTCGCCATCTTCAAGAGCGGTGGAATACCCGCCTTGGTGAAGCTTCTTAGCTCGCCAGTAGAGTCTGTCCTCTTCTACGCAATCACGACTCTCCACAACCTGCTCCTGCATCAGGATGGATCCAAGATGGCTGTACGTCTTGCTGGAGGTCTCCAGAAGATGGTGGCCCTACTCCAGAGGAACAATGTGAAGTTCCTGGCTATTGTGACCGACTGCCTACAGATCTTGGCCTATGGAAACCAGGAGTCGAAGTTGATCATCCTTGCTTCTCAGGGACCTATCGAATTGGTCCGCATCATGCGCTCTTACGACTATGAAAAGTTGCTGTGGACCACCTCTCGGGTATTGAAGGTAGGCACACCTTTTAGCTAAGTTCTAATATCTTAAAACTTCTAAACTCATATAAACATAACCACATTGTGTTTTAGACATCCTGTATTTTGTCATAGAAACAACTTAATATCATTTTGCCTGCCCTTGATTTTACAGCTTTAAGCAATCTCTTGTTTTCTAGGTGCTGTCAGTTTGCTCCAGCAACAAGCCTGCTATCGTCGAAGCCGGCGGTATGCAAGCCCTGGCCATGCATCTCGGCAACCCTAGCGGTCGCCTTGTGCAGAACTGTCTCTGGACTTTGAGGAATCTGTCTGACGCAGCCACTAAGGTACTACAAAATGATAGATTCTATATTATGACTTATATTTATAATATTGGAAAACTCAGTTACAATTTAAAAGTTTAATTGGCAAAGTACTGAGCTTTTGTTCAAGTATTCACTTTGGTGATATAACTGTGTTATTTATGTGAACTTTATAATGATTTTATTTTAATTTCTCATGAGGTGGAGGGCCTGGAAGCTCTGCTGCAAAGCCTCGTGCAAGTTCTCGCTTCTACTGACGTCAACATTGTCACTTGCGCTGCTGGCATCCTCTCCAACTTGACTTGCAACAACCAGCGTAATAAGGTAATGATCGCATTATATCTCCCATTTTCTATACTCCATGTGTAAGAGTAAAAATAGCTCTTCTGAACGTTTTACTGGGTATAAGTATAATAAATAATTCATCTTTCTGATACTAAGGTCCATAATTTATCGAGCTTTGATTAAATTATGAGGTCAGAAGCTGATGCAATTCTGTTTTATATTGCTGTTATTTTAAACTCAAATTGCATTGAGATAACAAACAGTTCGTAATAATATAATCAAATTGTGGCAACATTGATTCTTTTGGAAACCAAAGTGTAACCAAAAGAATAGTTGCTATAAAGAGGATTGGTTAGAGGCAGTTAGGCTTATGACCAGCAGTTATAAGTTACTCTAAGGTTGGGTCAAATCGGTTCGGAAACTGCGGACACGCCTCTGGACATTGACAAGTCACTTTGTGTACCTACTGAAGTTTCTTTGTTTTCAGCTAATTCACAATATATTTGACCTGATCAAGGACGAGTTATGGAGAGTAGGCCATTAACATTTGAACACCAACCTTCCCCCCAGGTAACAGTGTGTCAGGCGGGCGGCGTGGACGCGCTGGTCCGCACGGTGGTGTCGGCCGGTGACCGCGAGGAGATCACTGAGCCCGCCGTGTGCGCGCTGCGACACCTCACCTCGCGACACGTCGAGAGCGAGATGGCGCAGAACGCTGTGCGCCTGCACTATGGATTGCCAGTATGTAGAATTTATATTGATCAGATGTGGTGATCACGAGAAATACTTAAATGTCTTTTAAATTTCTGAAAAAAAGTTGTGGTGGATCAGATTATGTCCAGTATTTTTAGATGATATCTCATGAAGATAAGTCCTTTTACAGTTGTGAAATAGGAAACAATGGATTACATCTTATTAAAAAACTTGGCATAAGCAAGTGCCATTTCCTGATTGACTTTATTAATCTTACTACTATTACAAATGCAAACATTTGTGAGGATGGATGGATTGGATGTTTGTTACTTTTTCACACAAAAATTACTGGATAGTGTGGATTATTGATATGGATTTATTATTCCCGAACTTAATAAGCTAGTCTTCTTCTGAGATGTGTATTTTACGAAAACATTGTGTTTTATTACTTTCTGTCTTTATTACTTTATAATCCATTCAATCACACATGTTCCACTCGCAGGTGATAGTGAAGCTGCTGCAGCCTCCTTCCCGCTGGCCGCTGGTGAAGGCGGTGGTGGGACTGGTGCGGAACTTGGCGCTGTGTCCCGCCAACTACGCGCCACTGCGGGAACATGGCGCCGTACATCATCTTGTTAGGCTCCTCATGAGAGCCTTCAATGATACTCAGAGAGTAAGTACCAAGTATAAAGCTAAGAACAAATTACCGGACGTGTCCGTCAGCCGCCGCGGCTGAAGAGACTACACTGAAAACTGTCGGTCGTAAGACGCGGACGCGACCTTGAGTCGCCCTTGAGCGTTCGGACGTCCGAAACTTCGAACAGAATCTGGCCGGCTGGATGTTTGTGCGTCCGAAGACGTCGTCCAAACTACCATGCACACTGCTAAGCCGCGTCCCTCAGCCGCGGCTGACAGACGTGTCCTAATATGTTACTCAGCTTAACAATATCATACATGTGACGTATAAACATTAGTTGCAACGGGAACATAGACAATTTAGATGGCAATCTAGAAATGCTTCTGGTACCAAGCAGCATCTGATTTGAAAATTAGCCGGACCCGCGGGCCGTGTGAATGGTTTATGGACCCTAGATGATTGAAGTTCAAAGATTGTAAAATATATACACCGTGTTCCGGACGATATACATAAACTTCGACCAGATGTTCAAACCACGGAAGTAAGCATTTTTCATTATGGACACATTAATAAATTCTTATTTTTTATTTTTTGTTAATTTTCATACAAACTAAATACCTAGACGTAAATAACCCGATATGCATGCCTCTTTATCCGAATTGGCAACGTCGTATTTTCATTCATAACATTTGGCGGGCTGAAACAAATGAAATGCAAATAGTATTTGATAGATTTATCATTTTAATTGCACTAAGCGGCAACATAGGCCAAATTAAGATACTTTCTCACTGCATAGCTCAATTAAATTTCATTAAATGAAATTACAAATATCTTTGTAACGAAGCCTTTTTAAGTACTACTTCCTTTGTTGGATTTGATTTGTAAAAGCCATAGAAGTATTTGCTAAAGTTTATGGATAACGTGAAGAACACGGTGTATAACTTAAAAAAAACGTTAGCTCTTTGTGAATTGTAATGCTTACTGAATAACAGTTATATGAAACTCGAATTCCCCCAAAACTTACATTGCAGCACCTTTGAAAAGCAAACATTTAAAAACTTGCTCATTTAACAACACTACTAACCTGGCATGTAAACTTTCCAGCAACGCAGTTCATCGGGCGGAGGCGCGGCAGGAGGAGCGTACGCCGACGGAGTGCGCATGGAAGAGATCGTGGAAGGAGCAGTGGGAGCACTGCATATCCTGGCTCGGGAGAGTGTGAACAGGCAGCTTATACGTCAACAGAACGTCATTCCGATCTTTGTGCAGCTGCTTTTCAATGAGATTGAGAACATACAGGTAAATCTTTGATGTGATAAGGAGCTAGCTGTAATTCTTTTATCCTAGAAAGTGTTTGTCGCATGAAATGGATGGCAGATGGCAATGTGAAAGCTTTTGACTATATGGCTAGATCATTATGTGGTGAAAGGTCGTCAAGATTGAAGGCACTACACTCTCCAGGTCTGTTAGAATTCAACAGATGACTGTATCAATACACTTAAGGCCCACTCCCACTCTATGTCCCAGTAGTGGGGACATTATAGGTGATGATGATGATGCTTTAATAAGAAAGTGAAACCCTAACAAAATTTCTTTATGGGATTACATTAGAGAAGAAACTAACTTTCTGTTTTTCATATTATTTCAGCGCGTGGCTGCAGGAGTGCTTTGCGAACTGGCCGTCGAGAAGGAAGGAGCCGAGATGATAGAAGCCGAAGGCGCTACTGCTCCGCTCACCGAACTACTGCATTCACGAAATGAAGGTTGCTACTCAAGTAATTACATTCCTTAGGGCAAGATAGACAGACATTTACACGTTGGCTTGATTTGGTCAGTCAATCGGTCGAATAGGATGACCAAGTTCAGTCAATGTATAAAAATGTTTATCGCTCCACTCCTGTGTTCATGTAGAGTTGGTTTTTATAGTTTTTGAAATATGAAGTTTAGATATAGTTTTGATGTTAAATGTCTTTTCATTACATTGTAATGCAATTACTAAAACACTAGAACTCATTAGACTAATAACTGAGATGCAATGAAATCTGCTAACTATAGAAACTGTTGAGTTCCTGTGGTTATGAAGCATGAGGCAAGTCTTGATTTCTGTTTGATCATTCAGTCATAATAACCTAGTTCTTTCTTTGTCACTATCTTAAATTCAGTTGTGTACACAGTTAACAAAAGAATAAAAATACAGACAAGTTTTATTCATATCTTTGTTTTTCAAAATCGGCAAATTTTGCATGTATTGTGTGTTTGGTTGATAGTTTGACATTGTAACATTAGATGAGTGGTATCTGATAATTTGCTCAGTAGTTTCAAATCTGGTATTTTGTCATTCATTAGTGAAATAATTGGATGCAAATTGAAGCACAACCTTCAATGTGTTGATATCTTTTGTTGACTGTGCTATGGTTTGGATTGATTACACCTAATACCTGTTAACACCATCTTGACATTATGTATTTATTTTTCTTCATTCCAGGCGTGGCGACTTACGCAGCAGCGGTACTATTCCGCATGTCCGAAGACAAGCCTCATGACTACAAGAAGAGACTCTCCATGGAGTTGACCAACTCGCTGTTCCGCGATGATCATCAGATGTGGCCCAACGATCTGGCCATGCAGCCCGATCTTCAGGTAAGGAGTTCTTGATGAAAGGAGGTAGAATTACTGTTTTAAAAAAGAAGTAGATAAAATTCGAAATTTAAAAGTGTTGATTATGTGCCAATATTTTTTAGAAAAATAAAGATGTGCTTAGAGGTTTTATTTTAGCAATAGGCCAGTATTTTTTGTACTTATAGATTTTTTTGCGAATCGATTAATGTTAACAGTAACTGTAAAATCAATGTTTTTCGAAAATTAATGGATTAGACAACGTCTTTGTGTCATTGTCCCAATTTTACGCCAATGTCGTATCTGTGTGTACTTGTGAATGTCGCTTCCCCCTTTTTAATTTGAATCCTCACTTTAATTTTATTACGTAATCCCTTTACTAGGATATGCTCGGGCCTGAACAAGGCTATGAGGGGCTGTATGGCACTCGACCGTCGTTTCACCAGCAAGGTAAGTTGGGAACGCATTTGTAGAAGTTTGGTCGACTAACACTTAGAGCTGTGTAGAAAATGTGATGTTACAAAACCTCACTTAGTTTTTTTTTTTCATCCACGGGAAAAAAAAACATATCTATACAGTGTGTCCGGACACGAGTTAGCGATACTTGAAGGGAATATTATAGACTCATTTTCATCGACAAAACTGTTTTAAAAAAAATTCTTACTCCAACACCTCGCGAATGGCGGCCATTTTTGTTTTTTGATTTGTCGAACTGGGGTATGTACAATAAAATGCAAATATCTTTGAATCCAAGAGACCTACATACATGCAAATGACTTTATTGCAAAGTTAAAAACTTGCAAAAGTTTTCTAAATAATATGTAGAAAGAACCAAAAAACTTGGGCAAACATGAAATTGTACACAAAAATTACTGAATATTTTCACATTTTATACTCTAGCTCGAAAAGTACCCCTGTATTTTGCTTAGGTGTTTGCATTAAATTAAAAGTATTTGAGTCAGGCTATAAAATTAAATCAAAATTATCACTCTACGTTAAGTATTTTAGGAGTTATTCTCATTTGAACATAACCCTTCCTTAGCGCATGTACCACCAATATTACAGAAGCTGCATTCTTTGGGCGAGCTAAACCGTTTCAATGTGAATTTATAAGCTGGCATTATTAATCACCATGTAAATGATCCCAACGAATCACCATTAAACTGAAATAATACATTTTTTGTTTACTTTATGAAAAAAATTCTTTGAATAAATTAAAAAAATGGGCCATTCCATTTATGGGTGATTCGTTGGGATCATTTACATGGTGGTTAATAATGCCAGCTCATAAATTTACACTGAAACGATTTAGCTCGCCCAAAGAATGCGACACCTGTAATATTGGGGTACATTCGCTAAGGAAGGGTTATGTTCACGTAAGAATAACTGCTAAAGTACTTGACGTAAAGAAATAATTTTGATACCATTTTATAGCCTAACTCAAATACTTTTAATTTAATGCAAACACCTAAGCAAAATACAGGGGTACTTTTCGTGCTAGAGTATAAAATGTGAAAATATTCAGTAATTTTTGTGTACAATTTCGTGTTTGCCCACGTTTTTTGGTTCTTTTTACATATTATTTAGAAAACTTTCGCAAGTTTTTGAAAAGCTTTAACATTAAACTTTGCAATAAAGTCATTTGCATGTATGTAGGTCTCTTGGATTTAAAGATATTTGCATTTTATTGTACATACCCCAGTTTGACAAATCAAAAAACTAAAATGGCCGCCATTCGCGAGGTGTTGGAGTAAGAATTTTTTTAAAAGCAGTATTGTCGATGAAAATGAATCTATAATATCCCCTTCAAGTATCGCTAACTCGTGTCCGGACACACTGTATATACACCGTGTTCTTCACGTTATCCATAAACTTTAGCAAATACTTCTATGGCTTTTACAAATCAAATCCAACAAAGGAAGTAGTACTTAAAAAGGCTTCGTTACAAAGATATTTGCAATTTCATTTAATGAAATTTAATTGAGCTATGCAGTGAGAAAGTATCTTAATTTGAAATCTATCAAATACTATTTGCATTTCATTTGTTTCAGCCCGCCAAATGTTATGAAGAGGCATGCATATCGGGTTATTTACGTCTAGGTATTTAGTTTGTATGAAAATTAACAAAAAATAAAAAATAAGAATTTATTAATGTGTCCATAATGAAAAATGCTTACTTCCGTGGTTTGAACATCTGGTCGAAGTTTATGTATATCGTCCGGAACACGGTGTATAAAAGAAAGTCGTGTTAGTTACACTATTTATAACTCAAGAACGGCTGAACCGATTTGGCTGAAAATTGGTGGGGAGGTAGCTTAGAACCAGGAGAAACATATAGGATACTTTTTACCGTTTTTTTTTTTTTCCCGTTTCCGTGGGACGTGACATAAAATGTGCTATAATAAAACGCAACTGACATGGAATGACAGCAAAATGAAAAATGTATCAATCAAAACATCAATGGACCGGTCGATGTGTTTGTATTGAATTTCTAAGCTTATTGTGCCGATATTATCATAATTATCAATGCCATGCCGCCACCAAGACGATCAAATTTTTATCCTGTTCCCGTGAGACGTGACATGAAACGTAGTAACATGATCACGAAGAAGGTGTTGGTGCCGAAATTGAATAAGGGATCCTGAACAAAAAGTACTAAGAAAACATGAAGAATACCTAATTATGTTCATGCCGCCCAGCGCCCACCGGTCTTCAATGCTAAAAAAGTATTTCGGTGAATACTGGATAACCAAAAAATGTACTAGAACTGCATAAATTCAATACAACCATACGACGAAGAAACGCCTGGGTGTCGCCACTGCGAGGATCGCCCGGAGGACACGGTGGAGTATACGGTGCAGGACAGCCCCGCTGTTAGCAGAGCACCGCCGTGTCCTCACGGCGGCGATAGGCGGAGACCTCTCGCGCCCGGCATTGGTTGCGGCCATGCTGCGGGGCGAGACGGAGTGGGAAGCGGTCGCCTCCTGCGAAGCAGTCATGCTATGGAAGGAGGAGGCGCACCGCGTGAGGGAGAGGTCAGCGTCCTCCCTCCACCCCAGCCGCAGTGGTAGACGCCTACGGTGACGGACGTCGGCAGACGATCTCCAGCCACCGTAGGCTCGGGCATGCAGGCGGCGACTAATGGGTGACTCGCTGTCCAACCTTGGACCATGCCCGGGTCGACGGCGCGTTGTGTTCCACGCGCGCCTCAAAGAGTGTCAGCATTATGACGGGGCCCCCCTTAAGAGGGCAAAAACCTGCGGCGGTCGTGGGACTTACGATTTACCGTGACCCCGGAACGTAAAGGGCTATTGAAGGAACCGTGGATTTTAGTCAGTACGAATCTGAAAGTCCCTCCCGCTCTGCCCTGGGTGGGAGTCACGGAAGTTTCGAATTGTTTCCCGCATCCAGTGGTTTTCCCTTCCACGGGCTCTTCGAATTTGACATCAGACGTTTCAGATCTTCGATTTTGACGACCGCGTTGTCGCTGGCATAAGCAACAGGATCCGTGTACGAAGTCGCGGGCAGAAGCTAGTATATATACACCGTGTTCCGGACGATATACATAAACTTCGACCAGATGTTCAAACCACGGAAGTAAGCATTTTTCATTATGGACACATTAATAAATTCTTATTTTTTATTTTTTGTTAATTTTCATACAAACTAAATACCTAGACGTAAATAACCCGATATGCATGCCTCTTTATCCGAATTGGCAACGTCGTATTTTCATTCATAACATTTGGCGGGCTGAAACAAATGAAATGCAAATAGTATTTGATAGATTTCAAATTAAGATACTTTCTCACTGCATAGCTCAATTAAATTTCATTAAATGAAATTACAAATATCTTTGTAACGAAGCCTTTTTAAGTACTACTTCCTTTGTTGGATTTGATTTGTAAAAGCCATAGAAGTATTTGCTAAAGTTTATGGATAACGTGAAGAACACGGTGTATATAGAAGACCTAAGAAACCTATCATAGAGCATACTCTATGATAGGTTTCTTAGGTCTTCTATATTTTTTTAAAAACAATCTAATAAAGATTCTATGAAATTCGTAATTGACAGCATTATACATTTACTTTGAAAACTAAATTATAGTCATAGAAAAATCCTTTTTCTTTGTAAAATCTTGCTGCTTGGTTCATTCTAAGTAAATCTTTCCCATATTGACTATCTAGCTCACTATTAGAACCTAGTATAGTATAGAGTATCTAGTTAATTTCAAACATAGTGTCTATCTAGTTTTCAATACATTTTTTATACAATAACAATAATTAAAAACACTTGTAAACAACTTTTCTTAGAAAAGGTTAAACATTTTATATGATACAGTAAGGTTATGTAATATCTCGAAAACTACTTGAGAAGTATTTTTCTTTGTGAATCTCGGGACTGTCTTAAAAGGACATCGCGGCCTTGGAACACACAGGGCAACTGATGGTATTTAGTCAGTCAAGTCTGACCGTCCCTTCTGATCCACGCAGGGCTAAAAAAAGGACTATTCTTGTGCTGAACACAAGAATAGTCCTTTTTTTAGCCCTATGTCCTTTTCATCAAATAAACAAAAATGCTTCTCAAGTCCTCACGATTGTATATTTTGTTAGCACTGTAATTTTGTTCCTATCATAAGAATATTATGGTGTCTGTATAAATACGGTTTTCTCTCTTCTTTACACGCAGCTTAACCCGGGACCTATTTATCACTAAACACAGGTGATGGGAATATTATTTATATTGTTTTCGCGTTAACCTGTATTTATATTTTTATATATTGGACTCTATTTGTGATGTACCAGGGTGTGGTTTCCATTAATTGCTATCGGCATGTCACATTATTAATTATTTAATCTGTGTTTCATTCATACATGGCAGGTAAGGTTTTTCCCTGTTACTAAATCAAAAGATAATGTAAAGGTTCAAATTGATTCATAGTGTATTTTTCTTATGCTTCCTTCGGAGAACAAAATGTGATTTAATTTAATCAGTATATATATAAAACGAATGCCTTAAAACAAGTAGCACTTAATATTTTAAACAATTATTTATAGTGCAATTAAACATATGTTTGTAATGAGGTGACAAAATATTAAAAAAAAAACTATGTTGCCTAAACAAATTAAAAAACAGCTTGATTATTGTAATTCAGTTTTCACACCAAGATCAAAGCTTTGTTTATTATAACAAAACATAAGCAAAAGCATGGCTCCACATGTTTAATAGAGGATTTATAACTAAACTTACTAGTTCCTTCAACCCTCAGGCAAGATACAAAGCTAATATCTCATTAGCAGGATGTGACAATAAAACAATATCAGCTTCCATGTATTAACATCCATACCGTGTGACCCTGACGCTGAAACTAAAAGCCAAAACCCTTTTGCTCAATTCTAAAGAAAAAAAAAAACATTCTAATTTTTTTTTTAATTTTGCAGGCTACGATCAAATACCGATAGACTCAATGCAGGGGCTAGAAATCGGCAGCGGTTTCGGTATGGATATGGATATAGGTGAGAATGAAGGAGCGGGAGCCGCGTCAGCTGATCTGGCGTTCCCCGAGCCGCCGCATGACAACAACAACGTCGCCGCGTGGTACGACACCGACCTCTAGGCACTACGCCCTTCTCTAGCTAAACATCGATATATTTTATGAGAAATTCAGTTCAATTTAAATTTTAAGGTATATGTAGTGTGTTTTTGTTAGTGTTGTGTCAGTTCAAGATATTTTAAAGTAATGATATACGTAAATGAAAAGTTTATTACATCGTCTATGTAAAATGTATTCAATAAACACGTAACATTTCCCTTCATGTAATAAGAGTTCATGAATTATACTTAGTGTATAATTTTCCAGTGTTTTTGTCGCTAAATTTCCAAGTTACGCTAAGCTTGACTTAGTCTAGTTTGGAGACAACTGACGACGTTTTATCAATGTCCATGCAATATGTTCAAAATCAATATAAATTGACGCAACTACAATGTTATTAAAATCTGTGATGAAGAGCAGCTAAGAAATGCAATACAAAGCTTGAATTGTTACCAAGCATTTATCACAACTGAAACTCGAGTTTATTTCAATTGGTGCTATAAACAACAGTGAATGTTGATTGCGAAATTATACACAACAAATTATTTTATGTTTTTATATAATGGTTTTATATCTCAATATCAGCGTGAAATGTCAATTTATTCGGAAAATAAACCCTGCATTGGTTATATCGCTGTTTTGTACGCGCACGTATAAAATGCGTTTAATCGGGAGATAGGGTAAACTGTTAGATTAAGATTTTTTATAGGCTTTAAAATCGTATTTCTTAGTACTTGTAATTGAATTAGTAATGCGCATTTAAAGTATTGGATTTATTTAAGAATGATCGAACTTTTTTTTTTATTATTATTATTTTGTTACAATTTTGTATGAATCATTATTTAAATGATGAATAAGACTGTTTGATTGAGTGAGTCATGTATTCGAAGTTTAATTTTAATGTTTGACTGCCATTTTTTTTAATCCTGCCCTTCTGAACAAGGCCAAATTTTAGGACTGTAGAACGGAGGTAGCCATGCGTACGTTTTTTTTTTATTGTAGGCTAAGTTTAGTATTTGTTGACGAGAATGTGATATTCTCTGAAGTAGATTAAGTAGTGAGATTAAGCATAAAATTTTATGTATTCAATACCCGTGGACTAATAGCGAATCTTTACTGATACGAATGAATGCATGTTTTATTTTATTTCAGTTACTTTTATGAGTGGTACTTAAGATGAAGTACGTTTAACTATAGGTTTTACCAATAATATCGGCTATTTGCACATCCTATGATATACGGAAAACTAGAGACGCACTAAACCGTTAGAAGAATGTATCTTAGAATAATATAATCATTTAATATAAGATTTATAATAATTTACTTGATTGTCCACTTAGGATCCTCTATATTTTTTTTTCTATTTGATATTTTAATCGACTTTACCGATGTTTTTATATCAACTCGACTATGGAGACATTCGTAAAGTGTCACAATTTGTGTCCATTTCTGTATGGATAATAAACTAAATTTAATTAAAATAATTATGTTTTTCATTTCTGTAACAAATACCCATACTCACCTACTCACTGAATTGGTGATCATTGACATTGTTAGAATCTTTGATGCTCACTAGTGCTAAATTAAAGAAGTTTAAACAAGTTTCATAATCACCTACATAATCACCAACTACAAAAGCAAATCAGTGACAAATTACCTTAAACAAAATGTGATTCACAGAAAACGGTATAAGATGAACACCAAAGAAACTGCTTACGATCTACAACACCAAAGACGCATAACTGAGAACGTCACAATGAAAACTATACCTAGACAGATGCCCTAAACTTCAACAACACACAACTCTCAACACAAAACCACATCAATCTTCGCTCAATTCAAATTACATTCCCTACCTACCTTCGTATCTAAACTTCAAACTAAACGCAAGACTTAGGTATCAGCAAAAGGCGACATAACTCAGCCAGGCCGCAAATTGTTCACGTACTACCTTTAAGGTAGTATACGTGCAAGCCACCGCACTGCCGCGCCACGCAACTTCACCGTTCACCTTTGTCCCGACTGTTATTATGCACAATTAGGACTTAGACCGAAGCACGGGGAACTAATCTTACGTTAACTTCGCCGGTTTACGTGAAATAGTTGCGTAGCTTGTAATTGTGCAATAATGTGAAGGGTTCATTGGTGATTTTGTATGAAAGTGGGTAGGTATAGTGTGCCTTCTGTCTGTTTAAACTTCAGTCACATA
This sequence comes from Agrotis exclamationis, assembly GCA_950005045.1. NCBI lineage: Eukaryota > Metazoa > Arthropoda > Insecta > Lepidoptera > Noctuidae > Agrotis > Agrotis exclamationis. The sequence continues at coordinate 7,731,320 of OX465423.1, read as the reverse complement.
CAGCGATTAATTGCTGCGAGTATTCGTTGTGACAGGCTATTCGCAGCGTTTAATCGCCGCGGTTAGAATTTCAGCATGTTCAATTTTACTCGCAGCGAATCGTGAAGTGGTCTTCGAAGCCCTTCATGCCGCGCAGCAGTAAGACGCGCCAATGAGTGTATTGGCGAACTCCGGAAGGTAACATTTTGATCGTAGTCAAAACCAGACTGACTCAGGTCGCCGATCGGCGCCCTATTTATATCCCGGCAGAACATTCACAATCTTCTAGATGTTTCTAGAAGATGGTTGAATGTTCTGGAAACATTCATAGACTTCGACATAGTCCCATATCTTCTGGAACATTCCAGAACCATCTCGAAACATCTAGAACAGGGTAGAATTTTCTAGAAACTTCCAGACCAATCTTCAGTAGAATAGTCGAGAACGTTGTGGAACCTTCGAGAAGCTTATAGATTGGTCTCGCAATCCGATCGACGTAACACTACATAAAGCCAAAGAGTTTGATATGCAGACACATTGAAACCTACAACACAACATTGGATAACCGTTCTAAAACTTGCTGCCTGCATACTATAGTAGATTTTACAACAAGTGCACAAAACAAACCATTTTTATCCGAGACTTAGCAGTCCGAGGCGAAGGCGAGGGCTGATAGTAATGTCGAGGATAAAAATGGTTTTGTGGACGAGTTATAAACTCTGCTTTTCACTTCGATTGCGAGGAAATAAAACAGTAGTATTACATAACATTTCTTTAATTAAAATTCAAAGTAAAATTAGAACAGTTTTGAATACTGAAGGACATTGTTTTTCCCGGTATATTAACGGTATTTTTCTGAATTTGTGAAGACGACATATTGTGAGAAGATTGCAAAAAAAAAAATTAATATTATTTTTTTTATTATTATTTGTTTTTTTAATTGAAGAAATTAATAAATGCACGAAAAAAGAACAAGAGCTGTTTCCCGCCGCTTTTTAGGGTTCCGTAGCCAAATGGCAAAAACGGAACCCTTATAGATTCGTCATGTCTGTCTGTCTGTCTGTCTGTCTGTCCGTGTATGTCACAGCCACTTTTTGTCCAAAGTATATGAGCTATCCTGTTGAAACTTGGTAAGTAGATGTATTATGTGAACCGCATTAGGATTTTCGCACAAAAATAAAAACAAAACAAATTTTGGGGGTGCCCCCCATACTTGGTATTGAAACTCAAAAAATTTTTTTTCACCAAACACATACGTGTGGGGTATCTATGGATAGGTCTTCAAAAATGATATTGAGGTTACTAATATCATTTTTTTCTAAACTGAACAGTTTGCGCGAGAGACACTTCCAAAGTGGTAAAAAGTTGGTCCCCCCCCCGTAACTTCTAAAATAAGAGAATGATAAAACTAAAAAAAATATATAATGTAGACCTCAACAAAAACTTCCAACGAAAATTGGTTTGGATGAGATACAGTTAGCAGTTTTTGAGATATAGTACATTTTAAAAAACCGCAAATATAACTTTGCCATTCATACAAACACTATGGAAAACAAAGTTATTTTTGTTGTTTGTGTATATTACTTACTAATCTCAATACAATTATATCCCTAATCTATGCTTGCTACTACGGAACCCTTCATGGGCGAGTCCAACTCGCACTTGGCCGGTTTTTTTTTTTTTTTTAATCTTACGACATTGATATTAGGCTGCACAAAGAAGTACTTTCAGAGCAAGAGAAGTGAACAAGAGTTTTTCACTTCTCTTGCTCTGAAAGTGCTTCTTTGTGCAGGGTATAGGCTGCACAAAATCGAATTTTGTGCACAAGGGCATTAACGTATCTACTCATAAATCTACACTAATATTATAAAGAGGAAAACTTTGTATTTTTGTTTGTTTGTAATGGATAAACTCAAAAACTACTGGACCGATTTTAAAAATTCTTTCACCATTAGAAAGCTACATTATCTGCGAGTAACATAGGCTATATAACATCACGCTATTACTAATAAGAGCGGAGCAGCAATGAAAAATGTTTCAAAATCGGGAAAATGTATTCCTTTTCGAGAGCTTCCGTTGCGTGCGCTGCGTAAACGGTTAGAGTTACGCAAAAAATATGTATTACGGAATTATTCCTCATAAAAAGTCCTAAAATAAAGTCCGCGAGAGGATATGTCTATCTTTTAAGGTTAAGTCACTATAACCTTTTTTATGGAAATCAAATTTGTTTTAAAATAATGCATTATTTGCGAAGGTATTTTCATTAACATGATATTAATCCTCATCCAAATAAATTCGTTAATCATCACAAGCATTTAATTTTGAGCGAAATGCCCTTGACATCATTTGATTTCAATGAATATCTCAGGAGATACCTATCACAGTTTTAAAATATTACCGCAAAAAAAAATTACGGGCTGGGCATGACACAATCGCTTGATGTGTTAATCCATTCGTGGACACTACCAAGTTTGTTGTTGAGACACTTCACGACAGAAACAGGAGAGTATCCTGTGGACGTTTTTACAAACCTATTCATCTACATTACTCCTATTACAAATCCTTCTACATAATTATATGTAAGTATCATCTGGGAATCATACTAAAATTGATTTATCGTGGGCTCTAACAAGATTTTTCTGACTTATTTAATCAACAGCATTGGTTACTAGGCAACAGGCCCATAGTTTTTTTTTTGGTATCTTTCTTTGCTTCTAATGGAAAAGGCAAAGGGCTTAAGCCCATACAGCCTAGGCCCATAGACTTCCTACTATTTTGTCTTTTTGCTATGGCAAAATGAGGTACGTACTAAATAGTTCCAAAATTCGCAAAATATAAATCGCGGGGCATATCCAACCGCTTGCGGACGGGGTGTAATGGGCTCGCTGAGCTCGCCGTCCGACCAAGGACAAGGCCCAAGTCACGGCGCATCGTGTTCCACGCGCTCAAGGGAACTGATGGGGACGGTACCTTAGTGCCAAATTTAAAAATCTTGAATTTCTCTGGCCACCGTAGGTGCGGGCATGTGGACGGCGAGTAATGGGCGACTCACTGTCCGACCATGGACCATGCCCGGGTAGACGGCGCTTTATGTTCCACGCGCGCCTCACAGTGTGTCAGCACAATGACGGGGTCTCCCTTTAGAGGGCCAAAGCCTGCCGGGGTCGCGGGACTAACGAATACCGTGACCCTGAAACGTAAAGGGCTATTGAATTGGCTTTTAGTCAGTACAAGTCTAACAGTCCCTCCTACCCTGCCTGGGTGAGAGGACTCATTTGATGAATTTAACACGCTAAAAAAAAGATGCTCACTATAACGCTACTTTGTTCTTGATAGTTAGGAGTTTCAAATTTTGCTTAGGGGTTTGTTTTAGTACGTAGGTGCTACCTCAGGCGGGATTTTGCGAAATTTGAACCCACGAGGGGTTGTTTTTGATTTGATAGAATTTTTTTTGGATATTGATTTAGATTTTCCAAAAGTATCTCATAAGGAGTGTGGCCGGGAGTAGAAATTCACAGATAAAAAGTTCGAAATACGCGCAGACGAAGTCGCGGGCGAACTGCTAGTGTATTATATTAAGGCAAAGAAAATGAGCCATACAGCCAAATGCAATAAGAAGTTCATAGATAGAATTTGTTATTATATAATATTTACTTTAATTTATTTGCCTATGTGTTTTTAAGATATAATAGATATTAAAATTTTAATTCAAGTACGGTAGGTTAGTTGATTTAAGAAAATTATTATTACAAAATTAATTTAATAGTAGGCTGTACCTATAGGTCTGCAGCCTAATATCAATGTCGTAAGATTAAAAAAAAAATAAAGCGGCGGGAAACAGCTCTTGTTCTTTTTTCGTGCATTTATTAATTTCTTCAATTAAAAAAAAAACAGAAAAAAATAGGTACTTATTCAAATTTAATTTTTTTTTGCCATCTTCTCACAATATGTCGTCTTCACAAATTCAGAAAAATACCGTTAATATACCGGGAAAAACAATTTCCTTTAATATTCAAAACTGTTCTAATTTTACTTTGAATTTTAATTAAAGAAATGTTATGTTATACTACTGTTTTATTTCCTCGCAATCGAAGTGAAAAGCAGAGTTTATAACTCGTCCACAAAACCATTTTTATCCTCGACATTACTATCAGCCCTCGCCTTCGCCTCGGGCTGCTAAAAGTCTCGGATAAAAATGGTTTGTTTTGTGCACTTGTTGTAAAATCTACTATTGCTGTCTGTACAATGTAGTAGTTCTACATGATGCCTCTACAAAAGCTCCAGACGCGTAGCACACCTACGAAAGCGTCGCATTTTGCTACGCCCGTCATGGTTTCACAAACAGACACTCAAGTTCAGACACGTAATGTGCTACTTTAAGTTCGTTAACAAAAACGTTTGTTACTATTTATATTTTGTAAGTAATTTACATAATAACGTGCCTCTACGAATTTTAAAGTCGTAGCACGCCTACGAAAGCGTAGCATTTCGCTACGCTTATTATAGTATTAGTGACAGAAGCTTTAATAAAGTAATAATAAACTATATTCTAAAAATAACTGTCTACCAATACTAATAATTACATGTGCCCCTAATTAAAAGTTATACCGTACTAGAAACAGTCAGACGACATTAAACCGTATGTATCATTCTCACGGGAGTTTCCGAATCACGGTTCGTACCCAGCAATCATCGAGAAATTTGCTCATGTATATTTAATACAAGCTAAATGGTTTTCGGTCTTTTCCCATGCGACGATCAGCAGTAATTAAACCTGGATTGTATCGACTCTATAAGCTTTACATAAGGTTGATTTTCGTGTGGCGATATTAGTTGGAAGTTGTAAGTAATTATTAAGGAGTGAACTGTTGTCGATAATTATTGTTCGTGAACTTAAATGTAGACACTACGAGTATGCGTTGGAATACGAAACTTGTCGAGTGTATTAATAAAGCAAATTGTAGGGTTAACTGAGTTCATCGTTTGCCCTCTATTATTAGTTTTGATTTATAAATACGGCAGGAATAACTCTTTTCTTGGTAGTGGACGCGTAGAAAGTAATGTTATCCTTAGGAAAATAATATTAGGTTGGTAGTTTTTTGTTCTTCTAAGTATTAGTTTGTGTTGTTTTGACATTAGTTTAAGATTAATACATAATAATATGGTTGCAAAAAAATGGCATCTGTGACCATTAGATAGGAACTGAAAATATTTTAATATTTTCACCTCGATACCTATAATATCACGCTTGCATTCCATTCATTTTTAAATTATTTTTAAGCCCCATATCTAGAGAACTAGTATTTTAGATTTACCTATATTGTACTATGTTATCTACTTAATGAGTATTCTCAGATTAAAAGAGATTCAACGAAACAACGCACTACATACATAGCATCAAGCTTAAAAGTTTGGTCACACGTGGTCACACTAAAATGCGAAGCTGTTGCAACGATGTCGCAATTGCAACATATTTGGTGTCACCACGCCAAGCACTCAGCTACGTAGGTCCAATCAGAAAGTTTTTTCATTAGTTGCTGTGTTACCAAATGCCCCATTGCCCATGTGCTCATTTTAGTTCGTGTCACACTTTTGCCAGTGTATGGCATAAATATGTACCTAATTGTAATAGTTGGAAGCTTTCCTCGATTTTGGATTAGGTACCACATAGACATTTTAATCCGCAAAGGGAATGAGGTAGAGGTGTACTCAAAAGTACTGGAAGTACACCCTTATTTTGCCAGTTAAGTTTAAATCTCTCATGAGGGGACGAACCTATTGCAATAATATAACATGGGCACATATCAAAATTCCGTGGCTACTACTGCGAAGCGAAATATACTTTTTAACTTGTAAAAAATCTACTTTCACTATTTGTGTTCTGTTTATTCGTAGAACAATAATTACAGTCTTACTACAAAAAGTTATGTTACTGCAAAACGACACTTATATCAACGTCAAATGCCATTTTGCAGTTGACAGTTTTATAGACAAGTGTTCAACCGATGTTTAAATTTTTTGTAGAGACGGCTAAAGTTTAAGTTGTGAATTTTCAGTGGTCTAATCTTGATCAAATAAGAAACCTATCAACCACGTTAGTCGCTAGCTAAATTTCCAGCTTTTCATCATATTTTAATAAGCCCGTCTTTTCAACGTAAACTATGTCAATCCCTGCTAATAAAAATCCCAGACGGGAGATATTACCGTTCAATACCGTGAATTCCTTTGTACTCGTGCGTAAAGTGTGTCGGTACCTACTTATAAAACTACTTCAGAATATTACTTCTAAAGTTACGTAGATAAACAACCGATGATAGCGTTAGATAATGAAAAGTAAGTGAAAAATCTGTAACATCGTTAAACGGAAATCGCCCATCACGGCGGGCACGCGGCCAAATTTTTTGTTAAGAGAAAATTTAGCATTGACCCATCGTAAACTTTCTTGAAGTAACCTGAGTTTAAACAAACAGCGTTTATATGCCTTCTAGGCAATATTTTCACTTTTGGAGTCTAATTATTTGACTTTGACCCCTCAATTTTAAATAAGTTTACATCAGGTCACAACTGGAATTAAAAAAAAAAACAGGGACTTACCTAACTATCGATCAAATTGATTTAATTTTTAAATGTTTATACTTAATTTGTTTTATCCAATGTTTACGAAAACATCGAAACAGTTCTGAAAGTATTTAGGTACATTTATTTCGCAAAAAAAATAATAAACGGAATTTTCCAAGAGCCTTTAATTTATTATTTAATAAACAACTTGGAAAAAGACTATGTCAGTTGCTATCTCCAGTATTTAGACTGAATTTTGATACAGCCGGTCATTTAGTCAGTTTCCTTTTACACAAACAAACTAAAAGCACCTCTCATAATAGGTAACCTACCGTCCCCTAACTTCATTTACGATTGCTTAATAAACCCTGGCTAAGGGCGGGAGCAGATAATATGATTTTTACGGTGTACATAGAATGCGCATCTGTCCAACACTTAGGGGTAAAAGATATAAAAATTGTAGAATATTACTGTATCTTTGTGGTTCCGTGGAAGAGCGATGGTTGCGTTTTCAACCGATGGCGATGATGAATTTGTTCATAAATCACAGATGCGGCCGGATTTCCTATTCTGTTTGATTTTAATAACTGAAGGAGGAAAGGCCTTTCACATTTCTTGTGGATATTCTAGAGTAGGTACCGTTATAGTACGAGGTTATTAAAGGCAGGTCAAAACTAGAAGCTCAAAAGCTTTACAGGTTTCACTCTACATTTTGGCGAAGTAACACGGGGCGTATAATGTTGGGATATGTTGATAGTTAATAACATTCAGTATATTTAGAACGTTATTTTGATAAATATTTTCACCCTATTTATGTTGTGTTCAGATATGGAATTTAGATTTACTTATTTGTGGCACATGCTGCAATATTTGCTACAATGAATAAACCGGAATTTCTCAGAAACAATTAAAGCTTTTTAGAACATTCATATAAAAATCTCTCCTGAACATTCTTAAAGAAAAACTTAGCTCAACAAATAAAAGGTTTCTCAGAAATTCTTTTCTCACTTCACAGACCTAGACGAAACAGTCTTCGGAAGATATTTTTCAAAACAAGTCCTAAGATATTTAAATATTGAGAAAGAGCAAAAGTTTCTTAATTATTTTAATAAGGCAGCAAGCGGCTATCGATCCGGCTTCACCTGCCAACTGTTACCGGATTATGTCTGAGAGTTTTTACTACTTTTTAAAAGCCCTGTATCCGCATTTTTATGATCCAGCGGGAAATTATCTGCGTTTTATGACCGGTGCGCGGTATACATGATTATGTTTAGGAGGCTAATGTTATGATTTGTTATTATGATGTGTACTCTATCTTTTTATCTCTAGGTAGTTATTTTTCTTTTTCCGGGGTCGCGGGACTAACGAGCTACCGTGACCCCGGAACGTAAAGGGCTATTGAAGGACACCGTGGATTTTAGTCAGTACAAGTCTGACAGTCCCTCCTGCCCTGCCCTGAGTGGGAGAAAACATTTGATTTAAAAAAAAGGTATTTTCTTGTTCACTTCTTGGAGGTTTTTGCTTTAGCGAGTAGCGCTTGATTTTTTTTAATGATGTTTGTTTAACTTTAAAACAGACAATGGTGTTGGATAGGTACCTTTGTTGTTAAGTCCTCTTGTTTTCATCATCACTTAGTTAAGAAGTAGGCTACACTTACTACAATTTCGATTTCGGCCTAGGCAATTGCTTCAGCTCCGTTGTAGTTCTCGTCCATGTGTTCACAATCATGTGGCTAATGTAACCAATCTTCTTTGTGGAGATCCTCAGATATTTCAGGCATGTGAGTACACCACCACTATCCATCCACATAATAATTATTATACCTTTCACCGTACAGGCCACATGATGAACAATTTACTAAAATTATAAATAAAAAAGTTTATGATGGCTGTATGGATGGACAACCTAGATTAACACATAGGTTAGTTTCTAATTTTATGTTCATAAGGTATAATTTTCGAGTTGTAGCCGCGAAGCGGCTGGAAACAGCTAAGTTACCTACATAATTATTATAAGTTGTCAAGTTAATGATCTATAATAATTTTCAGATTTTTCCGGTATATTATGATAGGAAATAAGTAGGTATCTACTTACTAATTTGGGCAAAACAAGAACGTTTAAAAACTGTCTAGTCTACACTTTGTTTAATTTACGTGCCGTAGCTTTTCTCTGAAGTATTTTGCAATTTAATTCCTTTTCCAATTTGATTATTCTTTCATAGCGTTGAATTTTAATCTCCGGTTTATACATTCTTACCCTTTTGTATTTATTAGTTAGTTTTGCTTTTAACTTAGGTATTTTTGTTATATCTAATTAAGCTAGTAATTTTTGTGGCGAACTTACAACAACCCATATTTTTTACTAGTATACGTAACTCTATTAAGATCGCCATTTGTCAAATTACTACTATTTGTATAAACTTACTATATACCTACTGTAAATAGTTAACTATCTATCTATCCCTAATTCAATAAAACAATACAAATGCGAATAGGTGTAACAAACCTTGTATATGACTAACCAACAAAAAGTTTCACTTTAAATCCTAGCGCAATGTTTTGACAGTGGCAACACTGGTAATGCTAGAGTAGGGTGACCAGCGTTGCAAGTGACAGGCCGCAATTAGGACCCACCCAATGTCCAGCATCGCAACTCTCACCCCGGAATGTTAATTAAATTCTTCGCCCGAAAGATTGAAGGAAACTTTGGTTATTTCGCGTTTCTATCGCTGTCCCTTTTTCTTTGATTACTTTTGAGTTTTTCAAGTTTGTTAAACATCGTTTTAATTATTTGATTTAAAATCTCGCGAAGTGGTGTTGTTGTTTGAATGGAGAGAAGGGTAGGAAGATTTCCAGAGAATTTATAATCTTAGAATATGTGATGGTCTACTTACAAAACAAGAGTCTTAATACCTATTTACTATAAATGCGAAAGTAAGAATGGATGTTTGTTACTCTTTCACACTAAAGTGCTGAACGGATTTGGATGAAATTTGGCACACAGATTGTTAGATAATCTAGATTTCACGAGGGATAATTACCGAACTTCATGCTGGCAATGCCGCGGCCATAAGGTAGTGTCAAGTAAAATCTACTTAGGTTATCTATGCTTCACCTTTCTTCTGGCAAAAATGGAGTCTGGCCAAAAATCTCGTACGAGGTTAGCGTTTTAAGAAGCGTCTTAATCAATATATACGGACGTCTAAAAATGCCAGTTCAACAGAATTGCCGTAATATTATTCTAGGTATAGGTATCAATATATATAAAAATCAATGCCACTTTTCGTTGTAATGTTATAACTCAAGAACGGGTCACCAATCCATACCAAATTTTTAGGCTTTGTTCGGACTATTTAGTAGATGGTTTATGTGAAGTTTGCACAAAATCGGTGGAGCGGTTCTTCATTTATCACATTTTTTGTAACAAACTGTATATGTAGCGAAGTACCTACCGGACCTCCTAGTATATTATATTTTCTAATGCTAGCGTACTATAATCGAATATTCCATTAGACGCATTTTATTGCAATTCACAGTATGACACGTCTAAAGTGGCCTTTTTAAACCTCAAACCAAACCAAACCAAATAAAGCACACATTATTACTCATATAACTACGTTATACGAGTAATAATGTGTGCTTTATTATCCCTACTAAGGTCTACAAAAATATTTTGTTATATTAAAGGAAAATTACAGGAAAAAAGTTTCGCTTCCATCCTCTTTTTGCCAGGAAGTCCGAAGTTACACTCACGCCAGTTAAACTTAGTCACCCAAAAATTAATCGTACTGTTATAAAATTAAAGTCGAAAGTCATCGTCTAGCTTTGTTTTCCTGTTCTTTTAACAAAAGGCAATCGTAACACTCGTCTACAAAAACTTCTTTAACTGAAATCTTTATTTATTCGTCGCTAATTAAAAATTGCTTGTGTTAAGTTTCACCGCACCAGGATAACGGTAAAGCTCACCTTTTTGTTGAAAAACTTTGTGAAGCCTCTAAAGCGCTTAAGAAACTCCATCAAGTTAAAATTAAGTAAAAAATGTACCTTACCTTTAATTTAACGCTATCTTGGTAAGCAGTAAAGAATTCCAGTCTATAAATGCCTTGTTGCTATATTGTTTTAAGTCAGACCAAAATCGCCTTGACAGTTTTTTTAGACAAGTGTTCAAAATATTTTAACTTTTTATGTGGTAAGACGGTATTTCTCCTGTTTTGGAGTGTTTTACAAACATTTACATTCACATGCACAAACAATCGGACTCATAACAACTACCTGTAGGCCATTTTTAATGTGTTCGGTGCAGGAATCAAACCTGAGACGCGTATCGTGGCAGTCATCACTAAGCCACTGTGCGCCACCATACTAATATTATAATTATGTATGTAAATGCGAAAATTTGGATGTTTTGATGGGTGTTTTTCAGTCAATTACGTCAATCAGAACGGCTCATTCATTTCGATGAATTTGGCACAATCTTCTTCTTCTTCTTCCTGCCCTTATCCCATTCTACTTGGGGTCGGCGCAACACGTTTTCTTCTTCCATTCTCCCCTATCAGACGTCACAGTATCATTTACTCCTTTTTCTTTCATATCATTCCTTAGACAATCCATCCATCTTTTCTTTGGCCTTCCTCGTCCTCTCCATCCATCAACATTCATACTCATCACTTTCTTAGTCACATGGGTGTCATCCCTCCTCATCACATGTCCATACCAAGATAGACGATTCCCTTTCATTTTTTCTGTAACAGGCGCCACTTTCAAACTTCCCCTTATAAACTCATTCCTTACTTTATCCATTCTTGTCACTCCACAAATCCATCTCAAGATCCTCATTGAATTTGGCACAATGGTATATTATAATAGTCTGGATTAACATATAGGACACTTCCCTGTAGTATAATCTCTTGGGACAATAACTGACAAACTAAACGTGGGCGAAGCTGCTTGTACAAGCTATCTTCTCATAATTAAAAACCTGATAATAGACTGCAGCCCACTCAATTCCCGTTCAGTTCACGAAGCAATTTAAAGCGATTATTTTAAAACGTTATTCCTTGTGCCTATTTATTACGGCTTATCTTGGTGCACATAAATTAAGTTCGCGACAAGACTCCAATTTCGCCTGGAGGTGTACTCTAGGTATCTTTGTGAACTAAATAGGACAGTTGGGAAAGATTATAGCGTATTTGTAGGAGCAGTAGCTAGATTCATAAAACTACATTACTTCTACAAGTAGAACCTACTAAGTAGCCTAGCACCGCGGATATAATAATATCTGTTATGATGCCGCCTCGACCCGACCGCGTGGATGAGCGATATACTCGTAGTTCGCTGAAACTATATGACCATTACATTATCCTAATCACTTTTCAACTAGAAGTCTAGGTTGTAGATTACTACGATATGGAGAAAGAAAGAAAATAATAAAGTATCAGGTGACTATATTTCAATATATTTTAAACTAGGGGCCCATCCCGGCTTCGCATGGGTGGCCTATGTTACTCAGGGTGAATGTAGCTTTGTAATGGTGAAATGGTGAAAATTTTTGAAATCGGCACAGTAGTTTTGAGTTTATTCATTACAAACATACACACACACACACACAAATACAAATATTTCCTCTTCATAATATTATACATACTACAGTCCCCACCTAACCTTGTTTACATCTCCAGTCTACAGTTACTTAAAATTATCCGCTCTCTTGAATCATAACTGCATAGCACTCAATTCAAATTAGGCTCAATGCAATAAAGGGAAATGAGTTTTTTTTACTGACATTCGAGTGTTGTTTTTATTGGGTGAGCAGAGTTGCCCTCTCCACACTGATTAGTTCATTTATTTGAGACGGATTTATTATGATTTCTTTTATGCTTATTATGTTTTTTAGACGCGTGCTATTTTTGCTGCTATGCGAACTTCTAAGGAAGATTAAGGGTGGTTTTGGTATAGTTAAAAAAGAGTAGGCTTTAGTTAAAAGAAATTACAGTTTTAGCAAATATCAATATGACCTGCCGCTATCGTAAAAAAATGTTAGCTAATAAAATGATTTTTGAAAATGTACAAGACTGTTTTAACAATTCACTGTTGAAGTTCCCGTTAGCCCTTATTAAAATCATAAAAAATCTAGACTTTTTAGTACAGCTGTAAAATTCCTTACAAAAAAAAAACCGGCCAAGTGCGAGTTGGACTCGCCCATGAAGAGTTCCGTAGCAGCAAGCATAGATTAGAGATATAATTATATTGAGATTAGTAAGTAATATACACAAACAATAAAAATAACTTTGTTTTTCATAGTATTTGTATGAATGGCAAAGTTATATTTGCGGTTTTTGAAAATGTACTATATCTCAAAAACTGCTAACTGTATCTCATCCAAACCAATTTTCGTTGGTAGTTTTGGTTGAGGTCTACATTATATATTTTTTTTAGTTTTATCATTCTCTTATTTTAGAAGTTACGGGGGGGGGACACACTTTTTACCACTTTGGAAGTGTCTCTCGCGCAAACTGTTCAGTTTAGAAAAAAATGATGTTAGTAACCTCAATATCATTTTTAAAGACCTATTCAAAGATACCCCACACGTATGGGTTTGGTGAAAAAATTTTTTTTGAGTTTCAATTCTAAGTATGGGATTTTCACACAAAAATCAAAACAAAACAAATTTTGGGGGTGCCCCCAAAATTTGTTTTGTTTTGATTTTTGTGTGAAAATCCTAATGCGGTTCACATAATACATCTTTCTACCAAGTTTCAACAGGATAGCTCGTATACTTTCGACAAAAAGTGGCTGTGACATACACGGACAGACAGACATGACGAATCTATAAGGGTTCCGTTTTTGCCATTTGGCTACGGAACCCTAAAAAACAAAATCAACACAATCATCGCAAAAAGAGCATTTTAGAAAGCTGCTCACCTGAAAAAAGAAATTGGCTTATCAAGGAACAATCGTAGCGTAAGCAAGTGTCCCCCTCTTCCCCTTCGCTACCAATTTGCATGGCCACCGTAAACCCCAAGGCTACGGGAAAGCAAAACAAAACAGTCGGGATACGGATCTTTGAATATTATTTTACCACTCCAAAAATTGTTCCGAAGTTTTCTAATAAGGATAATTTTAAAATAAGGTGAATTAAAGATCATCTGTACATGTAGATCACGAATAATATTAAGGACACTTTTTTATTTTTAATTAACCTGAACTGTTATTTTTTTATACTTATACCTATTCATGTAATGTAATTATAAATCTTTTATATTTTTTTTCTTTAATAACATATTTGTATGTCATTTTTGACAAAACATAGCACACTATACATAACTAGTCTATGTTTAACAAATAAATTTTTCTGAGCCCTTATCACGAGTTTTCACTATTTTACTTTACAGCGTCGTCATGGAACAGCGCCTCTGGTGTACGAAGAAGGAACTAATTTTTTCCTTGTTTGTAAATTGAAAATGTCAAAGTTCCAGTTTACTTTACGTCACAATACTGAAAACTCATGATAAGGCCTTTGATTCTGGTTGACACTTTTAAATTCTATAATATACCTTAAAAAAGCTACTTTATAATATTAGTAGGTTTATAAGATTAGAGATTCTTGTCTTACTTAAGCCATTCATTTACACTTATCTGAAGACTTGTCAGTACCTACTTAAATAGCTCGTTTGTAGCTACATAAATAAACCACCCGCCATTACCAAGTACCTACTAAGAAAAAGTAAATCAAGACATTTTCTTTTGAAAGCGTACTTGCTAAGACTTCGAGTTGCCAACTAAAAGAGAAGCTATTGAAAAGTATTGAATTACAGAAGTAGGTCACAAATCTTACTTTAACTTTTAATAGACTGTTTCAGTTGGAAAAAGAGTTTTATGAAATGTTTCACGGATTCGTATGTTTATAACAGAAAGTTAGGCCTTAAGTTGTAGTGGTACGAATTACCGCTATGTTTGTGAATCTTGATTTTATTTTCTAGACAAATGCTCGCATCACTTCGTGATGCGTTTCTTTCGTGAGAATTAAGAATATCGTTGTATTCTATCGCTGTGGCTTATGTCATGTTAAGGTACGGTTACCGATAATTACTACACTTCTCTGCACATAGAAACACTCGCTGCCATGAATAGCACGCATCTTTCCATCCATAGAACATAGCTTAGTTAACCCGTTTTCACCAGTGTCTTACTCTGAGGACCAATGAATATGATTGGTGGACACCACACACATCCTCAACGTATCACATCCCTCCAACAACTTGGTGCCGAGCAATAAATATTTATGCCGATTTTATAAGTAATAATAATAATATTCCACAACTATCACACAACGCCATCTAGTCCCAAGCTAAGCTGAGCTTGTGTTATGGGTACTAGACAACTGATAAACATACTTATATATTTCTAAATACGTATGTATTTTTGATAAATTACACCCAGATACAGAACAAATGATCGTGCTCATCACACGAACATTTGTCCTGGGAATCGAACCCACGACCTCCGGCATAGCAGTCAGGGTCACTAACCACTAGACCATCAGGCCTGTCATGTTTATGTTCGCACGGGATGATTTTCAAGTTCTAGCGGGTGAAACCGATAGTTAGTAATTCATAAGTTCAAAGAAATTTATTAAAACCTTAATTACAATTATTTGTTTACCAAGTTTCTATACAAGAAAATCGATTGAGTTTGAACAAAAAAAAAAATATTTTTCTTTTGTTGGCTGTACCATTGAAACGCACCTTCGTAATTTAACTTTTTATACCTCCACGTGAGGAACATTCGAGGCCAGCTTTTATAATACAAGTATGTGGGAAGTCGGAAACCTTGAAATGTTTTACAGATTCGCCCACGAGTAAACCATATAAACGCTTACTTTCTGTAAAAACCCTTAGGGTAGCGTTACACCCGCCGCGGGAGACGATTATGGCAACGGGCATTGGTGTCGCGAGGCGATTTTCGGTGTCCGTAGGCCCATAGGCGACTACTTGATGACTCGCCGCCTGGTCGTGTTCCATGCGCGAACGTTGCCCTACACTAAGAATTGCTCCTGTGTTGTGGGTGCGTTACAAACATAGAAACATGCATACACAAACACCCAGACCCAGAACAACTACTTGTAGGACATACAAATATTTGTTCTGTGCGGGGATCGAACTCGCGGCACGCTGCACAGCAGTCGATCGGTCAGCAACTGCGCGATGCAACAACCTAGCCAATATTATGTTTTCCTAATCTACTTCAGTAAATTCAGATTAGTTGCAAAGTTTCTCAGAATTATTAAGTTTTCTCTCGCAAGTATTTAAAGCATAATTAATTTATTTTTAAGCTTCCGTTGTTGAGATGTAAGGTGAAGCTTACCTTTTAGTGAGTTTTGCTTATTTATTGATGCAGCTGAAGTAAGATATTGTTAAAACAGAAGTTTATGACTTCGTTCATTTGTTCATCTGTATTTTTCTAACATCATCGATATAATCACAACACATCCATCCATCCATCCATTCACATAATATCCTCACAAAAGTTTGCCATTAAGAACCCTTATAGGATCACTTTGTTGTCCGTCTGTCCAAATACAAAACCATGTATTGTTATACTAAAAAGCTTGAGGATAAATATGAACTGACTGATATCAGATTGATAATCCAAGAAATTAAGATAAAATAAAATCAATAGGTTGATAAATATTTTTATCCTTTAACAATCTTACTTAGAACAAAAGATACCTTTTTAATAATGTTCATAATACTTAACAAACAGAGCTATAGAAAACCAAAATAATATTATAATTTCATACTGCTGTACTTTCTATTAAAGCCGACCCAATTAAATATCACTCCACAAATACTTGTCTTTTGTTCCTCACACCTCCGACGAATCATTGTTCTTTTTATAATAGCTCATATTGTCGTCGACACCAATTATAAAGTTGGCACACACGTTTCAGTACGCCGTTAACAAATTGCCTCGTCTCCTACTGACTTATAATTGATTGACGCTTTTCTAAAATGAAAGCCTATCTGACAATGTGTTTGTTGAAATGTGATTATTTGGGGCTTGACGTAGGTAGGTGACGTCTATTTCCATTTGGTACAATGTTTGTTAAAGGTAATATCTGTTTATTTATATCTTTGGATTTAGGAAAGGCGGAATATTATTCAGATATTTCTAACTGAAAAGATACACGTTATAAAGGTAGATACGTATTATATGAGTTTGTCTTTCATCTGAAGGAAAATGTAAGTAAAAACCAGCTTAAGAAGTAAATAAAAATCTTATTACATTGAAAATTAAATAGAAAATCTCCATCTTTACTTGCACATAAACAAGTAAAAAATTAAACCACAACAAACATCACAGACTCTTAGCAAGATTTTAACTTAATTAGCCGACCGCGGTCCAACCTCAAGCGAAAGCTGAATCACTTCTTATTAGATTAAGACATTCCGTATTTTGCAAAGGGCGTATTTTGCAACCGTCGTATTTTGTGACCGGCGTACTTTGCAACCTGCGTATTTTTGATGCGGTGCGCGACCGCGACTTAGCCAAGTTTCAAAGCCTCGGGGGCTTGGCACTGACGAATAACTTAAAAGTTATAAGGTACGTCTTAGTCGTCACGTTCCCGGATCGTGCCAGGTACGTGGCCAGCTTTATTTTTGTATAGGGATAAGTATTTTGTGACCGCATCTTGGTGCAAAAAGGAGGATGAAGGTATTCTGGTGGTTTTTTCTCTCTTACAGTTATGAACCTTTTGAATACGTAAAGGTAATCCTGTTTTTTAAATCGTATAATAAGGTTATTTCTAGGTAACTTTACCTAATACTTAGGAATAGAAACAAAAAGGAAGATTTATTAGATACTAAAATCGTAACACGGCTCATTCATTTAATTTTTCTAAATTCTTAAGGAACAAAGGCGGCATTAGGTACTTAGGGCCGTTTAACACTGATAGCAATATCACTACTTGCCATAACATCGCCGTCTAAACCGTTAAAATAAACATGAACAAAAACCTTTGTAACAACATCCAACAAATCTACCGTAAATCGATTCGGCCTTCGACACATTCAATGCATTCTGATTCTCTATAACCGGTTCAGAATCACCCCAATTGTCTCTATTTCCCAGTAGGGCCATTCTCCACTGGTGGTCCGACACCGCGGGTTCCTTAGGTACAATCATACGTATAATTGGTATCGAAAGATTTATTATGTCTTGTCTCGCCGAGTTTACTTCGAACAACGTTTTATCTAATCTAGTGGCTCATTATTCCTTGATTGAGCGCTTTCCTTTTGTTTTCATATTTTGTTATTGGATTATTTTGGGTAGAGCTAATGGAGTTTGCGGATAATTAGATAGAAATTAATCTGTTTGATTTGGGTTATGTCGGTTTTATTTGGAAACAGTTTTTGGAAGCATCCAATGAAATTTACTTAGGTATATTCTTTCTCTACTCTTCTAAAATGAACTAAACGAAATGTTCCTTATTGCCTGTCTATACTCGTAAAATGGCTGATATTTTATAAAAAATGAAAGAAGTAGTTAAAAAATTAGACAGAAATTAAGGTCGAAATAGCTGACTGCCCCGTTCGTACTAAGTATATCAAACATAAATAGGTTCTTGGCTCAGTCATGTTGCGAGAACTTAACTCTTAAATAAATATTAATTATGATGCGTCTAATTAGCTTTTCAGTGCGCGTCGGAGAGTCGTGACCGCGCGGCTACACCTCATATTAAGAGTAAATCCTTTTAAATGCATAAATAATTTAGCTGACGTCGGATTAGGGAAGGCTGTGTTCACAACGGGGTGTAAAATGATGCGAGAATTATTTTAAAGTAACTTAAATATTGTACTATCTTTTTCAAATAAATTGAAGGTAGATTAATTTATAAATGAGCAATTCGTTTCAGTTCTAACCACATTATGTTGTGCCACAGTATGGCTAACTCCGTAGCCATGAGCTTCACGTTTTAGTGACACGTCTAAGATACAAATAAAATAAATTAAATTACCCTTTTACCTTGTAAAATATTGGAAGTCATGAGGAGAGGCATTAGCCTCAGCAATGGGATTACGCAAACTAACAGTATCAGTACGTTGCTTAGAAATACATACATTGCGGAGCAACAAACATTCGAAGCGTAACTTGACGCAAGTCGCATAACTGGAAGTTGTAAACGAAACCTTACTTCCACTCTTTTAAACGCAAAAACCATTCTTCAAAACTTATTTCCAACTATCGAACCTCGAATTAGTTCCAAATTCGAGCAGACGTTGCGCCACGGTGTAACAGGCATTCATAAATTCATACGAGACATGGATACGACCCTCGTCTTCCTGACTGCATCTCGTAATCCTCTTAATAGATTCCGACGGACTCCGACGAGTACCGAGTACGTACCTATGATAAACACCTTCATAAACTCGCTTCGAACATATTTGCAGATGAAGTTTATGTTAAGAGGATAGTCTTCGTGATTTTAATAGATTGGTGTAGATATTAATGGATTGAATTGACTGAAATATTTTTATCTTGAGACTCACTCTTCGCCCCTGTTTCTTGACTCCTTTTGGACGTAGCCTTCTTCGATAAATGGTCTATCTAATACAAAAATAATCTTTCAATTCGAACCTGTAGTCTCTGCGATTAGCCCTTTCAAGCCAAAAAACAAACAAACTGTTCAGCTTTATATTATCAGTACAGTAATGTAGTGAGAGTCAGACCTGTATATCTTGAAAAATGGTCATTGACACGGATCGTAACATCAAATAGAATTGTTTAACAAATTGCGCAGCTCTTTATATTTTGTACATTAGCTTAAGTTATCTAGGTCGCGGGACTGTCATCACGTGACCGTGACCCTGGAACGTAAAGGGCTATTGAAGGAACATTTTAGTTAGTACGAGTCTGACAGTCCCACCCGTCCAGCCCTTGGTGGGAGGACTCATTTGATGGTTTTACTGTGTAAAAAAAGCTTAGTTATC
The DNA here is from genome assembly GCA_950005045.1 of Agrotis exclamationis. Lineage (NCBI taxonomy): Eukaryota > Metazoa > Arthropoda > Insecta > Lepidoptera > Noctuidae > Agrotis > Agrotis exclamationis. Next base: position 7,711,795 of record OX465423.1, on the reverse strand, counting down.
TATGTAATTTGTATAATAATTTAATCGCTCACTTTAAGACTCAAGAGACATTAACCATAAAAATTTCTTAAATATAGTTATTGTAATATGTAATTTTTTTAATAAATAAACAAACTTTATTTACTACAACTCTTAACCAATGTCAAAACTTATCCTTATACAGAGGCGTCTCTAGCCCTTGTGGCGCCCGTGTTCAACCAGTACCCTGGCGCCCTCTAGTCTAGTAGGAGCGGGGTCAAAATGGAATACTAACCTTTATATTTTCAATCGGAAATTCGGATGCAAATGGTGCAATTTTAAATGGCTCAGGCGCAAAATGTCGCTTTCGCAAAATGTCTCCTGGTAGTAAAATGTCTCTTTCTCATAATGTCGCTTTCACAGAATGACTCCTTAAAAGGTCGCTTTCTCACAATGCCTCTTTCGTAGAATATCTTTTTCGCAAAATGTGTGAAAGTGAAATAAATAAAAGTGAAATAAAAAAAGTCCTTTACAAGATCTGGTCGAGTGGTATTATTTTTTTATATACTTATTCAATGTACAGACACAGTTTTTTTACTGTTTTATTAATAAGTATAGATGTTTCAAATACCTCTTTATCAGATCTTGTAAAGGACTCATAATAAAAGTATTTTTTTTTATTATTAATTTCACTCGAAAAATCGAATTTACAACGTTGCCATACAATATTAACAAGAACCAACAAGACTAAGAAATTGACAAAAAAACAACCTTTCTTTTAAACCTGGCTAACTTTTTTCTAAGTTACTAACACGACATTTTGCGAAAGAGATATTCTGCGAAACAGGCTTTGTGAGAAAGCGAACTTTTAAGATTTCATTCTGGGAAAGCGACATTATGAGAAAGAGACATTTTACTACCAGGAGACATTTTGCGAAAGCGACATTTAACGCCTGAGCCCTTTTAAGAAGGAGTCATTCTGGGAAAGCGACATTAAGAGAAAGCGATATTTTGCGAAAGAGACATTTTACTACCAGGAGACATTTTGCGAAAGCGACATTTTGCGCCTGAGCCATCGATCGACGCATCTTTGGAGGTGTCGCATTAGAGGACGCTCGGCGCCCCCTTAGTCCCGGCGCCCGCGTGCGCCGCACACCCTGCACTATAGGTAAAGACGCCTCTGTCCTTATACATATAGATAATCTAACTTACTAAAGAAAAGGTTTTACGAAGCTACTAGGTATAAAGTACCTACTCAGAAATACTCCCCGGACTGAAGGACCAATCGTCCTCAATTTATTTACGTCATGTGCTCTCAATACAAACCCTATTTATTGTGACATTGAGGAAAATACGATACTATTGGAGTATTGGTCTGTATTCAGACATTTTAGAATTTTATCGTACGTAACCCTAAATTCTGTTGACACTGCAAAAATGTCGAAAGGAAAAACTTTCTCGTGATTATTTGCCTAGCCTTTAGGCTAGTTGCCCTAAAAAATGTAATTAGTCCGTCTTTTAGATTATTCAAAAATAAGGGACACGTGTTTTTTTATTTTTAAATTAGTCTAAAAATGACAAATATAGGCTATCCTATTAAAGTTACGTGTGACGTCACGCCGCGTGGCATTTTTTCGCGCGGGGTGACGACACACGTAACTTTAATGGGCTAGCTATATCTTTGTTATTATGTGTTTAATCGAAAAAAGAAAAAATACGTGCCCAATATTTTTTATGATCTAAAATACGGACTAAATAGAATGTAATTATTTTGACCCTGGAAACTACCCTATTATTCCCGATGGCTTCAACCTTGGAGTGTTTAAGTCAATAGTGAATATAGGTTACTTCTAGGCAACTGTGCTTCACCGTTGACTACAACTTCACTTACCATCAGGCTAGATAGTGGTCAAAGAGAGATTAACGGTAAATAAAAAAAAATATACTGTGTTTTTTTTAACCGACTTCCAAAAGGAGAAGGTTCTCAATTCGGATGTTTTTTTATGTTTGTTCATAACTCCGTCGCTTACCAACCGATTTGATTTTTTAAGCTATTGCATAGCTTTTATCGCGGGCTCCGAGTGCGGCGCGGCGCGGCGACCGAATTAAGAAATTCCAAAAAACCTAACGTAAAAACCTGACACCACGCATCGTCTAACGTCGTTTCAGTTCGGGAGACTTCGGCAATCATAAAGGTGCGGACAGAAGTGCTCATAAAGGTACGGATAGACGTGCTCATTGCTAAGTAATGAGCGTTTCGCTTGATTGACGTGGCTGACCTGATAGCCTAATTAGTACAGTAATAAATATAGGTAATAAACAAGTGGCCCGTCCCAGCTTCGCACGGGTATATTAAGAATCGCTCGTCCGATTTTGTGCAAACATCACATAAAGCATCTACTAAATAGTTCGAACAAAGCCTAAACATTATGTTTGGATAGGTGAGCCCGTTCTTGAGATATAAGATAAATAATTATAATTGCATTAGTTGATTAGTTGATAAAAAATGCTATGCAATAGCTCTACCGCGGCAGTCCCCGAGTGCCACACTTTAGTTTGGTTCAGTAGTTTTTATTTTTAGCTCATTGTGTACATACATGGGCGATGTAATACAAAATTCTATTGCACTTGTAAGAAAATTATGTTTTTGACAATAATTTGGGTTGAATATTTAAACTAAAAAGGATAAAATAAAAAACTTTTTCAAAAAACATGTAACGACTTCAAAAACAACCACAAAAACGTTTTAAATAACCTACAAAATGACTTTTCGAAAGTCGGTGGCAAAAAAGTAAATGAAATAAGAAACAAAGTCATTTTGTAGGTTATTTTAAACTTTTTTGTGTTTGTTTTTTAAGTCGGTTAGGTACATTTTTTTTAAAGTTTTTAGTGCAATTTATTCACCTGATTACTTTTATGCTTCCTATCTGACCTCCACAACCCAGTAACTGAGTCATACAATATCTGTTATTAAGACTAGTTGTCAGACTTGTATGATTGTGGTTACGGGAAATAACATCCATAGGCGATCTAAAAATAACAGCAGAGACCAACGATTTTTAGTTCTAACTAAGGCAGGGAAGAAACTCGCTATGATAGATGGTCACCAATCCACAGACCAGGCTTGACAAGCGTGGTTTAACCTTGAAGATCAAACTGTGCAGCTGTTACAATTCAGCTACGAGAGATTTAACTCTGCGATATTTACGGACTGTAGTACCAACTGTAAATAGTTTTTAATTATAGTCACTTCTTGATGTTGACTGCTTCGCTACAATCGTGCTTCCCTTTATTGAAAAAGCGAGCAATTGAATAAGAAAGCATTTTAGCGTGAGTGTTTATTGTTCTCTTTAACTTAGCTTTGGACGTTTGCAGACTTTGTTAATAGTAAGAATATTTTATTTAAAGCTAGCTTGTATTAGGGTCCCAGTACTGGGTAAAGTCTTACCTTAAATTGGTCACGATTACGCGCTACTTTTTCCCAATCCCAATCTTCGTTTTAATGTAAACGCACCAACGATACCTACTTACAGGAGAAATTCCTAGTGAGGAAGCAACATCTTTTTTTTAAAGAATAAAAAAAAAACTTAGTCTCGCCACGAAAGTACTAAGTTACGAAAATTCTCTTATTCAACTGCATCTTCGAAGCATAGATTCGCACTCACCATAGTTGGAAAAGTCTAAGTCAACGAAACGTGCTTAGACAAGAAAAAAACAAAAGATTTAAAAATTATAGGAGTTCCCTTGAAACAAAATACACGTTTTCACTTACACTGAACGAAATATATAAAATGCCAATACAAAAGCTCTCTGCACTCAGCTCAACGCCTAGAGTTGAAATTCTAACAGTGCACTAATACGCATTCATTAAACGTTGCGACGTGCAAGCGAAAATATATTTTAACCTCACACAGTAACCTTTAAAGTACGTTCTCCAAAATTCCAAGAAAAGTGTGTTAGGTTATATTATGTCAAATTGAAATAAACGAGACGCGACACGGAATGTAATGTCCATCTTTGTGGAATATTACTGTGTCGTCATCCTCCGTACATTCAATATGGCTGAAATATTCCGATCAGCAAGTTTGCTAAGTGTCTCGGTCTTAGTATATTCGAGTATGTATGTTGTACTGCGGTATTTGTAACGAATAAGGACATTGTTTGATCAGTAGTTATGTTAACCTTTTGTTAAAAATAATGCTGCACGTTTTTTAACCATTCGTGACTAATAGGTTACTAAACTATGTAGTTGGCCTAAGTACACTGCATTTCTTCTTTCTTTAAATTAAGAATAAGCATTAAAAAATTATACTTAAGTTTCAATTATTTCTACGGTTGACATAAAATTGAAGTGTAACTTTTATTTTTTGGTAATACATATATCTCCTATAAAAGTTTCATTTTTTGCAGTGGGATGAAAGCTATATACGAGTACATACCATATTCTACGAAATAATGTCTATCTTATTCTTGCTTTTTTGCTACCTATAGACATAGTAAGACAATAATTCTTATCATTTTAGACATTGGAACACTCTTTCTTCTCTCACCTTAACATTCCTATGGGACGTAAATCTGATATCACCGGAGAGAGATCATTTGCAACATAAACGGTTAATTGTTCACAGAAATACCCATCACGTTATTACAAACGGCCAAAAAAAGTTGGTAATTTGACCTTTAAAATCTCTTTAACTACTAGCATTCCAGATATGGGTCCAGTACCAGTAAAAAGTGTAACAATGGCGGGAAGAAGTGTATTCCGGCTTCGTTAACCATCTTTTTAAGATCTCGTGAGAATATCCAAACCCGCTCAAAATATCATATTACTTTTGTCCCAACCCCAAACGTAGGGTTCTTGTTACACCGCTTTCCATTTCCCATAAAAAGCAAGATTCTATTTTTATTTTTACCATAACCTTTATCACACCAGTTTGAAATAAAAAGCCAATAATAAAAAATAAAAGGTCAATACAAAAAAGGCAGACGCTTTTTTACATCATTTCCTAGACATATTAATGAGGTTAATTTTCCAAAAATAAAATGAATCCAAATGGATTCTATTTCCGATAGGGCCAAGTCCCAAACCCTGCGATGCATAATGAATTAACATTTTAAGAATATAATTTAAATTAACGTACGTGAAATAATTTAACACGGTCAGTGAGAGGGTTAAGATTGTCATTTGTCACTGATAAAATGGGGGAGCGAAAACGTGTTAATAAATAATTATTTTAATGAAAATGAAATGTTGAAATGCATTGTTTGCACATTCACATAACATGTATACTTATAGACGGGTTTGCTCTTGGCGTTAAATAAGCCTCAAAGCAAAGATGAAACTTTAGATAGAGATTTACATGCCTAAAAGGAGACTCCAGCAACTAATTTTAAGAAAAAAATTGTTAAAGAAAATAAAGATTTTTGTATTTTAGATCAATCTGAAGGAACTGTCTGTATGCCCGTGGAAGTTACTGAGAATACAAACAGGACTATTATAGACATACTTTGTAATTCTTTTCATAACAACCACTTAGATCAAAGTAACGTCACGAAAGCCTCTTGTAAGAATTGAAACGGAAAATAAATTATTTATCTAAATGTTTGTTACTGGGTGTCAAAGAAGTTCACTACTGAAATATTTACTTCTTTTCAATAGAACCAGTAAATAAGTTTTATGTGTATACCGAGAACGATTCAATTTATTCAGAACTTGTTGTTATTTGAAGAATTTTATTATACTATTCTGGAATTTAAAGGTAATTTTCATAAATATTAATAGAGATGTTAATCACTAAGTGGAGTAGCTAACTTGACTTTTTTCAAAAGTAAAATTAATGACCAAATAAATGACTGCCCATGTTTGTCTGTGTTATGTGTGTAGCCTTAATTAAAGGCTGCCACGGCATGCATTAATCATAGGAGTTTCAAAATAGTATTAGGAAGTATTTTTGCTTATAATTTCGATTAGAACTAATTTAGATTAGAACTGTTGTGCAAGTGAAAAAGGCAAAAGAGAACTACAATTTATAATCTATACATTGTGAAAATGCCTTATGTGAGGCAGACTTAACTTTGTGGTATATTATTGACACAGTACTCATAAAATAAACGTTATCTGACTAATAGTATATAGACATAAGGTTAGTAGTTGCGTGACTGCTAGCTGACCCCGACCTAGAGTGAGCAACAGGTTGGAAACTAGTAAAAGGAGAAAAAAGTAAGCGTTCACTAGGTTATTAAGTACTAGTTCATATTATCGTTTCTACAAATCAAATAATGCGATTAGAAAAACTCTTCATCATCAGCTTTTTAATATTCCCACTGCTGGGACACAGGCCTCCTCTCTGTGAAAGGGAGTAGGCCATAATATTCTGTGATAAATTCACCACGCAGACCCAGTGCGGTTTGGTAGACGCCATATGTCTTCGAATTTTTGGTTCTAGGACATGCCGATTTCCTGACGATGTTTTCCTTCACCGTTTTGAGAGCAGTGGTGATGAAATGAATTAAACAAAGTAATGCGCCTGACTGGGTTCGAACCCACGACCTATACCTAACTCGTAAGTCGGGGCCCATACCTACCACTGAGCCACCACGGCTCCTAGAAAAACGCAAACAATGATAAATCATTCGGTTGTTTAATTGAGAGTATTTCGAACTTTCAAAACTTCATTAAGAAAACGTTTAAAAAGTTTTTAATGATCGCTTCTGTTTTTAAAGATCACCAGATCCAACCTCATCTGGACCATTATTCTACTGATTCATTATTCACCTTACAAGACTTAACCCATTCTTGTTCTATGATAAGTTGGCCGATAACCGAGTTTGGCTTTTCAGAAGTTTCTCATCGCGTCATCAGAGGCCCGAGTCGACGACACGTTGTGTTCCAAGCTTCTAGAATCAGTCAGCAAACCCCTATCGGGATCGCAATACTTTCTTAAAAAGGCAATGCGGCCCTGGAACACAAGGGTGTGTGAAGTAACACTGCGATTATTAGTCAGTAAGAGACCCTTTCACTCTAGCACGAGGATAGGGTTTATTTTGTGATCTTCCACCTAAAATGAAAGGTCAGAGTCAGCAATAAACTCCCAACTGAACATGTTTTCTATGCTTCGGCCAACTTACTTAGGTCCCATAGAATTCACATAACAAGGTTAAAAATGATTTCTTAACAAACAACACAAGTTATCAATCGGTGCTATATCTGAAGAGTCACCCCAGTTCCTATTTCTAATAGTATTCAAACACAAGTAACTACTCAATTCCAATTTAATGCTAACCATGAAATGCATGGGTAGATTTTATCATTTTATTTTCCGGTGGGAGCCATCTTCAGAACAGAAATAACCGCAATATTTCCCGTCTACCTGATAGATACACGTTTCCCGGGATCGGGACAAAACATGTACTGCCCTAGAGCTCGACACTGAGTGTTATATGAATAGATTGTTTCTCGTTTCTTGGATATTATTATAAGGAAAACATCTAGGAAGAACTTGCAAGAAGAAGCTTATCTGATAAGTTTGTTAAAAATAAAGAAAATTTTGTTTAAGTTCTTGATATTGTAGCTGAACCTCATTTTTTTCGGTGGTAATATTTGAAAATGAGTCCTCCCGCCTTTAGCCAATAATAACTAAAGACAATATCTTCTCAATTGGTAAATTGAAGTTCATAGATGTATTGGCTATTTGACTTAAAAAAATCTAATTAGACCCTCAGTTGGATTATGAAAAAATGTTCGACACGTACCTATTTTTTCTTTTGGTAGGTACGAGTATGTAAACCAAAATTGCCGGAGATATGTACGACGCTTTCAAAGTTGGCAATATATCACAATATACTAGTACAATTTTTATTAAATTCTGACGTCACGAATCCAGAACTCGTGCGTTATCTTGGTAAATATTCATCGATTTTATTTACAAAAGAAAAATACGTTTTTTTACTCAAAATTACGGAATAATTAGATTTGTAATTTATTGATACTGTCAAATAGCCTAATTGTTCAAAAATCAACTTAGTAAGTAAATATTCTTTATTTGCATAAAAGTCAAACGACATTGAAAGTTAGCCTAACTTGAACAGTAAGAAAACAATTAAGTTTATCATAGGTTTGAACACATTAGTCTCAATAGACAACCTTGGTTTGACCGAAAAAATAACAAACCCAGTCCATTACATTCACTTAAAATTTGGCACGCACTGAGAAAGTTTTAGTCCTTCTGCCAAAAGCAAGCGAAGCAGTAATAAGAATAAAGATAATACTGTATTTATTCATGTTTCTTTACTAATATTTTATTCTGATTTTAGTATGGAAATATGAAAATAATCTAACAGAATACCTAAAAATAAATGCGAAAATTCGGATTAATGGATATCTGTTACTCAATCATTTCAGAACAGCTTAATAGCTAGGTATAGCTAAGAGATATAGGTCTTGAAAAACACGATACCGTTTATTCTTATATTAAGTTCCCGTGGGGTAAGTTTCGAGTAAAACGCGGGCGAATCCGCCAGCTACAGTTAGTATAATATAAATTGAGGACAAATGTTCCAAGCTCCTTTGAAAGAAGTAGATTCTTATTAAGGGAAAAATAGATCATACTACCCTTATTAAAGGTCATTAGCCCGTCGTGGCGGCGGCACAGTCTCCCGCGCAAGTGCCGCCCACGCTTAACTTAGTAGTTAAATATTACGTGTATCTTTTTTTTTAAAACAATACTTACCACTATTTTAACACATTAGAAATGTAATTAAATAATGAATTACAATTTGTACTGTAAATTTTAAATTACTAGCTGACCCGGCAAACTTCGTACCGCCTCAGAATCAATAAATAAAAAAGCTGAACGATAGTTGCATTGATTAAAAAAACTTCACTATTGAATTTAATTTGATTTCTGAACGACATTTAAATTGAATTGATTTCTGAACGACGGGACGAACATCAAATATTTGGCAGGTAGAAATAGTTTTTAAAGGAAAACGAAATCGTTGTTTTTACTTATATTCCTAATATTTGTATCTGGGGGCACGGGCAGTGCCCCCGCCAAGACGAAACAGCCAAGACATACATCTTTACTGATATGTAGAATTTGTGAAGTTAGGGTCGGTAGAGTTAGGCCGTGTAGATTCAGAAGCTTGGTTCTACATGAGATCTGATATCTTTTTCACAGGGCAAACCTTATGTGGTCGTCTTGGCAACATTTTACATGAAATGTTTTTGGTGGGATCATATTTTCTCCTACCTTTTAAACCTTCCCACGACTTCCAAAATAATTTAAAACCAAAATTAGCGAAATCGGTCCAGCCGTTCTCGAGTTTTAGCGAGACTAACAAACAGCAATTAATTTTTATATATGTTTATATTGCAATATGTGTCATACATAAGCTAGAACATAATCTAAAAATTCTATTATTCATAATTCTAGTTAATTTGTAACTCGTGTTGGAAAATCATAGCGCCATCAAAAAATGGAAACAGAAAAGGGCTCTGCTGAATATTAATACGAGAGATTGTCTAGCTAGGAGATAGCTCTTACATATTATTTTCTACTAGCTGTGCCCGCGACTTCGTTCGCGTGGATGTCGGAACTTAACAATCTATATTTTTAGTGCGAAGCGGTGTTGGAGGATACCGATACAATCTTTTATATAAGCTATAGTCCCCGCCAAATAAGTCTGGAATAAAGGTCATTGATCCTAATAATGCATCGTTCGAATTTCATACCACCATCGTTCAAACAAAATAAAATATAAGGTCAAGATCGCGTCTTACCACGATGCGTTGCTTTTGGTCGTTCTACATTTTTTCGAATGGTTTTGAAATATTGCAAAATACGGGGGTCAACGTATCTTATTTTATTTTATTCCATACTTATCTGGCGGAACTATAGTGCTTATTTAATATTAACAATATTGTGAACAAATTAACACAGCTGTGAACCATCATTCTGGAGCGTACATAAATATCCTGTACCATCCTGTCCCGTCCTGTTCCGCCCTATCCCGTCATATTCCGTCCTGTCCCGTCCTGTCCCGTCCTGAACCGTCTGCGTCTGAATATGTAGTTTTGCTATTCTAAGCTAGGTCGCGCTACTGAACTGCACGTCTTGGTGTGAACTGACCGTAATTTTACTTCTGAAATACTTTTAATTCAAATAACTTTTGATAGACTGAACCGATTTCGATGAAACAAAAACTAAGTTAAACTTCAAGTTGCGTATAATTTTTGTATTTAAACATTGTCAGCATTGGATTCGTAGATTTTACGTGATGTGCGCACAAACAAACAGACAAACAGACAAACCGACAAACAGACAAAAATTTCAAAAATGATGGAAATGGGTTCTGTTACTTATCTTTTCACGCGCTGGCTATTTTTTGTTTCAATTTCTTCAATGTACAAAAATGAATTTTCTACAGATTTATTATATGTATAGATTTTAATTAACTAAAGTAGCAGGTAAAACAAGCATGAAGCAAATGAAGACATTGTAAATTGTTTTATTACTTTATTGGTAGACTTTTATACCTACCTTTCTCAATTTTTATTTTCAAATCAATGAATTTAAGATTCTATTTACATGTTCATAAGGATCAAAATTGCATACATGAAAGATTTACTTGTCTCAATAACTAGAATGAGGTGTCAAGTGTGTTGACCGTACTCACTGATTTCTGTTTATTAATAGAATATGCGAGGGTTATTAAATAGCACTTCGTTATTATGGGTTATTTATACATAAACACATCCTAACATAATCATATTAATATTCCTAGTAAATACGAGACCTTATTCATTTTCACTTTTTCTTTGATGTTTGTTAGACTTTCAGCATCATTGTAGCTCTGGATAGCATCATGTGGTCTGTCTGTAAACAATCAAAGAGGAAAGAAAAGGGATTTGATATTGAAAGACAGAATAAAAAAAAATAAAGAAAAACAACTAAATAAAGAAAACAATCTTACCATCCCATCAGGCAAGATAGTGGTGAAACTCGAACTTATCGTTTAATTAAATAAAGTAAAAATAATATCAACCGCTAAACGACTACAAGAGGCTACAATTAGTTAGCCACAGTATCTCCCTGATTTCCACTTATTAATGCAAGCGGCGACTGGCGAGGTCTATTGTGAGTCAATCATAAATAAATACAAAAATTTAGCTTTTAGCAACCGTTTCTGTTAGACTAGTGATATTTAGGTATTTAGTTTAGTCTTGGCTTGTAGCTGGAATTAATAAATTAGTTTATAGAATTGTTTTGTGAAATAAGATGGGTGAGATAGGCCCGGTGGAATCACCCCGGGCTTTGATTAAAATAAAATAGCGGTAGATATGTTACGTTCTTACGTTAAGTATTCAAACAGTGACTCTTATACGTACACATACACATTTACTCGCACAAACAATCATTGTTATTACACGCCAACAAAGAAAGAGACAGAATAATGCACAAAGGTGGCGTACGACCAAGACGGAGCATCACCGCTCTTCGTATTAGTTCGTTAGTAGTCGCCACGCCGAGCGGCGGCGGGCGGCGGTGCGGCCTTGAATTAGCCAAACGTGTCGCACATTATCGCATTGTATGTTTCTATCCCGCTCTTCAAAATTGAAATATATACACGCACGCACGTCTCAACCGAAATCTACTCGTATTGCGACTGAGGAATGTTAGGCCAATTTAGCCTAATTTATGCGGTCCATGCGCTATCGTGTAGTGACTATCTACCGCTATTTTATTTTAATCAAAGACCCCGGGCAATCATACCATAATATACCGGTTTAAACAAGCCTATGGTGACGGCTGAGCGACTTCACTGGCGATGGTACCCCTCAACAGGGCTCAGAAATTATGCAACTTGAAAACGATTTGTATAAAAGAGAAATTATGTTCCGCATTATCGCCTAAAAACTGTTTTTCATCAGCTTTTGCTTTGAAAAACTACTTCTACACTGTAGGTCTAAGAGCCCCGCAGCCTAAATTCATTGCTATTAATTATACAAGACCTCTGGCTTTAAACATTTCATACTGTGAAGTAATAATAAAATAATACTGCTCCTACAAAAATACATGGAAGTAAGACATTGAGTTCAATAAATTAAATTGAACGAATGAATTGAAGGTTATCTGAGAGCAGTCGCTCAGTTCTTAATATACTGTGCTGTATGAATCAATCTGTCAAGTTAGTACCTAGCAACAGTAGCTTGAGCTTTAAACATGACGTGGAGATTGTAGATGGAGTAACGTTATGACCGAACGGTGGTCAAGGTTTGGCCAAAACCAAGGCCGTAAAAAGCGCGTAAAAACCGGTTCATAAAAAGCACGTTGGATTGACGAGATCTTCAAAGTCACAGGGAATGGATGGATGAAGAACGCACAGAACCGAGGAGTATGGCAGAAAAAAAATACGCGACTAATGCAGTGGGTGACTCCGGGCTGACATAATGATGATAATCAGAATCTGGAAATTTAAAAATAAAGAAGCTTTACCTTTTTCACCAATGGAGGATGCCGAAATGGTAGGGCCATACTAAACTTATTGGTGAGATTCTTCAGCAAGATCAAGTGTGTAATAGCAGTGTGAGTACTGAGCAACCTAGAAATTACTCTAAGCACTTAAACTGTGTGTTACATAATGTTTCGTGACGTTGTATGAATGTAAGTGTTGCCTTTTAGTTAGTTATGTGTTTACTAAGCAAGTTAGAGTGCCCTATTTATGTCTTAGTGCGTCTTTATCTCGTTGTAGCTATTCGCGCGGCTTTGCTTGACTTAGGATTGGAATTTCTCCTACGAGAACGTTTTAAAATTAAATATAGACACGATTGGATAACGAAGCTGTATATTAGTGACTGAATTTTCAAAGTAAGTCAATTACCTACTTACGAAGATTACCCCTACGTATAAACTTTACTACTTTATAAAATACTTACTTATTCAGTAGGTAAATACATAGTTACAGTAGGCAGTAAGTGTTCTGGAAAACTTTTAATTAATTATGATAATCCTTTTGGCAATTCTACTGATTTAAAATAGTTTTTGGGAGACTTTTAACAAGTAGATACTACATTTTATAACTCTTTATTATTATAACTTTAAAGACTTACAAAGTTTTTTTAAATATTATTAGTGACAAAACAAGTTTCACTGTTTATCTTCCATATTAATTAAATTATAATATTTTAAGCATAACATACCTAAGCAAAAGTCGTTAATGTTCCCACAGGACATAGACCTTCTGTCTGTGAGAGGGAGTTGGCTATAATCCACATCATCAGCCTATAAATATTCCCACTGCAGGAACACAGGCCTTCTCTCTGAGAGTGGGCCAATCCACCACGCGGGCCCAGTGCGGGTTGGTAGATGTCATATATCTTCAAATAGGCTATTTGACAGTATCAATAAATTATAAATCTAATAAGTTATTTAGACTTTTGAAAAATAACGGACACATTAATTTCTCATGTAAAATCAATGAATATTTACCAAGATATAACACATCAAGACTCGAGAGTGGGGGCTCGTGACGTCAGAATTCAGTAAAAAATGTACTAAATTGTGACGTATTGGCAATTTTGAAAGCATCATATCTCCGTCAATTTTGGTTTGCGTAAAAAAAGAAAAAATACGGGTCAAATATTATTTGATAATCTAACTGACGGATTAATTAGAATTTTTTAGTCAATAATAGCCTATTTTTGGTTCCA